>CM022707.1:26763781-27009634 GCA_012295165.1 Asparagus setaceus
ATTCATCTTAGGTAGCTACCAATCAAGGTATGCCGGATTTTCGCATCAAAGTTGTCTCACCGGTCACCTCGAGTCTCTTTCGGTTCTGAGTGGAGATCCCACTCTAGTTCCATCTTCATCTTAGGTAGCTACCGACCAAGGTATACGGATTTTCGCACTGTGTTGTCCGAATCAAGGTCACCCGAGTCTCTTCGGTTCTCGGAGTGAGATCCCACCTAGTTCCATCTTCATCTTAGGTGTCAATCAAGGTATGCCGATTTTCGCACTGTGTTGTCCACCAAGGTCACTCCTCGGTCTCTTCCATCGTGTTCTTTGCCTCGCGTCGGGACTTATTGTGTCCGTGGACCACCGCTAACTCCGATCCGTAGAGACCCTGCCCGAACTACAGATGGAAGGGGCTGCCACAAGGAAACAAGCCTCGAGGGGATCACACTCACTAAGGAGAGGATCACGAGCGGTGAGATCTACTAGGAGAAATCACACATATCCCCGACAGACTAAGCTTAATCTAGAGGGTATCCGAGTTCAACTAATTCTGCTACCTTTGATTGAAGATCCGACGCTGATCGACTTGTGCTCGCTGCTCAACTGTATTGCATTACTGTAGATTCCAAGAACTCTTCGGTCCCAGCCTTTGAAAGATCCCAAAATCCACCCAAGCCCGCCCAAAAATCCCCCGTCCAAGTGCCCTCGAAGATGACACCCCCTATTTATACAATGGAGGAGGTGCCCGGCCACCTGGTGGTTTCCCCAGCCACTGCCGAGCGCCACTCCTGGCCGTTGCAGGGGCCCACATGGTGGCTCTCAGGCACCTCGGCCAAGTTGGTGCCGAGGTGGCTCTGGCCAGTGGCCGAGCCACCTTGGCCACTTTGGCCGAGGTCATTGGCCGCCTGCGGTGCCTCGCCGCTGGCCAAGTCTCCGCCATTCTTTGGTCTTCCTGCTGGTTTTGCTCCGTGATGTCCGCTTGTGTTTGAGTCCGTGTCTCATCAACTTTCGAGCTCAAACAGCGCTTGCATCGACGGACTAAGTATGGTTGATTCCCTCATCGACGCTTGAGTTTAATCAACTGCAGACGCCGCCATCGCTCAGACGCCTTTGTCAATCCACTTCACGCGGTTCGTGGACTCGCTTTACGCGACACGCCGGTTTGTCGAATGGATCGTTTGCTGTCAACCCACCGCCACGAAGTTTCGCTCGTATCGATAAGCAATTTTTATGCCTACAGATACCCTCCAAAGCCGCCTCGCCTCACCTTGATGAGTCCGATGCTTGGACATGATGGTGGTTCCCTACCGGCCGAGGGTCCCAAAAGATAGCTTCAAATCTTCGATTCTTTCAGATCATCCAGCTCTTTGTAGGATTCCCGATAAGATCACGGTGCCGCATTTATTGTCGACCGCTTGTTATCTTGACTGCCGGTGGGTGAGTTTTGTTTGTAACTCGTCCGGCTGGTCGTTTGACTAACCATCGATTTTGACTTCTCCGTATGTCGGCGAACTCCTTGTTGGCAACGCTATCGTGGTCGCAATACATGGAACTTCATAACCATCATCACTGGCTTCCTCCATCATGACGGTGTTGTTGGTTTAACTACACGGAGGATATGATTATCCGATGTCAACATGACCTTCACTCGCCGATTATTCCTCTTGGAGATTATGGTGGAGGAAATTAAGGGTTGCCGAAGTTATCCTTAAGAATATGGTTTATTCTCCGTGAACTCCTCGCTGAAATTTTGGAAACAGCTTATACTGTAATCCTAGTTGAGTAGGATTGGGCCACGCTGGTCGGCCGATGCCATCCGCACGATCGAAGTTATCCCTAAGAATATTTTTGTGAAAATATTCTTCCTGAACTTCTAAAATTAGGAAACAGTTTATACCGTAATCCTAGTTGAGTAGGATGCACGCTGTTGATCGGCTGGCCGATGCGATCCATCGATCGAAGTTATCCCTAAGAATATTTTTGTGAAAATATTCTCCTGAACTTCTCGATAAATTAGGAAACAGCTTTATACTGTAATCCTAGTTGAGTAGGATTAGCGACGCTGATTTACGCCGAGAGAATTCATGAGGTGTTATCTCTGCCAATAAACCTTCTAATCTTTCCCAATATAGCGGAGAATTAGGAGCCGATTAACGACTGATTTAAGTATCTTCGTGATCCAAACGTAGATTCCAATTAGGACTCCTAATTAGGGGCTGATTAGAGTCCCAATTAGAATTAATTTGGGCTCCAATTACCTCCTACTTGCCAAATAAGAGTCCTTATTCAAAGAGGATTGGGTCCATATAGGTCTGTTATAAATACCCATAAATCCTCTCTTCTTTGACCTAGGCCGCCCCCTCTGTGCTTTCTGCTCTTTGTTTTCTGCTCATGCCTCTGCCTCCTCCATCAACGAGGTATGTGTACGAGGGTCTTGTAATTTTTTCTTTCTTTTCTTCTCTCTTTCTTGTGTATGTAGGTGATGACAACCACAAGGGGAGAAGGACGGTCAGAGCTGGCGAGGCTTGCTGCAGCGGCGGCAACGGGCATTGTCAGCGCGGCGTCGGCGGCTGACGGGTAGCGCTTTATACAGCTCATGCGCCAGTACTGGCGCTGCCTTGGCGCATCAGGCCACTGGCACTGGGCGCTGGTCGCTGCCTCGGCGCTGGCTGCAAGTACTGGCGCGCTGGTTGCTACTGGCGCTACTGGCGCTACCGGTACGTCTGGCGCATCTGCCGCGTTCGCCGTTTATTGCTCTGCTATTGCCATACGGCCGCTGCTTCGGTCTTACTTGATGCCTTTTATTGATTTTTAACCGTGATATCCGACTTTATTTGTCTTTACGCTTCGATGTCGCTTGGAGATCACGCTCGAGGAGTCGATCAACTCGCGACGGCTGCTGAATGCACGCCTTCGGGTGTGGTGCCGTCATATCATATTCTCGACATATATAAGCTTGTATCCCCGCCGTTTCTCCTTTGTGAGGCGATTGAAGAGCCGAATCCTCCTTTGTGGGGACCGACGCTTCAGATTGTAACGCTCTATGACCCCGCTTCGCTCTCCTTGTGAGGCGATGGGAAGAGCTGATTCTCCTTCGTGAGGATTGAGGCTTCAAAGATCACCCGCCTCGATGTTTTAACGGAGCGATTTCACACCGATTTTCGCCTCAGAACGGAATATATTGCCGCTTTGCTGATTGCTATATTTTTCGCTCTCCCGTATTTAATACGGATGAAATCATCATACTGCTATAAGGTCGTGACTCGATCTCATGGGTTTCGAAGAGTTCTACTTTATACCGCTTCTTTTCAAGATATTCCTCCTAAATGATCTGTTAACCCTTTGTTCTTCTTGTATGGATGTTCGGCGACTATTCGCCTATTTCAAGGCTCCAAATGTCAAGTCTCGATTCTTAAGGTCATCCTGAGAAGACCTCTTTCCACCGAGGAAGCTGAATCAAGTAAGGTAACACCCGCATAGAAGAAACCCGCTAAGCTCGAGCCTACTATCATAATTTCGATGACGAAGTTTGAGGGATCGCTTCCATCATCCGCCCACCGCCTCCTTGCAGCCTCGTCGAAACCGGATTTCCACCCTTCGAGTATAGGGCTGGGTGGAGGCCCTGTGTTAATCTTGACGACCACTTCCACGAATTCAACCTATTGCCGAGATTGCCCGGCCAAAATCACTGCTCCCGACTCCAGCTCAGTGATGGGTCTCCTTCACCGTTGGAGAATGGTTTGAAGCAAAGCATCTCTATTATCGAGGTTAGATGGTCGAATTTATGGTCTTCACCATTCATATTGAGTATCTTGGAGGAAATTCACGTTGGTGGCCCTCAAAGTTAATCGCTGTGAGCAAAGCTCACTAGCGCTAACTCTTGCATACCGTGTGGATGATTTAGCCTTTTGAATCAGGCGATGAGGTGATACAACCGTCGAATCTGATCAAGGCTTCTTCGTGAACGCTGCCGCGAGAGGAAAATATCGAGCAAGAGATCATATTTTCAACTCATATGAGCGACAACGCCGATTGCAGCCAGAAGATAAACTTGTACCACACCCATGTCGAACGCATGTGGATCGTGACTGCTCAAGGGGAGAAGACGCGAAGGATTTCACGCGCGAGTGCACCGTGAGTCCGGATGTCAATGAACGCGGAGAAGCAAGTCCTCGAGGCGATGCGTCGGGAACATGCGGCCGCTATTGCCGCTAACTCAAGAGGAACTTGAGAAGGAAGCCAAGGCTGGGTTCGAGCGCATCCAGAGGAAAAATTAGCCGCCAAGGCTGACCTTGCTTCCTTCACATTACCGGATTGCGCCAATGAAGTCCGATGTGTCAGCGAGACTTTTCGCCCTCTTTTGTTCACCCGTGTCGCTACGATTTTTATTTAGATGTATTATCATAACTTTGTTTGAATCAATTGTCTCACAATTGTAGCTCCTTCTATATTTGCTTCAAATGAATAAGATTTATTCCTTTCATTGCTTATTATGATTCTTTTATTTCGCCTCTAAATAATTAACCATAATACTTATAGGATTTTGGCAAACCTCACCATCAACGGGTTTGATTAGCCTTTACCAACCACCGCTTGAGTTGGCTAGCGTATGATTATCGTGATCCGCTCAAGACGCGACGTTGTGCAAAGAATGAAACTCTTCTAGACTTGTTGCTATGATATCAACATAGGCTTCGTGACTTTTACTCGCAAGAGACCACCAAGCAACGCTGCGTTACACGTGACTCGCCCTTCTTAGGCTTTCGGACAAATACCCGTAATCCAACTCGTGTCTTCTTCAATCTGAAAGACTAAACCGCAACGCTGTGAGGCGCTGGCTTTATCCCTTCTTAGGCCGGATAAAATACCCCGTAATCAAACTCGTGTCTTCTTCAATCTGAGAAAGACTAAACCGCAACGCTGCAGAGGCGCTGGCTTTATCCCTTCTTAGGCCGGATAAAATACCCTTAATCAACTCGTGTCTTCTTCAATCGGAGAAAGACTAAACCGCAACGCTGCGTAGGCGCCGCTTTATCCCTTCTTAGGTTTCGATAAAATACCCTGTAATCAACTCGTGTCTTCTTCAATCTGACTAAACCCAAGAACGCTGCGGTGAGGCGCTGACTTTAGGGTTATTGGCCAACCCCGCCTTCAACGGGTTTGATGAGCCTTTACCAACTACCGCTTGAGTTGGGCTAGCATGTAGATTGTCTAAACCGCTCTACACACAACGCTGTGCTAAAAGAATGAAACTCTTTAGACTTAATGCTACGATGTTGAATACGTAGGGCTTCGCCTTTTCACGGAAGACTAACCCGCAACGCTGCGGTAGGCGCCGCTTTATCCCTTCTTAGGCTTCTCGGATAAAATGCCCCGTAATCAAATCGGGTGTCTTCTTCAATCTGGAAAGACCAAACCGCAACGCTGAGGTGTTGGCTTTATCCCTCTTAGGCTTCTCGGATAAAATGCCCTTAATCACTCGTGTCTTCAATCGGAGAAAGACTAAACCGCAACGCTGCAGAGGCGCTGGCTTTATCCCTTCTTAGGCTGGATAAAATGCCCCTAATCAACTCGTGTCTTCTTCAATCGGAGAAAGACTCAAACCGCAACGCTGTGAGGCGCTGGCTTTATCCCTTCTTACGGATAAAATGCCCCAAGATGAACTTTGTGTCCCTTTGACCGAGAATGACTGAACCGGATTAAAATTGATTGAGGTGGGAAGAAGAATGTTCTATTTCCCGATGAGGCTAGCAACGTGATTCGCTGTCAGAGAATCGAAAAGACTCGGTGACCTTCACGGACAACCTGGTCCGAAAATCCCGCGATACCTTCACCGGCGCTACCTAAGATGAAAGGTGGACCTAAGAGTGGGATCTCCACCGAACCAAAAGACTCGTGACCTTCACGGACAACCCGGTTCAAAATCCCTCCAAGATACCTTCACGCTACCCGAGATGAAGATGGAACTAAGAGGGATCTCCACCGAGAACCGAAGAGACTCGTGCGACCTTCACGAACAACCCGGTTCCAAAATCCTACAAGATACCTTCAATGGGCGCTACACCGAGATGAAGATGGAACTAAGAGGGATCTCCACCGAGAACCGAAGAGACTCGACCTTCACGGACAACCCGGTTCAAAATCCGGCATCTTCACCGGCGCTACCTAAGATGAAGATGGAACTAAGAGTGGGATCTCCACCGAGAACCGAAGAGACTCAAAGCACCTTCACGGACAACCTGGTCCAAAATCCCTACAAGATACCTTCAGGCTACCTAAGATGAAGATGGAACTAAGAGGGATTCCACCGAGAACCGAAGAGACTCAGCGACCTTCACGGACTACCTCGGTTCAGGAAACCTACAAGATACCCACCGGCGCTACCTAGATGACGATGGAAAGAACCCTCCGCTTATCACGAAGGGATCTTACTTGAGAGGAAGAATTTTATATTCTATCTCCCAAAGGGATTTTTGAGGGCCTTTGTTCATAGACGAATCAAGAAGGGATTTTGGTAATGTACCGTAATTTAGTATGCCCACCGCCAAGGAATTTGATCGGTGGAGGAAATTGTGATGGAGGATAAATCTAGGTTATCCTCGCGAAAAGTGGGTGAAACATCCCACGAGGAACTTCCCGTCGAACGGGTTATCCCAAGATACTATGGGTAGTATTTCTTCAGAACTTCCCATTTATCTAAGATTAATTGCCGGCCGCCATTTTGGGTAATGAGGCGATATGCACCATTGAGTAAACCGCTTTATTACAAACGACCCTCCCATTTAGGTTCGAATTTACCTTTCTTCTGGAAGTGAGGATTATCGGTCGCCGCAAACAGGACCAAATCTCCTTCTCTAAAGGTTCTGTCAACTTTCTTGTTGAAAGCCCTCACATCCTAGCTTGGTAGAACTCAATGCATTGTTGAGCCTGCGCTTCTCATCTAACATCTCGAAGCTCTTCGAGACGCTTTGATGTTGTTCTTCTGGCCGCCATCTCGTGAAAGGGCTATAACGGCGACGGATCTCGATCTCCAACGGAGAATCGCCACACCCGAAACCGTGGAGTACGGGTCTCTCCAGCCATGCGTATGCATAGCAGCGATACGCCTGAGAGTGCTTCTCCGAAGTTTATCATCCCAGCCTCGCTTTGTTACTCTTCACAAGCTTCATGCAATTTTGATAATCGCCTTGTTGAATGCTTCGCTAATCCATTTGCCGCCGATTATAAGCCGCTGACGACATCTTGTATCTTGAATTTCGCAAAACCCGATGAAGGAATTGCCGATGAATTGGGGACCGCTGTCATGCACGATCCGCCTTGGGACACCGTGGTCGATAGATGACATGGTGTTTGATAAACTTGATGACGTGACGCCTTGACCTTTTAGCTGGATTGCTTCACCACTTGGAGAAGTAGTCGGTGATCGCTAGAATAAACCGATCTCCTTTAACCGACGGAGGAAAATGGGACCTACAACGCCCATTCCCCATGTCTCAATGGCCGTGATGGCCGGTTGACGCAATCGCCAGAGGCCGATGCATATAATTCAATGGAATTTGACATGCGGTATCGAGCCGCATCGACCGCCATTAATCATCGCTGGCCAAAAGTAGCCCATTCTCCGACATTCATCAGAGCTTGGGACCAGCTGGTGTGCACCACATTCACCTTCGTAAGCTTCCCGGAAGGACCTCCTCGCCTCTTTGTTTGAGAGGCATCGGAGCAAAGACCATCGCACTTCTACATATAAACCGGGTCTCGGTCGTAAAGAATCTTGGAGCTCTTCACGGATCGACTTCTCCTTCACGCCTTTCCTAGAATACCATGTAAGACGTGAATCGATGATAGAAAGCCAACTCTCGGCTCTAACTTGGTTTGGGCTGTATGTACTTCTTTGGTAACTACCCCTTATCTTCTTGTGCCTCATCGTATAATGGTACAAAGAGTTGGTGAGTCCCCGACCGTAACTAGTTGCTCGGCTCTCTAAAGTGCAATTAATACGCCTAACGCCAAGGCATCCGATAAGCGCTTTGGAGGCTGGGATATTCGATGAAGAATTCGAATGAGTCCGCCATTTCAACCGCTACTTGATGATAGGGGACGATCAGGTTCCTCACTTCAGAGTCACCACGACCGCTAACTATCAGCCAGAATCCCCACGCTTCGAGATATTCGACTCCCCCGCTCTTGGCTAAGTCCATAAGTAGCGCCATTCGGCTACGCTATTGGAATGTGGTTCGCGGAGCTAATAAGCACGGGCATGACATGATTCCCCGGGAAACTAAGACGATTAATTCCCATGAAATCTTAGAACACCCGCTTTGCCACATCGTGGCCCGAGAAGCTCCATCATACCATACCATATTTGTTGGTGCGATGTAGTGTTGACTTCGCGGACTTCATCAGAAGATCGCCATAGCTCAATCCGATCCGTTGCTCCGTCAGTACCAAGAGATCACAAATCGCTGTCCTTTGACCGACTTTGTTTGAAATACAAGTCATATTGGGACAAGAGCAAGGCCTATTTCGCCAAACGCCAACTCATTGAGGTCGGTTGTCATAAATATTCGACCGGATTTACGCAGAGATAACATAAATCGCTTGTCCCACTAAATAGTGTCGATCTTCAATCGCTAACACTAATGCAAGGCACCGCTTCACCATCATATCGAGACTCAGCCCACTAATGTTCGGCCTGTAATACATCGCTCGCTCGCGGATCATTGCCGCCGCCTTTGCGCGTAAAGCGCTTTAACGAGTGATCCGCCTGACGTGATCAAAAACGGTTTTCCCATCGCGTGCAACAAGAACAGAGGTTTAGCGAGATAGACTTGATCTCTTTCAATGCCTTCCGCAAAGGCCATCCCAAATATATGACATGCCTTCTTGTTCAACTTGGAGAACGGCCGCACTTCCTGATAGGTTTGATATGAACCGCCTGGATGTAATGCCATCGCCCTTGTAACCCTCGAAGTTCTCTCGATTTCTGGAGGTTGCAACTCTTGAATTGCCTTCACTTTATCGTGATCGACGTGATGCCCTTATTTGTGACGCAGCCGAGGAACTTGCCACTACATCCCAAGGAAGGATTTAATGGTTCATCTTTAGTTGATGAGTTCGCATGAGTTCAATACCGCTCTAAGATCTTTGATGTGATCTCCTTTGTCACGGCCACGCACTAAATCGCCGACGTAGCATCTCGACCGCTTTTCCCAAGATGATCCCGAAAATTCCGCCATTGCTCACCGGTATGTTGGCGCCAAGATTTTTGAGGCCGAACGCATGACCGTAGCAATATATGCCGATGGGCTGCTCAACGTGGTAGGTTTAGCGCCATCGGTACATCTTGATCCGATTATACCCCAAAGCCATCCATAAAAGACATCCTCTCAATCCACATGTATTGTCAACTATGACGCTCGGTGATTGCGAGGGAAATCATCTCTTGGGCAAGCTGCTAGGTCTCAGAGTCCATACGCATCCTAATCGAACCATTCTTCTTCATGACCGGACTATATTCGCCACCCAACCGATGTTGATTTCCCCACTAATCCCCGATTCTATGAGTTTCTTCACTTGGCCAACAATTGCCTCCAATATTTGTGGATCTAAACCGCTTTTGCCGTTGCTTGACAGTTTGACATCCTTTGATGTTGAGGCTATGTTGCCACATTAGGGTCGAACCCCGCATGTCCTCGTGAACTCCTGCTAATACATCGATATACTCCCGATTAGGGCAATCAACTCTTCCTTTTCTTCCAAGGAGAGTATTGCTGATGTTTATGAGTTTGGGATGCTCTTCATCACCCATATTAACCTCGACTACCTCATCCTTAGTGGGGGTTCTCTTTGTTCAACCTATCCCCAAACCGCCTCGAAGTTGATGGATCCATGGGTCTTCCCATGTTGGCATATCTTCATCACCCTCAATAGTAGCAGGATCGGCATATATTCGACATCAAAGCCTTGAAAGCTTCTCCAGGTCGGTGTCAATCCCAAGTCAAGAGTCGACCATCGTCCGCTCTCACCGGTGGATTATTATCAATCGCCCACGCAGCATTCATCTTCGAGGAGGATTCAGATCCCAATCCCTTCTAAATGCATAGTAGTTATCCGCTTCCTCTTGGGACATATGCCGCTTTAGGAGGGGTTCGAGGGCCTCGTCCAAACATAGACCTTCCCCTCGTCAAGTCATACCCCATCTTTTCATGATACCTGTTTCGACTATATCCGAATGTGTGGAGGATAGGCCCATTATCATCTTCTACCTTCTTCAAAGAAATGATTCGCTGAACCGTGATCTCCTTTTCCTCCGTAAACCAAGTCTCTTTCACTACTTGATCTTCGGGATGACAAGTGTTGTCCCAAAGGAGTCCCGAATCGCTTGTGTGAAGTAAGATGATCGAAGCGGTGTGCAACTCGATCATTGTATAATCTCGTATCACATCATTCAAAGATAAAGGATACTCTAAATCGCCATTTATTGATTCATCGGCAATTTGCCATTATAATGTTCATCCGACATTCTTCATCGCCAAGATTGATTACAAGGGGTACAATGTCATTTAAAACAAAACCTCCACTATAACCAAGCCCGCTTTCTGACGCCTTCTTCACCGCTGTCCGCACTTTGGGCCGATGATTCGCTGACTCATTACCGAGAGGAGAGAATCGGAAATAATTCTCCATCCCCTTAAACGTTGTTTGTCCACACCACCGCCTTGACTCATTATTCGTGGTTCATATTTGAGACACCGATGAAGAGTAGATCGGACTATAACGCTATTGTGGATCCAAGGTCGACCCAACAATAAGTTATAGGCTCTCACAATCACATAGCAGTGACTTCGACTTTAAGTCCCCATTTGCACTCTTAATCCGATTTTACCAAGGGCGGACCCATGGTGTTAAATCCAGATCATTGTGCCGCTTGATGCTAGCTTCATCGCGTGAATTCCCGATGATACATGAGGCGCAGGGCATGATGCTCATAGCCGAACCCGGATCGACTTGGATCCTGCTAACTTCACTAGAGCCAATATACCCGTGAAGTATAGCGCCTATCGTGCTTGAATTCTCGCCCGCATATCCTCCTTTGTAAAGGTGATGCGGAAGTGTTTAGTCGCCGGGCCGACTCTTCGACTCGGCCTAACTGGGTGAGGAAGACTTCGAATCGGCGAGGGCTTCTTGAAGAGCTTCCTCGCTCTTTGATAAGCGCAAAGAACTCATAGAGTGATCCTCGGGATATTGACCAATTGTGCCATTACATCAAAGCTGTATGGGAGTTCGGTTCCCGTTTATCTCTTCCAATCGGCGACCAATCGAGACCGCCGGAGTTGAACTTCATGCGGCGCTTTGTCAGTAGCTTCCTTGGCAGCCTACCGCCTGCGTATGCAGTGAGGGGATTTGTTGGTACCCCTAGCTCGAGCGCCTTGGCATTAGGGTCGGGACTTCCGGTACTTGTACTTGTACTCTGTCCACTCCTAGTGGCGCGGCTTCAGTTCCCTTTGACACCGGAATGTTACCACTGCTCATCGCTCTCCGCACTGCGGAGTAGCATGGCATGCCTTTTCCTTTCGCTTTTTCTTCAACGAAGAAGAGGCTACCATTGCTCATCTTCCAAGAGTTCGGGTGGACCCACAAGACTTCGCCATTTTGTCGTGATAACGATACAAGTCCTTTCTCGCGCTGCTTGTGTGGGTCGCCATTCACCGCCTTCACCGCAACTTTGACCACCGGTTCAGTTCAAACCATGTCAATGGCACCGAATTCAAACTTATGGATACCGCATTCGCTCCGACCTTCTTCTCTTTGGACGGCTTCATAGTAATGACCCCTACATCAATTAAAGCCTGGATTTTGTCCTTAAGGCTGAAACAGGATTTAGTGGGGTGATGAACTGCCCTATGGTATGCACAGTATCTTGGGTCATTCGTGTTCATCGCCTCCTCTTGATTCTGAATCGGAGGGAGCTTGATCTTGTTATTTTCCACAAGATATTTGAAGAGACCGGGAATCTCGCCGTCTCCTAAAGGAATAGGACTTGGGAATCTCGGCTCTAAGGCCTTCGCTTTTGTGGCCCAGTTGCCACGCTGATCGTGGCTCTCGCTATACCGCCGCTGCCGCCGCTGTTGGAGTTGCACGCTGGTTCGCGAACCGCCTTGGCTTGTTTTCCCTTTGCCGCTGGGACAAAGTTACGCCGGAGCCCGTTGTACCGACCCTCTCTCTCGCTTTTTCCTTTTGAGGAATCTCTCGGCTTGCTCTCCACGAACCTTCGTGTCCTTCCATCGCTATCGATGGTGCTGTACCCATTGCTTCAAGCACATCTATTGATAAGTTGCGTGGCAGTTTGAGGATGAACTCCTCGTTATTGATCCCGCCACCATTGCCTTGTTCCTAATCGCTTAACAAAGATGTCCACGGTTTCTCCGTCTTTACGCTTCTCGTCGAACAGCGTCCCGATCGATACCTCGTATCGCCATCAAAGAAATTGGTAAGGAAGCTAGACTCCATGTCGCCCCAAATGGAATGCTCCCGCTTGAGACGGCGGTACCATTCAAGGCAGCCCTAATGGCGGGTACCAACGAATGACCGAACCATCGGGGTTCGTTGCGAAATAACTCCGAGGTGTGACTTGAAATAAATCAAGTGTCATGCCGGGAACCCTTCCCACAAATGGTGTGAAGTTTATTAAGTTAAACTTCGACGTACGGATTGATTCCCATTCCCTCGGTATGGGCAAGGAATACTGTCTTCTTTACTTCTTGGCGGAAATCAATGAATTGATTTTGCTCTCCAAGTCTTTGATCTTCTCGCTTTCCTGAGCAACAACATCGTCGCGTGGTTCAGGAGGGTTATCATCTTCTGGTGCTTCCTCCTGATCCGAGTCGCCGCTATCTTGATCAACGCCAATGTGTTGACTTGATTCCCCTCGATGCTTCGCCGTGGCTTGATCTGTTGGTCGTGCATTTCTCTCATCGCCTCGTGATGGCCAACTCCATTTCTAACTTGAAGTTTTCCGTTGTTTATTCAACGCTTGCCTAGCATTTTGGCCACTTGATGCATGCGATCATAAGTGTTTTCGGGGCTCCTCGCTAGATACAGATGATCGGGACATTGCGGAGCCAATATCGACGATCATCCTCCGGGTAACCCTTCGAAGCTTATCGATCGGACCGCGGATAGTCCCGACCGCAAACGAAGTTAGCCGCTATGATGCGCTGAATAGCCGTGACGATGATTCTTTGCTGGTCATATTATTAGTGACCTCGGCAACTCACCCTCTCTGAGATCATCTTTTGCGGAATCGCCTTGTCCTAGGTCGGCATCTCCGTGGTGAGTCTGGAAGGCCCGACACCCTTTCTCGAGCTTGATGGCAATTGCACTCGAGAGCATCGCCTTAATGAGCTTGAGCACAAGCATGACCGCGTCAATTGGGGAATCCCTTCGAGATTTTCTCGCACTCTTGCACGGTAGTACGCCTCATCGGGCGTGTATCGGAGCAACTGCCAGATGTTCGTGATCTTTCGTATAACGCCCTCATCGCCGATGAAAACGCCTCCTTCCGAGGACGGGTCAATCCATCGAAGCTTCGAAAGTGACTTCGCCTAGACTTTCGCCGATGTGGGCGCTGAAGTCTCTCTAGACTTCTGACTTCGATTTTCAATCCGATAGGAGAGGCCGCAGGAGTCTTCTTGTCCTTGTTGAACGGGTGCGACCCCGCATGAGGAGTGACCGTGATTCTCTTCGAGGACCGAGACGATCCTTGATAGTCGGTTTGGTGGTGGTGACGGAGTTGGCTTCACCATCGATTCGGATGCGACGCCTTTGTCTTTGAGGCGCCGCCGGTCTTGGGCCTTGGCGTTGGATTTAACGCCAGTATCCTTCGGCTTGCCGGTGACGTGAGGTAATCGAGGTTGGGGCACCATTAGACTTGGACCTCCAAACCCGGCGGTACTTTGGTGGCTTCTTTGCCACTTCCTTCTTTAACTCACGAGCCGCTGCACCAAAGCTCGCTGGCGAAGCGGAGCGCGCGCCTGGATCGCTCCGAAGTGTGGAGCGGTTCCGCTTTGACACGGACCCACTCGTTGGTTGACGGCTGGTAAATCCGTATCACTTGAGGTCAAGCCTCGCGGAGCTTGATCTTAGATCCGCCAGCGGACCCCATCCATGGATTGCATGGCCTTGGCAAGTTTGCGCGCCATGCTTTGTCGTCGCCTTTGGCGGCTCGCTTAGGCCGAGCGGTCATGCTCATCTCGGCACTAACCGACTTCGGCCGGATTTCTCTCGCCACCGGCAGCGGTTGGACTCCCGCCTGGGGCTCTCACACGAGGCCCATCGGGTTCTCCTTGCGCGGAGACCTTCTTGGAGCGGGAACTCGATTCGAAGAGGGTGAGGACAAGTACTCCTCGAACTTCTCTTGGTGAACTCGAACTCGACCTCTTCCTCCACAGGATAAGGATCCGGTTGCGCATCATCGACCTCCGATCGAGGCCGGCTGTTCATCTGTCGCCACCTGTTCGCGTGTTGGGATGATTGTCATTGATTTGAACTTGCTTACAAACTTCAGTCGCCTGAAACAAATTCAAAGAGAAATATCGCCTTTTATTTTAAGGCTTACAATGAAAATCAAACAAGATTACAACTTTTTATCCTTGTGAACAAACACGAGGATCTCTGTTATATCGGATCCTCGCCGCGTGGGTTCTTTTGCTCTGCGGGACTTATTGTGTCCGTGGACCACCCGCTATCCGTAGAGATTCCTCGAACCAACTACAGATGTAAAGGGCTCGTTTCACGAAGCGCGAGGGATCACACTCACGAAGGAGAGGATCGCCGAGCGTGAGATCTACTAGGAGAAATCACAGCGCTATCCCTGAGATTAAGACGAAGCTTAATCTAGAGGGTATCCAGAGTTCGACCGAATTCGGTTACCTTTTGATTGAAGATCCGACGTTGATCGGACTTGTGCTCGCCGTTTCTGTAACCGCGCCGACATTTCAGATCTCGCAAGAACTCTTCTAAGTCCGAGCCTTTGAAAGATCCCAAAATCAATCGGAAGCCCGCCCAAAATCCCCCGTCCGGTGCCCTCGAAGATGACACCCCCTATTTATACAATGGAAGGGGTGTGCCCGACCACCTTGGTGGCTCGGCCATTGTCGAGCCACCTCGCAGTTGCCGAGGTGGTTCTACGATGGTGTGTCGAGCCACCTGCCACTTGCCGAGGCACCTACCAAGTTGTCGAGGTGGCTCTACCAAAGTGGCCGAGCCTCCTTACCACTTGTCGAGCACCTCGCTGTGGTCGAGGTGGCTCGGCCATGGTGGTCGAGCCACCTCGGCCAGTTAGCCGAGGGCTCTACCATGGTAGCCACCCTACCACTTGCCGAGGCACCCTACCAAGTTGGCCGAGCCTACCAAAGTGGCCGAGCCTCCTCGCCACTTGCGAGGCACCCTACTGTTGGCCGAGGTGGCTCTACCAAAGTGGCCGAGCCACCTTGGCCACTTTGGCCGAGTTTACTGCCACGCCTCTTGGTGTTTTCCGGCCGCTTTTCGGCCTTCTCCGTCGATTCTTTTGGTCTTCCGGCTTGGTTTTGTTCGATGTCGCCGTTGTGTTTGAGTCCGTGTCTCATCAACTGCTTGAGCTCAACAGCTTCGCTTTGCATCGACGGACTAAGTATGGTTGATTCCGTCTCATCGACGCTTGAGTTTAATCAACTTCGACGCGTCGTTTCATTGGCTCGTGACTTTGTCGACCCACTTCACGTGTTCGTGGACTCGCTTTTACGCTTTTGCGACGCCGGTTTGTCGAATGGATCGTCGGTTGTCAACCCACCGCCACGAAGTTTCGTTCGCATCGATAAGCAATTTTTATGCCTACACACCGAAGAAGGAGGCGTGCATTCACGCTGCGAAGTTGATCGACTCGAACGCTGATCTTCCCGACGACATCGAAGTCGCAAAAACACGACGAAAAGTCAAATACACAATTGAAAATCAACAAATAAAGTGTCAAAGCTACATAATCGGCCTAAACACCCGACGAAGCGACCACGTTCCCCGGACACCCGGTCAAGTGGCGTTACCCCCAAATACGCCTCGCTGGCTGGCTTCCACCGCCAAGAAGCATGCCCCAGCCGCCATGGCCAGCGCCCACTGTTCGGCGAGCGCATACCGCCGGCCGCCACCATTGTTCGCCACCACGCCAACGCCGCAAGCATCGAGCCCTTCTTCTTCCCCCGCACTGAAATAGCAAAACAAAAAAAGAGGGAGAAGAAAAGAAGAAGAAAAAGAGAAAGAAGAAAGAAAAAAAAAAATTTCGTGCACGTACCTCGTTGATCGAAGGCGGCGCGAGAGGAGAAGAAAACAAGACGAAACCACGGTAAAGGGGCGGCCTAGGTCAGAGAAAAGGAGGGTTGGTGGGTATTTATAACAATCTCACATAGACCCAATCCTCTTTGAATAAGGAGTCCTATTTGGCAAGAAGTAGGAATTCTAATTGGAGCCCAAATCAATTCTAATTAGGACTCTAATCAGCCCCTAATTAGGAGTCCTAATTGGAACCTTATCCGGATGTCAAATTAGTGCCAAATCAGTCCGTTGATTGACTCCTACTCCCTCCGCCAAGCTTGGAAAGATTCTGAAGATTTATTCGGCAGAATAACACCCCACAAAGGCCCCCATCGATGCCGATCAACACGTCGCCTAATCCTACTCCAACTAGGATTACGAGTATAAACTGTTTCCTAATTTGTCGAGAAGTTCCCGGAAGAATATTTTCACAAGAAATATTCTTAGGGATAACTCGATCGTGCGGATTGCATCGACGCCGATCAACGCGTCGCCCAATCCTACTCCAACTAGGATTACGAGTATAAACTGTTACCTAATTTGTCGAGAAGTTCCCGGAAGAATATTTTCACAAGAAATATTCTTAGGGATAACTCGATCGTGCGGATCGCATCGACGCCGATCAACGTCGCCTAATCCTACTCCAACTAGGATTACGAGTATAAACTGCTTCCTAATTTGTCGAAGTTCCGGAGAATATTTTCACAAAAATATTCTTAGGGATAACTCGATCGCATGGATTGCATCGACGCATCAACGCTACCCAATCCTACTCCAACTAGGATTACGAGTATAAACCGTTTCCTAATTTGTCGAGAAGTTCCCAAGAATATTTTCACAAAAATATTCTTAGGGATAACTCGATCGCGGATTGCATCGACGCCATCAACGCCACCAACCTACTCCAACTAGGATTACGTATAAACCGTTTCCTAATTTGTCGAAGTTCCCAAGAATATTTTCACAAGAAATATTCTTAGGGATAACTTCGATCGTATGGATTGCATCGACGCCGATCAACGCGTCGCCAATCCTACTCCAACTAGGATTACGAGTATAAACCGTTACCTAATTTGTAGAAGTTCCGGAAGAATATTTTCACAAGAAATATTCTTAGGGATAACTCGATCGTATGGATGGCATCGACGCTAATCAACACGCCGCCTAATCCTACTCCAACTAGGATTACGAGTATAAACCGTTTCCTAATTTGTCGAAGTTCCGGAAGAATATTTTCACAAAAATATTCTTAGGGATAACTCGATCGCGCGGATTGCATCGACGCCATCAACGCCGCCTAATCCTACTCCAACTAGGATTACGAGTATAAACCGTTTCCTAATTTGTCGAAGTTCCCAAGAATATTTTCACAAGAAATATTCTTAGGGATAACTTCGATCGTATGGATTGCATCGACGCCATCAACGCCGCCTAATCCTACTCCAACTAGGATTACGAGTATAAACCGTTACCTAATTTGTCGAAGTTCCTAAGAATATTTTCACAAGAAATATTCTTAGGATAACTCGATCGCGGATCGCATCGACGCCATCAACGCCGCCTAATCCTACCCAACTAGGATTACGAGTATAAACCGTTTCCTAATTTATCGAGAAGTTCAGGAGAATATTTTCACAAAAATATTCTTAGGATAACTCGATCGCGCGGATCGCATCGACGCCATCAACGCCGCCTAATCCTACTCCAACTAGGATTACGAGTATAAACTGTTTCCTAATTTGTCGAGAAGTTCCCGGAAGAATATTTTCACAAGAAATATTCTTAGGGATAACTCGATCGTGCGGATGGCATCGACGCTAATCAACACGTCGCCCAATCCTACTCCAACTAGGATTACGAGTATAAACTGTTTCCAAAATTTCAACGAGGAGTGAAAGTCATGTTGACATCGGATAATCATATCCTCCCGCTGTAGCTAAACCAACAACGCACGTGATGATGAAGGGATTAGCCGAGTGAGGGTTATGAAGTTCCATGTATTCGACACAGCCAACGTGTTGCCAACAAGGAGTTCGCCGACATACGGAGAAGTCCAAAAATCTGATGGTTAGTCAAACAACGACCAACCGACACGAGTTACAAACAAAACTCACCCACCAGCTTCGAAGATAACAAGCGGTCGACAATAAATGCAAAGACCGTGATCTTATCGTGAATCCTACAAAGAACCGATGATCCGAAGAATCGAAGATTTGAAGCTATCTTTTGGGACCCTCAGCCGACTGAAGGCCGGGAACCATCATGTCCAAAGCATCCCAGACTCATCAAGAATCGAGACTGAGACGCTTTGGAGGGGGTATCTGTAGGCATAAAAAATTGCTTATCAGTACCCGAACGAAACTCGTGACGATGGGTTGACAACCGACGATCCATTCGACAAACCGACGTCGCAAAACGCATCACGCCGCAAAACGCGTGAGAAGTCGACGAAAGCACATGAAGTGAGTAAGAAGACGTGAAGCCAATGAAACGACGCGTCGAAGTTGATTAAACTCAAACGTCGATGAGACGGAATCAACCATACTTAGTCCGTCGATGCAAACGAACTGTTTGAGCTCTGAAAGTTGATCGGGCACGGACTCAAACACAACGGCAACATCACCGGGGCAAAACCAAGCCCGGAAGACCAAAAGAATCGACGGAGAAACGACGCAAAACGACGAACGCCGCGAAGAGCGGCGGCGCCAAACTCGCCAGTGGCCGAGGAGGCTCGCCACTTTGTCGACACGCCTGGCCGAGGTGCCTCGCCAGTGGCCGAGGAGGCTCGGCCACCATGGTCGAGCCACCTCGCCAACCTGGCCGAGGTGCCTCGGCCAAGTGGCCGAGCCACCAAGGTGGCCGGGCACCTCCATTGTATAAATAGGGGGGGTGTCATCTTCGAGGGGCACGTCGAAAGGGGGATTTGGAGCGGGCTTCCGATTGGATTTTTGGGATCTTTCAAAGGCTCGGACTTCTGAAGAGTTCTTGCGAGATCTACGAGTAATCGGCGCACGGTTCTGAGCAACGGCGAGCACAAGTCCGCCAACGCCGATCTTCAATCAAAAGGTAACCGAATTGGTCGAACCATGATACCCTCTAGATTAAGCTTCGTCTTAATCTCAGGGATAG
Source organism: Asparagus setaceus (assembly GCA_012295165.1). Taxonomy (NCBI): domain Eukaryota; kingdom Viridiplantae; phylum Streptophyta; class Magnoliopsida; order Asparagales; family Asparagaceae; genus Asparagus; species Asparagus setaceus. The sequence continues at coordinate 26,783,243 of CM022707.1, forward strand.
CGCTGTGATTTCTCCTAGTAGATCTCACCCGCTCCGGCGATCCTCTCCTTCGTGAGTGTGATCCCCTCAGGCGCTTCGTTTCCTTCGTGAAACGAGCCCCTTTACATCTGTAGTTCCAGAACCCGGGTCTCTACCTGGATCGGGATTGCGCGGTGGTCCACGGACACAATAATTCCCCGGCACAGGCAAAGAACCCACGCAAGCGAGGACCTCGACATAACAGAGATCCTCGTGTTTGTTCAAAAGGATAAAAAGTTGTAGTCTTTTTGATTTTCATTGTAAGCCTTAAAATAAAAGGCGACATTTCTTTTGAATTTTGTTGTAGGCCAAAGAAGCTGTAAGCAAAATTCAAATCAATGACAATCATCCCAACTTTTACCGCGAACAAAAGGAAGCATACATATGTGAAAAATCAGGAGTCTTGGCATAAAGACTATGCTGTATTGTCAAAAAGAAAATGTTATGTCAATTATAAGTTAGATGTGAAGATTGTGAAAATGGTTAGGGGTTTGATCAATTGCTTACGCAAAAGAAACTTGATACGACTCCATATTTATTGTTCAGCGAGGTATTTTCTGGTCTCTCTAACCATGCTCTTATTCTATCTAACAAAGCTTCCATGACCTATAAGATAATCAAGCAAGAATGAAAATAATATTGCATAAAAATTAATAAATAGCAATACGTATATTAAGCATATAAAACTTGCATGGTCATTGAGACGGCCTCCACGAAGCAGATAAAGAAGCTCCACTGCATGAATACTATTGTTTACAATATTGACAATAATGCACGACCTGAAATATAACAGTAAGATACAAACGTTAACAGTTTCTGAGAATAGCTGACATGAAACAGTGATATTTACCAAGTAACAATAATAGTTAACATACAACAGTATAAGTTAACATGTAATCGTGAAAGATAACATGTAAAAGTGAAAGTTAACATGTAAAGGTAAAAGCTAACATGTAAAAGTGAAAGTTAACATGTCAGGTTTAATGTTGAACATACATGAATCTAAGTTAACGTATATGCGGATATATTACCACCTATGCAAACATTAACATGTAAGGATAAAAGTTCACAACTAAGGTGCAGCCAAAAATGAATGAGAATTACGAAACTTACTGATGAAATTTTTGATTACAAAAATTTGAGACCCATCTGTTATCATCTGGTGTGAGCTTTGCCGAAACATGATCAGATATTCTGAAGTTGTGAATGAATATTCCATCACTATTCACTAGGCGTATGCTAAAATCAGAAACATCCGGAATACCCTCGTTTAACAAATCCAGCAGAGCTTCCTCCTTCTTCTTGATTTTCCTGTTCTTTAGAAAATTCCAGCTGCATTCATCAGGTTTATAGTAGTACTTAATTTGCTTTTTCTCCTCAGTTTTCTGGTGTGATACTATAATTATATCTTCAGCATTTTCCTTCTTCTTCCCTTCTGTGAATGGGGTTCGGATCAGCTGTGATCTCATCCTAATCCTGGTACTTGGTGCTTTTGTCCCCGGCTTTGAAACAAGTTTCTTACTTCTCTTCCTATAAACATTTGCCTTCGCTGATGCAAGGTTCTCCTGCTTCTCCTCCTTTTTCTCTTCTTCCTTCCTCTCTTCTTCTTGCTCTTCCTCTTTCTTCTCTTCCTGTTTCTCCACAGACTCACCATCCTTTTCGTTCCCTTCTTCCTTTTCGTTTTCTTTCTCCACATTGGCAACCTCCACCTCTTGCCCTTCTCCTTTCTCTACTTTCTTGTCTACTTGCGTAGCTTCTTATTTTTTCTCTTCCTCATTCTCTATTTCCTCCTCCATTCGCGTAACCTCCTCCGCAACATGAGAAGCTTCTTGTCCAATATTGGTTATATCGCCATAATCGAAGCAACCAATATCATCACCCCTATCAAAAGAATCCAAAATACTTTTCTTCTTTTTCTGTGTAGCCTTAGTATGCCTGTCATTCTGTGCCATAAGATTCTTCACACTCTTTTTCAAATCTTCGGGGTCGATGAGATCACCGGTTCCTTCATAGGGCTCCAATTTCTTGTTAAGACGATGTATCTCATTGGCGCAAGCATCCCATTGATATCTCTTACTACGCTTAACAGCATGGAGCAATTTCCAATTAAGTTTAGCAGTATTTCTCCAAAAATAAATTTGATCTTCACTTGATAACTTCCTTATCTCATCTTCTCTCTCAAGAGCATCGATGATATCTTTGGTGAAATATCTGAAAAATTACCAAATAGATATTTAGTTAAATAAATAATGAATAAATTAAGGATAATATTTAACAAAAATAATAAAATTTAAAATACTAACATGTAAGGATGAAAGTTAACATCTTACTCGAGACTTAACATGAACACACAAAAGTTAACATGAACATCCAAAAGTTAACATGTAAGGATAATAGTTAACATTTACGTACTAAAACTACCATGTAATCACTGAAGTTAACATGTAATGCTGAGAATTAAGATATTCTGATGAACATTAACATGCATATAGAAAGTACATCCCTGATGAATAGTAACATGCACATAGAAAGTTAACATGAACCAATGCAAAATAAAATGTAATACTGACAACGTTAAAATGTAATACAAACATGTTAAAAAGTTAACATGAAACAATGTACACTAACATACACTAACATGCAGATAAAATAATTAATGCTTACATAGCCTATTGATGAGCTTTTAGATCTATCGGTAAACTTTTCTGCCTTCTCCTTCTTCTTCATCAAACTATCGGTAAACTTTTCTGCCTTCTCCTTCTTCTTCATCAAAGCAACATTCTTCGGCATTGGTTGCTCCACAAACTTGCTCCTATCGGGTACAAGAGGGATTCTTTTTTTTCCCCGGTGAGAGGTATTATCCTTTCTCAAGCTGGGCTTCCTTTGATGGTATTTCTCAATGCGTGGGCTGACAGGGAAAATTGGTTTATCTACAATTTCAATGGTTGCTTTTTCAGCCTTTGAAACAATAGTATCTTTCCTCATCGATCCAGCCCTCTCTTCAACCACTACCCAATTGTAGGCGTTAAAAATTGCCTATAAGTCCCCAAACATGACTCGTGATAATAAGTTGACGATCGACGAGCCATCTACGACGTAATAACCAGTGACCGCGATGCAAACGCATGAAGCAAGTCGACGAAACGCATGAAGCGAGTCGGCAAAGCGTGCAAGTCAACGAAGCGACGAATTGCATACGAGCGATGGGATAAACCCAATTCTGAAGCTTCAGATTAGTAAATATCGATGAGATCAATCAAGTTGGACTCGGGAATGAAGAAAAAGGTCCCGAAAGCACCCTTAGGTGCTCGGTGAAAGCCGAGCCACCCAAGGGTGACTCGGCCAAAACCGAGCCACCCATGGGTGGCTCGGTGGCCGAGCCACCCTAGGAGGAGCCACCTCCTAGTGGCTTGGCCAAGGCCGAGCCACCAAGACCGAGCCACCCCAAGGTGGCTCGGCCAGGACCGAGCCATCCCGAGGTGGCTCGGTGGCCGAGCCACCCTAGGAGGAGCCACCTCCTAGTGGCTTGGCCAAGGCCGAGCCACCTCTTGGTGGCTCGGCCAAAGCCGAGCCACCAAGAGGTGGCTAGGCGGGTTTTTTTTCTCGACCCGACCAGCGTTTGAGCCTATAAATAGAGGAGGGGGTCTCATTTTTTCAGATCATAATTTTTGACAAGAAGCTGAAGCTCTGCCGGATCGAGATCTGGACTTTTGATAAAAAAAGAGGGACTTTTGGACGAGAGATCTGAACTTTTGCACTAGATGTAAGATTTCGACGACCCGATCAGCATAAAGTGAAGACGTTTGAGAGATCTTAGATCCGATCTACACGTGATTCCTCCAGATCAAACTTCATTTTCATCCCGAGAAGAGTGGTGATCTCGCTTGGTCGATTTCACTCACTTTGGCGATTATTTCCTTCGTGAAATAATTCCCTCGATCGCGTAGATCTTAAACCAGATCATATCACGCGGCGGTCCACGGATAAACCCCGACACAGGCAAAGATCCCACGCAAGCAGGAGTCTGATAAACAGGGTCCTGCGTTTGTTTAAAGAAAAAAGTTATAATTTTTATTTTTGATTTTTATTGTAATCGAGTCTTATAAAAAGACGAGCTTTTCAATTCATTTGTAAACGCATAAAGCTGTAATGAGTTCATCAATGAAGATCGATCCAACTTTTCCCGCGAACACCAATTAGTCAAAGGGGGCTTCCTTCTCAAGTTAAGGGCTGGTTTTTTGATGCCTGTCATCTCGTAGTATCATAGCTGTCAAATTACAATGAAAGAAATTATACACTTTTATAAACAAGCAAAACTATATATAACATGAAAATTATGAAGGAGAAGCAACAAATGTTTGTGTGAAATTTTCTTCTTTCTTTCAAAACACTTTGTTCAACTTCTGTCTAAATTTAAATTTCAAACTTATATGTTAACTTTCATTATTACATGTTAATGTTCGTATGTTAATGTTAACTTTTACTCTACAATGTTAACTTTTCTGCATACGTGTTATATTTCACATTAACGTGTTAAGTTTCACAGTATCAAGTTAGTTTTCAATCTTGTGCATGTTTTCTGATGCATGTAAACTTTCATCATAATTATCAAAACTGCTAATAGCCAAAACAAAAACCAAACTATATGAACATGTAACTTACAGGAATGAGTGGCATGCATCCTGGTACGTACGTAACCCCTACCTTTGTCATTCCTTCAACGGCAATTTGAATGCCTCTCTTTGTCTCATCAAAAATAAATTTTCCCCACGCAATAGCGTTTACTCTCTCAATGCTCTCAAAATATTGAAACAACTGTCTTGGAATGCCTTGTGAGCTATTAGAGCACCAAATCATTGCACACTGGTATAAAATTTGAAGTAGCACAAAATTCTCAATATCCTTCTTTGACGTTGACTCAACAAGAGTCTCCAGTAACTCTTCAACATATCTCCGCATGCTATTAACTTATTTATCTTTGCCCTTTGCCTTGGCCTTTGCCTTTCCCTTTCCCTTTGGCTTTGCCTTGGGCTTCATCGTTGCCTTCTTCACCTTCATCATTTCTTTTTTATCTGCAAAGTACTCCCGCCAGAGCTGGTTGTGCGGGTCTCTATTTTCAAAAATTATTTCCCCATCAATTGGGAAGCCCGTATGCTTTTCCACCCACTCCTCATCAAATTTTACTGACATCATCGACCCGGATATGGAATCAGGGAAAGTGAATTCATTCTTTCCAACATAATGACTCAACAAGTGCTCTAGTGCTAGTCGATCACGTGCTGGAGGTCCAAACAAGACATAGTGCTAAAAGTTGCTGCCCTGATAAGCATCCCAGTGCCACTTCCGCATTCTTGGTTCAATATTTTTCATAAATACATAGTATGAACCAAAACAGGCTGTAGGCCTGATATCACCTACAGCTACATCAATTTTCTTGCATAAAGGTAAATATTAACACTTATTAACATCAATGGTAAATATCCCTTACACTTATTAACATCATTGACAAAATTAACATTAAAGGTTCAAACTTAACAACCTTTGGTAAAAGTTAACACTTAAGGATGAAAGTTAACAAGACTCAACACAACTTAACATATGTTCATAAAATTTAACATTTGTTTATGAACTTTTTCATGTAAGGCTATCACTTAAATAAAAATTCATAGGATACGATAATACTTCTTTCTATATAATATTCACTTACTTCTCATAAAAGTTGAAAGTGATTGTACATTGTAATTCATAGGCTATGATTATAATTCTCAATATATATTACATGATAATACAACACGTTGAACTAAACTCCAAACAATGAGTCTATATGTCATACAATAGGGCTGCACTTCATACATAATATCACTCGATTAAGATAAAAATTCTATGAATGAGGTCCCAGTTATATCCAATTTTACTACCAATGAATTGAATATCAAACTCCAATAGTTATGGCCTTAGCCTAGCAACAAATTATTATTATTAACATGAATTGGAAATAGCTAACAGATAAGGCATTAACTTAGTAAATGTCAATATTTATTAACATGCATGGCTAAAAAATGACACTTAAAGGTAAAAGTTAACAAGAAAGGAGAATTATTGACATGCATTGCTAATCGCTAATAACAAATGAGTTTTTTTACATGTATTACTTCATAACGATTATACTTGATGTTGTTAAGATCATACTCCCAAATTAATAAAGTGGTTCTACACTACAATAACCCGTTTTTCACCAACATTGTTGCATAAACAGACCCCATAAATCTCAATCACATTTCAAACAAATAAACTGTTAACTTTCTTCCTTTCCCCTCATATTTTCAACTAACAGCCAACAACATGATTTTACAAAATACTGATAACTAAAAATTAACTAAATTCAAAACCAAAATTTTCTCAATTGATTGGGAACTTACTTCTTCTTAGAAATGGGCACAGTCTCCGTCGATCTTCTCCTCTTGTGATCTCGTTTTTTCGGTCCCCTTTTCATGCGCAACAAGGCTTCCGTTGCCTTGTTACTCTCCTCATCATCAGAGGACGTCGGAGCAGACCCGCCTTCCTCAACCGAGCGGGTGGGAGACACCGAGGCAGAGGCGGTGGCGGGTGATGGTTCTAGCGTATCCTCCTTCGTCAACCGAGCCGAGCGACGCCGGTGACGAACTCCTTCCGTTTGTATTTTCTCTCCTTCACCCTTCTCCACATTACGGTTCTCGGCCCTTTCACTTAAATTTTGGTTTTCAATTTTTTTTGGATTTAATGGACTTTTGAGTGAAAACTAGGGTTTTGAAATTGGGTTCTCGAGATGACACAGGTTTGAGCGAGGGAAAAGTGAAGAGGGAGAGAGAGAGGGCAGAGCGGTTTTGGGAGGAACGTGTTTAAGGGGTAGTTTAGGGTTTTCGGGTATTTTTTCTCTCTCTGCTGAGTTGTAAAGGTCAATAGGGGCTAAAGCACAAGCATTTCATGTATTGGGGGCTTTCTCACACAAAAAATAATACGGGGGGCCTTGTCACAATGACTTTTTTTTGGGGCCTTAGACACATTTTTTCCATAATTTTAAGTTTGAAAGTTTTTAAAGAAATAATAATAATAATTTTTTAAAATTTTATTTTAAATATTTATGAATTTCGTAGATTTTTAAATATAAAATAATGATTTTAATTTTTTTTTTTGGTAAATTTGGCTCGGTTGGAACTGTGACTTACGAGCGTTTTGAATGTAAGTCATATGTTGCAACTAAGAGTTATTTTGCAACTGTAGTTGCAACTACAACTAAACAAACACTTGTAACTAGGCAAAATTAACCCAGTTGCATGCAACTGTAGTTACAACCACTCCAGTCACAAGCTACCAAACGCCATAGTATGAAATGTATGGTAAATTTATAGGGACAAAGTTGTCGTAGTATGGATGGCCTATTACGTTTTAAATCAAAAGGTAAAATAAAAAGATAAGAATAAAGAGAGAAAAAGATTTCTCATCCTCCATTATTAGGTTTATAACAGTTAATATTTATCTATTTAATAGAACAATTTCACCTATCAAATATTATCAGTAACTTGAGCTTTGAATTTTACTGACTGATTTGCTTAAATTTGAGACTTCTTATTTACCTCTTTATTTTCAATATCTATACTTTTTTTGGTAAAAATTAAAAGAAACTGCTTTTGAGCACATCATGTAATTACAACCCTCAAAAAAGAAAAAAAAAACGAAAAAAAAAAAGAATGGTAATCATGGGAAACTGAAGAATGATGGCCAAAGTCTTCTAAAATAAATTGCAACTAGCAGTCAGCCAACCAAAAAACTACTGTTTAAATTAAATTAATATTTAATCTAAAAACATATGCTAAGTGTATATAACTGCCACACTCTTTATGCTTCTCACTGCTTGACCACCTTTACCCCAGCTTCATATCCAAATAAACCGCAACCCAAATCCTCAGTTTTGGTCTCAAATCTCGTCTACTAATCATAAACCAGCGGATCACCAGAACCCAAACTCCCCTCGTCTCTTTATTTAATTCCATATATAAGTATAAAATCTAACGACAAAGTCCTGTGTCAATATATCCATTAAAAAAAACAAAAACAAAAACAAAAACCCAGAGCCCTTCTGATTATTGCAACTTCAAACACCCCAACAAAATCCGATCTTCATAAAACCCACATCTCACATTCTTCAAACTCAGCCTGAGAACTCATCAGCAAGAACCAATCTTTTTCAAGAAACCAATCTCAGCACTCATTTCTTGGCAAAACCCACATTCTTGTTTTGTTCAAGATGAAGAAATCTGATCAAACTCCTTCTTCTTCTTCTTCTTCATCAAACCCATCCTCTGTTCTCCATCGCAAGACCCCAAACCTCACAGAGCATTATACAGTAGGCAAGAAGCTTGGCAATGGTAAATATGGCGGTGTTTACCTCTGCACTGATAAGTCAAATGGCAGAAAGTATGCTTGCAAGTCAATTTCAAAGAGTGGAAAAAGAGAATACGGGGTTCACTTGAGAGAGATAGAGATAATGCACCATGTCTCTGATCTTTCAAATGTGGTCAGAATCAGAGATACTTATGAGGATTCTGAGTCTGTTCATTTGGTGATGGAGCTTTGTGAAGGTGGAGAACTGTTTAAATGGATTATGGACAAGGGCCCTTACACCGAGAAGAAGGCTGCACGTTTGATTAAGACTATAGTTGAAGTTGTGGAGGGTTGCCATTCTCTTGGGGTGATGCATAGAGATCTTAAGCCTGAGAATTTCTTGTTTGTGAGTAATGATGAGGATGCTGCACTCAAAGCTATTGATTTTGGGTCGTCGGTTTTTTATAGGCCTGGTTGGTATTATGGTTTTTGTGTTTCTTGTTTATTTGTGTAACGTCACATTTGGGTTTAGTTGTTTTTTGTTTATCTTGAAGGGAAGGAATGCATATGACTTAAATCAGAACTTCTGATAAATGTGGATTGGATAACTACATACTTCTTTATGTCTTATCTGTTAAATTAGTCAGTAGAATTTTTTTCTTGGTATTATGTTTTTCTTACTTCTCATACATTTTGTGTAGTTTGCCATGAATGCATTGAAATTGATTGAAAATTCTGGGTTTTGGTTGTTTTTTGTTACTGATTTTGCTTCTGAGCAATAGAGGAAAATCTTGAAGAGAAGGGGTCTAGATGTCTTAACCAGAATTTATGATAATTGTCAACTGTACAATTTATACTTATTTATGTCTTATGAGCTAAATTAGTTTCTAGAGAATTATGTTGACAATTCAGTACATCTTGGATAAATTCTTGCTTTGTTTGTTTTCTTGGTCTTAGGAGAATTCCTTCTTACTAAAACAACTCTAGTTATTTTGCTTGTGTTCTTAGATTGAGCAATATTCGGTTGTACTTTTGTTTAAAATTCTTTTTAAATTCTTTTGTTATGCATTTATGGTCAGTGAAATTTTCAGTTACACATTTACAACATTTCTCCATCTATGAGTTCCCACGACATCTGAACTAGTTAAATTTGAAATATGTTTGGGCTTTCAGAACATGTTTAATATATCAGTGAAATAATTTTTTTTTACAGGTTTTACTAACCCTTATATTTGTTCAGGTGATATATTCTGTGATCTTGTTGGGAGTCCTTCCTATCTTGCTTGGTGGTGTATAAACATTATGGTCCAGAGGCAGATATATGGAGTGCTGGAGTGATTTTATACATTTTATTGAGCGGTATTTTTCCCTTTTGGGGAGGTATATTTAATGTGGTACCATCTCATGTTATCGCTAAATACTACCAAATCCCTGAACCTTTGGATGTTTTGAACAAAACTACCATGAACTTTAGAAAGTTGAGAAAACCACCCTGAACTTTCAAAGTTATACAAAATCCGTCTGAATTATTGAAAATCATCATAAATGTATTATTGTGAAGGGTAAATGTCTACTTATCCTCGTTACTCTCTACATATCTTAATCTGAGAAGCTCTCTCACTAAAGTTAAAGCGCATTGGGGCAATATTGTCCAAAATATGCCATCTGCGAACATGTGACAACTTAAACTATCTGTCATAGGTCTCTCTGATTTATAAAGTTTAGGGGAGTTTTGTGCAAAACTACCTGAAGTTCAGGGGACTTTTTGTGATGTTTACCCTTTTTGTTTGACACAAGTGTCTTGTTTACCTCTTATGTTACATTCAGTTGATAACACCGCGATATTCAAGCATATCTTACAAGGGAATTTGGATTTGGAATCTCAACCATGGCAGCCCATTTCTAACAGTGCCAAAGACCTCGTAGTTAGAATGCTAGATCGTGATCCAAAGAAAAGATTTACAGCTCATCAAGTTCTCTGTGAGTATTTTGAGAGTTTTAATCATCAAATGTTTGTTAAGTGTGATTGAAGTTATCACACGTATCACACGTCTATGTGCAGGTCACCCATGGATCACTGGTGATGGAGTGGCTCCTGAGAAACCATTGGACTCTGCTGTTTTATCACGAATGAGGCGGTTCTCAGCAATGAACAAATTAAAGAAGATGGCATTGAGAGTAAGCTACTATTATTACTTTTTATATCTGCTGCTATTACAAAGAGCTTATATTGTGGTATTTGACATATTGGTTATGTATTATCTGCTTATGTATTGCAGGTTATAGCAGAAAAGATATCAGAAGAAGAGATAGGGGGACTAAAAAAATTGTTCCAAATGTTCGACACAGACAATAATGGGACAATAACATTTGATGAGCTCAAAGAGGGTCTGAGAAGAGTAGGCTCAGATCTGATGGAGCCTGAGGTCCAGGCTCTTATGGACGCGGTATGTATTAGGACTCCACATAATTCTGTATAAAGTTCCCTTTCATAATAAAACTATTTGACAACAAGTTTCCTGGGACAAAAAGATTCCTATATGGGTACACTATCAATACAATCACTATCAGTTGCAGTCACAACTGCACTAATAGACAATGATGTCTGTGCTGAGAGGGACCCTCTATAGGATTTTGTTTCTGGTTTTTTTTGTACAGCTTTTATTTATAACAGTGATCTCTTAACATGGTACAGGCTGATATAGACAATAATGGGACAATAGACTGTAATGAATTTCTCGCTACAACGCTTCACCTAAATAAGTTGGAGAGAGAGGAGAACTTGATAAAAGCTTTCTCCTTCTTTGACAAAGACGGGAGTGGTTACATCACAGTCGATGATCTCTCACAAGCCTGTAAAGATTTTGGCACCGGGGATGTCAATCTTCATGAACTAATCAAAGAGATTGACGAAAACAATGTAGGTTCCCTGTTAATGCAAACCTTTCAGGAATCCGTTATACTAATCTCTAATGAATTCTCTTAATTGCAGGACGGGCAGATAGGTTACAGTGAGTTCGCATCTATGATAAGAAAGGAAGAAGAACCATGCAGAAGAGTCTAAATGTTAAAACTAGGTGCTGTTCTGAGAGATCCAGAGCATTAAGTAACTTTGGGGCACAGTTTTGGATAGTGTGCCATTGTGTAACTAGTTAATTTCAGTGGCTGGAAACTGCTTACATGAACTCATGTTGGCTGCACTAGATGATGTACTAAAGAGTACTTTCCTGAATGAACAAATGATGAAGTAATTGAATAAATAGCATCATGTTGTTTTGGTATTGTGATAAGAACTGTCGATAATTTTCACCAGTTTCAATAACAGATTATGTAGAGCAGATTGTCCTGATCCTGATATTTTGATTAGGACTTCAGGGGGAGACTCATTTGAGTAATTGCTTTTATGGTAAACTACCTATTCTCACTTGCAGAATCCAGTTCTTTTATGGCCTGAGTTAGCTTTTAGGCACTTAGTGTGGGCTATGTCGAGTATCAGAAGGTCTAAGAAGCCAAAGTAAGAAGAACAACTAAAGGGTATGCTTCCTTCATTGTTCTTCATTTTGTCGATTGTATGTACCAGTTGTGAGTTTAGCTAATACATTGATCTGAGAGCAACATTTGCTAAATATGTGTTTGCTTCAATCGTAATGGTTTTATGTTCTTCTTGGATAAACGTGATTAAAGAGTGCTATGGATGCAATATGAATTCAAGATACATTACTTAGCTGTAATCTGAACTGTAATTACTCTTTTTATCGTTTGGGAGCTGAATGCTTCACGCATCTTTCTGAAAGAAAAAAAGGTTAAAAGATTGTTTACTTGTAAGCAGGTTGGCTCTGCTATGACTAATTATTTATACTGAAGTGTATATCTCAACATACCATTTTATGAAACTAGTCACTTATTATGATTTCGTCGATCATTTTCCCAAGACTCCAAACAGTGCATCTCCTAAATTTCATCTTCAGTGTTTTTTTTTGAAACTGTGATGTTCAGAAAACCCCAACTCTCAAAATTATTTTCAGAAAACCTCTAGTGGACTTTTGATAAAATTTCAAAAAAAAAAAAAAAAAAAAATCCTTCAGTGTTGTTTAGTTGAGGTTTTTCCGATTATGCTTTCATCCCGGAGGTTTACAGAATGCTGACTTACTATTGCACTTTCCCTATCAATCTATTATGTTCAGAAAACCCCCAACTCGCTCAATTTTATTTTCAGAAAACCTCCGGTGAACTTTTGACAAAGTTTGAAAAAGAAACCCCACTAAAATAGGGCGCCCTGCTGAAAATATTGGAAATCTTATGGGGGTTTTGTGGACGGCTGAAAGTTTTGGGGGTAAGTGAAAATTCCAAAATTTTGGGTGGTTATCTCCAAATGGATCAAACATTTTGTTTTTTTTTGGGGGGCGCGGGGGGGTTGTGTTGTTTGTAAACTTTACTCTTGGTCTTAAACACAGATGCTAACTGTTTATAACGGTCATGATCTCTGCTCTGCTAGCCCACGTTAGCCCCCAACTTCCCCTCAAAATAAACCACAACCAAGTCTCAAATTTTTACTCCATTCTCCACACTTAATCGTGAACCAGCGGATCACCAGAACCAAAATCTTATGTCAAATATAATCCTAGAATTCTCTTTATTCCAGTGAGCATACAGAATACAACCCAAAAAAAAAAAACAAAAACCCAGAACCCATTAGATTCTTGCAACTTCAAAAACCCCATCAAAATCCAGTCTTCATAAAACCCATATCTCACATTCTTCAAACTCAGCCTGAGAACTCATCAGCAAGAACCAATCTTTTTCAAGAAACCAATGTCAGCACTCATTTCTTGGCAAAACCCAGTTTCTCATTTTGGTCAAGATGAAGAACTCTGATCAAACTCCTTCTTCTTCTTCATCAAAGCCATCCTCTGTTCTCCCTCGAAAGACCCCAGACCTCGCAGAGCATTATACACTTGGCGAGAAAATTGGCCGAGGTTCATCTGGCACTACTTACCTCTGCACTGACAAATCAAATGGCAAACAATATGCTTGCAAGTCAATCCTAAAGAGCATGCTCAATAGCAAAGCAGACTATGAGGATGTTCTGAATGAGATAGAGATCATGCACCATCTCTCTGAGCTTTCAAATGTGGTCAGAATCAGGGAAACTTATGAAGATTCTGAGTCTGTTCATTTGGTGATGGAGCTTTGTGAAGGTGGAGAATTGTCTCAAAGGATTAAAGAGAAGAAGCGTTTTAATGAGAGGAAGGCTGCATGCTTGATTAAGACTATAGTTGAAGTTGTGGAGGGTTGCCATTCTCTTGGGGTGATGCATGGAGATCTTAAGCCTGAGAATTTCTTGTTTGTGAGTAAAGCTGAGGATGCCTCCCTCAAGGCTATTGATTTCGGGTTGTCGGTCTTTTATAAGCCTGGTTAGTATTGAGTTTCTCTTGTTTCTTGTTTATATTGGTTTTAGTTCTTTTTGATAACCTTGAAGTGAAGGGATGTAAATGTCTTAATCAAAACTTCTGGTAAACGTGGATTGCATAATCATGCACTTATTTATGTCTTATCTGTTAAATTAGTTGGCAGAGAATTGACATTTTTGGCAAAAAAAAAAAAAACACAAATGACAGATAATCGTGCACATCTTGGCCAAATTCTTGTTTTGTTTAGTTTCTCTGTTCTAGGAGGAAGTCTTTTCTTATAAAACTTGTCAGATTTTTATTGGTACTATGGTTTTCTTGTTTCTTGTTTATTTTGTGTAGTATCCTGTGAATGCGTTGAACTTTGTTGAAACTTTTCAGTTTTAGTTTTCTTGGTTATCTGTTTTGTTCCTCAGCAATAGAAGTAAATATGGGACGGAAGGGATGTAGATGCCTTAAACAAAACTTGTGATAATTGCTTAACTGTACAAAGTATGTACTTGTTTTTGTCTTGTCAGTTAAATTAGTGGATATAGAACTATGTCGATAATTTAGCACATCTTGGATAAATTCTTGCTTTGTTTATTTTCTTGTTTTCAGGAGGGAGCCTTTCTTTCTGATGAGCACTTTATTTAGTTTGTGTTCCGTGGGCTGACATTTTCTTATGTGCACTTTATTTAGATGAAAGCTTGATTATTATGGATTGCTCAAAATATCTGCATTTTTCTAAAAAAATAATTGAGTTATTTCATTGTTACATTTACACTTCACTACATTTCTCACATCCATTTGTTCCCATGACGGTTTCTGAACTAATTATAGTTGATATATAAGGGTTTTTAGGATAATATATGTTGGACTTTGGGAACGTGTTTTAATTCATAGGTGAAATAACTTAATACTTTTTTCCAGGTGATGTATTCGACAAAATAAATGGCACTGTTTATTATGTTGCACGGAGGTATTGGAAAAAATATGGCCGAGAGGCAGATGTATGGAGTGCTGGAGTGATCTTATACTTGTTATTGAGCTGTTACGTTCCTTTTATGCAGGTGAATTGAATATGGCACCTCTCCTCTTTTACCTTTTCTTAGAGTTAATATCGCAAAAATACCATGAAATATTTTCACTAAAGTACCATGTCTGACGATAGTTAGAGTTTCTTCCTTGTGTATTTTATATATCTTCTCTGTTATCCTTATGAACTTTGTGGGTTAATGGATACAAATGAGTTGTTTACAAATAATTTTATTAGTTCATGGTAACTTTTACAGTTCTGAAATTTCATGATACATTTCTCTGATAAAAATAGTTTATGGTAGTTTTCTGCAAAACCCTGAAATTTTAATATTTTTCTGTCATGCCAGCTTCAAAAGATGCCACTGAGACCTTCAAGAAGATCTTCGATCAGATCTTAAAAAAACCTCTGAATTTCAAATCTGAACCATGGCCGTCCATCTCTGGTAGTGCTAAAGACCTTGTACATAAAATGCTAAATCGTGATCCAAAGAAAAGATTTACAGCTCATCAAGTTCTCTGTAAGTACTTTTAGTGAAATTGAATCACCAAAATGTTTGTCAAGTGTGATTAAAGTTAATAATGGCTGTGTTCAGGTCACCCATGGATTGTTGGTGATGGAGTTCCCCCTGACAAACCTTCGGAGTCTGCTGTTTTATCGCGACTAAAGCGATTCTCAGAAATGAACAAATTACAAAAGATGGCTTTGAGAGTAAGCTAGTATTACTTTATATATATAAGCTACATTACGGTATTTGGCATATTATGTATTGACTGTCCATATATTGCAGGTTATAGCAGAAAAGATGCCAGAAGAAGAGATTGGGGACTAAAGAAACTGTTCAAAATGTTCGACACAGACAGTACTGGGACAATAACATGTAATGAACTAACAGAGGGTTTGAGAAAATTAGGCTTGGATCTGATGGAGTCTGAGATGCAAGCTCTTATGGGAGGGTATGTATTAGGATTCAAAACACCTCTGTATACAAATACCTTTCATAATAAAACTATTTGACAAGCTTTATATACATTTTTATATTTATGATAGGCTGATATGGACAACAGTGGGACAATAGACTGTAATGAATTTCTTGCTGCGACGCTTCACTTGAATAAGTTAGAGAGAGAGGAGAACTTGAGGAATGCTTTCTCCTTCTTTGACAAAGACGGACTGGTTACATCACCATCGATGGTCTCTCAGAAGCATGTAAAGATTTTGGCATAGGTGATAACCATCTCGATGAAATGATCAAAGAAATTGACCAAAATAAGGTATGTCTTCTGCTAATGCAAAGCATTCAGGCGTGACTTAAACAAATTTCTAATGAATTCTCTTAATTGCAGGGTGGGCAGATAGATTACAGCGAGTTTGAAGCCGTGATGAGAATGGAAGCTGCAGAAAAATAGAGCATTAATTAAATAGCTCGGAGGAGACATTAAATAGCGCGAAGATACATACATGAACTGATGTTAGCTACACTATATGCTGTACAAAAGAACAGTGGCCTGAATGAACAAATGATGAAGATATTTGATAAATAGAGAGGTGATAGATAATTTTGGAAAGTTTCATTTTCTAATATAAACCTTATTAAAGTGCGTTATCTTTGTGCATTATACATTGTCATTTTCTTTTCTTTCTGTTTCTTATATGATGGATGTAATGAATTCAATATGCATTACGTATGGATACAAAATGCTCATGAATTAGCTGTAGTCTGAGTAGTAATTTCTCTTTTATCTTGTGGGAGCTGAAAGTTTAATGCATCTCTTTTTTTAATTTTTTTAAAAAAGTTGTTAAGAACGTTTTCTTGCAAGTAGGTTGGCGCTGCTAGAACTATTTGTCTACAACCATTTTAAGAAACTACTCACTTATTATGATATCATCTGGCATTGTGCTAAGACTAGGGGTGAGTATTAATCGGTTCTAACAGATTAAACCAACCGAACTGACTAAAATTTGCCGGTTGTGTTCAGTTTCATAATGCGTTTTGGTCGAGTCAGTTTGAGAAAATTTTGGCCTGAACAAACCGACTGTTATCTTAATTATCTAAAACATACCCTTTCTTAATTTTTATTGGTTCACAAATTTCTTCGTTTTATTATTTGAATTCATTTGCATTGCTATTTTATCCATCTCTTAATCCACATTTTTCTTTCACAGATTTTTTTGATATGCATATTTCTTTTGGGTCAATATAGATTTTTCCTTAATTAAACTACTCAATTTGAAATTGAATAGACCGAACCAAACCGATAGAACCCACCATTTGCTCACTCCTACTGTGAACGTGGGAACATCACGTGGGTGGGGGCCACCCACGTTCGACCACGAACCCCCTGCGCGACAAACCCCCTGCGCGACACAAAAAACAAAAAGCAAAAGATATTTATTTCCCTATAAATAGGTATCTAAACCTAGGGTTTTTTGTGGGGGGAGAAAAAGAGAGGGTTTTTTGGCGGCGGCTAGAGAGAGAGATTTTACAAGAGAGGTCAATTTCTTTTGGGTAAAAAATCAAATCTTTATCTTTTGGGACGAGCTTGTGGATTGTATAAGTCGTCGGTGTTCTTCTTCATAGTAGAATCTCCCCTCACCCCCTCCCGTGGACGTAGGGACGTAGGCAAGTTTGCCGAACCACGTAAGTAAATCTCGTGTCTTTACTGTTTACTGTGTGTTGGCTATTGTTTGTAGGTTCCCTTGATTCAGTCCTAGAACTGTTAAGAGGAAGAGTGGATATCTCACTTTGTTGAGATATTTGCTTTCTATTCTTGTTTCCTTCGTGAAGCGAGAATATACCGTGGCCTTCTCTCGGTGATATCGCTCACAAGGTAGGGCTGTCTCTGCGGCCCAACAATTGGTATCGAGTCATTATTCGATTGGAAGTGGTGTAGCTTCGGTTTGGCGTGGTGCTCGGTAATTTCGAGAGAAGCGGATTTATTAATACAAACGGAGAATGGCGTCTACCAAGAATCGGTCTAAGTGAAAAATACGAGATTGAAAAGTTTAATGGAAAGAATGGTTTTTCCTATTGGAGGATGCAGATGAAAACTCATTGATTTCGTAAAAATTGCACAAGACTTTGGTGGAAAAGAGAAGAAGCATAAGGATATATCTGATGAGGATTGGGAGGAGCTGGATCCAAAGCACGCCGATTATTCTATGCCTTGAAAGGGATGTAGCTTTCTTGGTAGATGGAGAGAAAACGGCTGCGGACGTGTGGTTGAAGTTAGAAAGTACCTTCATGACGAAGAGTCTAACGAACCGGATCTATTTAAAATTTAAATTGTATACTTGCAAGATGGAGGATGGCTCATCAATCCGGAATACAAAGAACAAGTTTGATAGGATCATATCGGACTTAAAAGACATAGACGTGACAGTTAAAGATGAGGATCAGGCGCTTCTACTACTTCTGTCTCTGCCAAAGTCTTATGAGAACCTGGTGTAAATACTGATGCTTGTAGGAGACGATTTAACGATGGATGAGACTAGAACGGCGCGTTTAGCGGATGATCTTCGAAAGATTGCAACCAGTAACATGACTACTGGTGATAATAAAGAACAAGCGCAGGGATTGTTTGCTAGAGGAAGGAGCAATGAGAGAGATTTTATAAAAGAGAGGTCAATTTCTTTTGGGTAAAAAAATTAAATCTTTATCTTTTGGGACGAGCTTGTGGATTGTATAAGTCGTCGGTGTTCTTCTTCATAGTAGAATCTCCCCTCACCCCCTCCCGTGGACGTAGGGACGTAGGCAAGTTTGCCGAACCACGTAAGTAAATCTCGTGTCTTTACTGTTTACTGTGTGTTGGCTATTGTTTGTAGGTTCCCTTGATTCAGTCCTAGAACTGTTAAGAGGAAGAGTGGATATCTCACTTTGTTGAGATATTTGCTTTCTATTCTTGTTTCCTTCGTGAAACGAGAATATACCAGGGCCTTCTCTCAGGTGATATCGCTTCCGCGGCGTGTGGGCGTGTCTCTGTGCCCAACAATTGGTATCAGAGCTGTTATTCAGATTGGAAGTGGTGTAGCTTCTGGTTTGACGTGGTGCTCGGTAATTTCTGAGAGAAGCGGATTTATTAATACAAACGGAGAATGGCGTCTACCAGTAAATCGGTCTAAGTGAAAAAATACGAGATTGAAAAGTTTAATGGAAAGAATGGTTTTTCCTATTGGAGGATGAGATGAAAACTCATTGATTTCGTAAAAATTGCACAAGACTTTGGTGGAAAAGAGAAGAAGCATAAGGATATATCGATGAGGATTGGGAGGCTGGATCTGAAAGCACGGGCGTCGATTATTCTATGCCTTGAAAGGGATGTAGCTTTCTTGGTAGATGGAGAGAAAACGGCTGCGGACGTGTGGTTGAAGTTAGAAAGTACCTTCATGACGAAGAGTCTAACGAACCGGATCTATTTAAAATTTAAATTGTATACTTGCAAGATGGAGGATGGCTCATCAATCCGGGAATACAGCAACAAGTTTGATAGGATCATATCAGACTTAAAAGACATAGACGTGTGATTAAAGATGAGGATCGGCGCTTCTACTACTGCCAAAGTCTTATGAGAACACGGTGTAAATCACGATGCTTGTAGGAGACGATTTAACGATGGATGAGACTAGAACGGCGTTTAGCGGATGATCTTCGAAGATTGCAACCGGTAACATGACTCTTGGTGATAATAAAGAACAAGCGAGGATTGTTTGCTAGAGGAAGGAGCAATGAGAGAGATTTTACAAAAGAGAGGTCAATTTCTTTTGGGTAAAAAAATTAAATCTTTATCTTTTGGGACGAGCTTGTGGATTGTATAAGTCGTCGGTGTTCTTCTTCATAATAGAATCTCCCCTCACCCCCTCCCGTGGACGTAGGCAAGTTTGCCGAACCACGTAAATCTCGTGTCTTTACTGTTTACTGTGTGTTGGCTATTGTTTGTAGGTTCTCTTGATTCAGTCCTAGAACTGTTGAGAGAAAGAGTGGATATCTCACTTTGTTGAGATATTTGCTTTCTATTCTTGTTTCCTTCGCGAAACGAGAATATACCAAGGCCTTCTCTCAGGTGATATCGCTCGCTGGCTGTTGGTTCACCAACACCTACCCAAGTGCATCTCTTGTAGAAGTTTCATCTTCATTGTTGTTTACCTGAGTTTTTTTCAATAATGGTTTCATCTCTGAGGTTTACAGAATGCTGACCTATCTATATAGCACGCACTTTCCCTATCAATCTAAATTATTTACAAAAAAATCCTGCCATGAACTTTTGATAATGTTGCAAAGTGAAAAACCATTATGCCATCAGGGGGCCATGTTGAAAAAATTGGATACATGGCGGGTTTTTGTGGATGGCTAAAATTTTGGGGGTTAAGTGACAATTCCAAAATATTGGGGCTTACGTGAACTTTACCCTTGTCCTAAATCCACATACTAACCGTATATAACTGTCACACTCTCTGTTCCGCTAGACAACGTTAGCCCCAGTTTCACCTCAAAAGAAACCACAACCAAATCTCAAACTGTTACTTCATTATCTACACCTAATCATGAACCAGCTGATCATCAGAACCCAAGTCCCATGTGTCTTTCTTTAATTCCCCACAAAATCCAACAACAAAATCTTACATCATATATGATACTAAAATTTTCTTTGTTCCAATGAGCAAATAAAATCCAATCCATCAAAAAATCAAAAGGCCAGAACCCATTTGATTCTTGCAACTTCAAAACCCCAGCAAAATTCAATCTTCATAAAACCCATTTCTCACATTCTTCAAACACAGCCTGAGAACTCATCTTCAAGAACCAATCTTTTAAAGAAACCAATCTCAGCACTCATTTCTTGGCAAAACCCAGATACGGATTTTGTTCAAGATGAAGAAGTCATCATCATCATCATCTTCTTCTTCTTCTTCTTCATCAAAGCCAGACTCTGTTCTCCCTCAAAAGACCCCAGACCTCACAGATCATTATACACTCGGCAAGAAGCTTGGCGAGGTTTATTTGGCACTGCTTACCTCTGCACTGACAAAGCAAATGGCAAACAATATGCTTGCAAGTCAATCCCAAAGAGCAAGCTCAAGTTCAAAGAAGACTATGAGGATGTTCTGAATGAGATAGAGATCATGCACCATGTCTCTGAGCTTTCAAATGTGGTCAGAATCAAGGAAGCTTATGAGGATTCTGAGTCTGTTCATTTGGTGATGGAGCTTTGTGAAGGTGGAGAGCTGTATAACAGAATTTTGGACAAGGGTCCTTTTACTGAGAAGAAGGCTGCAAGTTTGATTAAGACCATAGTTGAAGCTGTGGAGGGTTTCCATTCTCTTGGGGTGATGCATAGAGATCTAAAGCCTGATCATTTCTTGTTTGTGAGTAAAGATGAGGATGCTGCCCTCAAGGCTATTGATTTCGGATTGTCGGTCTTTTATAAGCCTGGTTGGTATTAAGTTTTTATTGTTTCTTGTTTATTGTTGTGTTATATCACATCGGGGTTTTAGTTCTTTTTGTTAATCTTGAAGGGACGGGATGTAGATATCTTATCAAAACTACTGAGAAATGTGAACTGAATAAGAATAAACTTATTTATGTCTTATCTGTTGAATTAGTTGATAGAAAATTATGTTAATAATTCAGCACATCCTGGATAAATTCTTGTTTTGTTCATTTTCTTGGTCATAGGAGTAAGTATTTCTTTCTAATAAACCACTTTATTATTTTGTATCAGCTCTTGGATTAAGCACCATGTCACATATTAGTTTTCATTAAAGATTATGTTAATGATCTTTTATTATGCCCATTACATATGTTCCGCGGTCTGACATATTCTTATCTGATCCTAACATGTACACTTCACAGCATTTCTCACATCCATGTCTTCCCGTGACATTTCTGAACTAGTTATAGTTGATATAAAAATGCTGGAGGTTTTACTTTTTTATTTTGCAGAATAATATATGTTGGGACTTTGGGAACCTGTTTAATTCACCGGTAAAACAACTTATACAACCTGTATTGATACTTTTGTTTTTCAGGTGATACATTCTCTTAATTAACTGGGACTCCTCATTATCTTGCACCAGAGGTATTGAATAGAAATTATGGCCCAGAGGCAGATGTATGGAGTGCTGGCGTGATCTTATACATTTTATTGGGAGGGTATTGTCCCTTTGACGCAGGTAAACTGAATATGGTACCTCTCCTCACAAAATACCATGAAATATTTTCACTAAAGTACCATGTCTAACTATTGCTAGAGTTTTGTTCTTTTCTGTTATATATATCTTCTCTGTTATCCTTACGAATTTTGTGGGTTAATACATACAAATGAGTAGTTTACCAACAGTTTTTATTAGTTCATGGTAATTTTTGACAGCTCTGAAATTTCATGATACATTTCTCTGATAATAATAGTTTATGGTAGTTTTCTGCAAAAACCCCAAACGTTCATATTATTCTGTCATGTCACCTTCAGAAGACGACACTGAGAGCTTCGAGAAGACCTTCGATCAGATCTTAGAAATGCCTCTGGATTTCAAATCTGAACCATGGCCGTCAATTTCTGATAGTGCTAAAGACCTCGTACTTAGAATGCTAAATCGTGATCCAAAGGAAAGATTTACAGCTCATCAAGTTCTCTGTGAGTATTTAAGTGAATTTGAATCACCAAAAGTTTTGTTAAGTGTGATTGAAGTTGTCAATGGCTATTTGCAGGTCACCCATGGATTGTTGGTGATGGAGTTGCTCCTGTCAAACCCTTGGAGTCTGCTGTTTTATCACGACTGAAGCGATTCTCTGCAATGAACAAATTAAAGAAAATGGCTTTGAGAGTAAGCTCCTACTGCTTTATGTATTCTTTTCAACTTGGTCCTGAGAATTGTAAGTTTGCTGCATTTTTTTTTTCCCCATGGCTATAGTCATTCATAAAATTATCCAAATCTAAGTTTAATCAAATTCAGTTATAGCAATATGATAAACATGCCGTATCTCTTTCACTCAACCGCTCTGTGCACTTTCTTTTTAGAGTTTTAGGCAATGTGGATATGAAAAGGAACACTATATGATTCAGGAGCTTTACATAGAGCTTATATTATGGTATTTTGATGTATTATCTGCTTATATATTGCAGGTTATAGCAGAAAAGATGTCAGAAGAAGAGATAGCTGGGCTAAAGAAATTGTTCAAAATCTTCGACACTGACAATACTGGGACAATAACATTTGATGAACTAAAGAAGGGTTTGAGAAAATTAGGATCGAATCTGATGGATTCTGAGATCCAAGCTCTTATGGAAGGGGTATGTATTAGGATTCAAAATAGCATTCATATTAGAACTATTTGACAAGTTTCTTATATATTTTTATATTCATCATAGGCTGATGTAGACAACAATGGCACAATAGACTGCAATGAATTTCTCGCTGCAACTCTTCACCTGAATAAGTTGGAGATAGAGGAGAACTTGAGGAATGCTTTCTCATTCTTTGACAAAGATGGGAATGGTAACATAACCATCGACGATCTCTCACAAGTGTGTACAGATTTTGGCCTCGGTGATGTCCATCTCAATGAAATGATCAAAGAAATCAACCAAAACAATGTATGTTCTCTGGTAATGCAAAAAAACTTTCAGGCATCACTTACACAAATTTCTGGTGAATAATTCTTAATTGTTGCAGGATGGGCAGATAGATTACAGTGAGTTCGCAGCTATGATGAGAAAGAAAGAAGAAACAAGCTGAAGAGTCTAAATGTTAAATTGGGTAATGTTTTGAGAGATGCAGAACATTAAACAGCTTGGAGCAAACATTGTTCAGATATGAACCCATAATGTACAAATTATAAAGTAATTGAATAGATAGAATGGATAAACTGTAGATAATTTTGAAAGTTTCATGTTATTTTGGTGCTGCGGTAAGAACTGTTTGTTTTCTCTTTTCTGATTGTAAGTTTAGTTTTCTGATTGAAGAATTACAGAACGATGTTTTGATTAACAATACAATCTCAAGCTGATTTTAATTCTACAAAGAGTGGTGCATCTGTTCCCTGGTTCTGTGAAATCATCATCCAGCTAAAATCTAAATTTGCAAATAATGAAATTATCAAGATTTGACTCTGAAATCTTAAGCAACAGAATTCCCATATGCTAATTGAGAGTTGTGGATTAAGAGTTAATCTAATCATGTTTTCAAGATCTAACTGAAGCTTAACAGAGGGACAAATTTGTAAGACCCTTTAAAATTTGATGGACATATGAGCAATTTCAAAGATGTGAGGGATGTATGAACAATATCAAAGATTGAGAGACTAATATGGAATTATTGAAGATTGAGCGGCTAATATCTAAAAAGCCCAAGAGAAAGAAAACGCTATGCAAAAACCCACTCATTAAAACCACTAGTAAAACCCTAATCCCCAAATTCACTTGTCAAAAACCCACAAAGATCTCATTTTTATCTCCAAACCCCCCCTTCCTCCTCATGAATCAATCCAAACTCCTCAAAATTAACCCCCACGAATCGGAGAACCGACTCGATCTCTCCCTCAAAGAATCCTTCTCCCTCTGCCAATCTCAATTGAAACCCCCATTCCCTTTAAAGATCCCATCCCCAACTGAATACTCTCATCTCAATCTTGCCCTAATTTACGGAACCCTAACTGAGCCCAATCTCGCCAAAACCCATATAACCCATCTCCACGCCATCGTCATTGATGGGTACAAGCTTTTCACAACTACTCTCATCAACCTCACCAACCAAAATTACCATAAACTCCTCGAAGCCCCAAGAGCCCAGCTCATCTGGGTCACATCCCAATTAGTTCAAGTGTCTGCAGTGAAAGTTGATTCCTTGTTGATTTCTCTATTGAGGCAGATCTCTGGTGGGGATTTCTCTGAGCGCAACTTGTGGTTATGCGTTAAACTTCTCGAAATTTTCGATCAAAATTGGGATTGGTTGTTGGATGAGCAGCCATTGGTTTTGCATAGTGCAGTGTTTGTGTTTCTTAGGTTGTTATCTGATCATTATAGATTGGTGGGTATTGGGAATTTGGATGGTTTGAAGAGGTTGGAGGTTGAATTTTGTGTTAAGGCATTGAGGCAATGCCTTGGTTTGTGCATGAAAATTGGTAGAGATTTGGTTAGGCTGCTGCAGGATTTGGTTGTTATCCCAGAATTTAGAGAAATTTGGAAAGATTTGTTGTTTGATCCAAGTAAATTTCGGGTACCGGGCTTTACAGATATTTCACAGTTGTATTGTGTAAGAACTTCAAGTCAGTATTTTTTGCTGAGAATTAGTCCTGAAATGGAGACCCAGTTGAGATTTTTGCTTACTCATGTGAAATGGGGGAATCAGAAGAGATATCAAGCTTGGTTTGCTAAGAAACACTTAAGTTTGCCAGGTAGTGAAACTGTTATTATTGACATTGTTCGGTTTATATGTTGTGCTCATCATCCTTCGAATGAGATTATTCATTCAGATGTAATATCAAGATGGGCAGTCATTGGTTGGCTTCTGACTTGTTGTAGGAAGAACTATTTTCTGGGAAATGTGAAGCTTGCTTTGTTCTATGATTGGCTGTTCTTTGATGAGAAGGTGGATAATGTTATGAATATAGAGCCTGCAATGCTCTTGATGGTGAATTCTTTGCCACAATATGTTGATATCACTCACACCCTTTTGGAGTTTTTGTTTCTGTTGGTCGATAATTATGATGTTCATCGAAAGGAAATGATTGTTAAAGGAGCATCGACATCATTTGGAATACTTGTGAGGAAAGGAGTGATTCGATCTTTGGAACCTCTTATTTCTTGTAGTTTGCTTTCACCATTGCTCAGAGAGGCTCAGCAGTTTTGTTTCTACTTGAACCTTGGAGTTGTTATGAAGGGTTCATCTGATTTTTGCAGTAGGCAGTTAGACAGGACTCGTGTTGCAGAATGCCATGTAGAAGTTAGTAAGTAACATTGGTGAGAATGTTAGAAGCCTTTGAAGGCGACTTTTATCTTAATTCTATTTGTTGCACTCCTAGTTGGTAGGCTTGATTCTGTAAATTGTTTGAATTTAATATCATCCGAAAGGATTTTAGGAATTCTTTGATTCTCAATATTCTCTTTGTTGCTGTTGGAATCTGTAACTTTTGACTAATTATATCATTAATTTTGTTTGTAAGTAGTATAGTGTGGAGTTATTATTTAGTTTGAATGGACATTACTAGTATATGGAGATTCTGTTGTTTGAGTTTGCAGAGTCAGAGCAAGATGATGTTTCTATTTGCTGATTTAGATTTTTAGATGAAATGACTCACTGAACCAGTGAACAGAATTTTCAACCCCATTTCCTCTCAACAAGCAGTCTGGTTGTAGCATTAAAGTCAGCTTGAAATTAACTCGTTATCAGAATGTCATTTCTTTGATTCTCACTGATCAGAAAATTAATTTCTAGTAACTACAGAATTCCAAGGCATCAGTCAATGTTCTTACTAATGTCAACTAGTTTCAGTGTCATTACTATTTTAAGTTAAAACCACAGCATTATCTGTCTGCCGAGAAAAAGCCCCCTGCAAGAACAATTATTCTGCAATTCCAGAATCCTGAATGTTAATATCCAGAAAAAAACTGCCCAGTAGTTGATCAATGCGCTGGGATGAAAGAGAGATAACAAATAGTTCTTATCACAGTACCAAAATATCATAAAAGCTGCCAAAATTGTCTAAAGTTTTATTCAAATACTAAATCATTCCTACATCTTAAAGACCAATTTGCACCTGCAAACTGAAAGTAGGAGATATGCCTAAATCATCGTCATGACAATATTCTGTACATCATGCAGTTTCTGTCTCTAGCCACTAAAATTAACTAGTTACATATAGCGCATCACCCAAAACTTTGCTCCACAGTAACTCATCAAAATGCTAGCAGCAGATTTCCTTAAAGTCCCCATGCAACATTCTCAGTTACTATTTGTACAATGTTTGCTCCAAGCTATTTAGTGCTCTGCACCTCTCAAGACATCATTTCCTGCAGTTCCCTTTCTCATCATAGATTCAAACTGACTGTAATCTATCTGCCCATCCTGCAGTTAAGAGAATTGAAAAGAATTTTGTTATGTGTGATGACTGAAAGTTTTGCATTAGCAGAGACTCATACATTGTTTTGGTTGATCTCTTGGATCATTTCATCAAGATTGACATTACTGATGCCCAAATATGTACATGCTTGTGAGAGATCATTGATGGTGATGTAACCATTCCGTCTTTGTCAAAGAAGGAGAAAGCATTCCTCAAGTTCTCCTCTTTGTCTAACTTATTCAGGTGAAGTGTCGCAGCAAGAAATTCATTACAGTCTAGTGTTCCGTTGTTGTCCATATCAACCTATGCCATATTAAGACAATGGGTTCATTATCATAAAAATGTAAAAAGGGGAAAAAGAGGAAATAAAATCCTATAGAGGCCCTCTCTTTAGAGTATCGTAGAGGAATGGGAGGATGAAACTTGATGACATGTGTCAGCACAGTCATTATTATCTCTTCGTGCAAAAGTATTTTGAATCGTAATGCATACCGCGTCCATAAGAGCCTGGATTTCAGAATCGATCAGATCCGAGCCTAATTTTGTCAAACCCTCCTTTAGCTCATCATATGTAACCATCCCAGTATTGTCTGTGTCGAACATTTTGAACAGTTTCTTTAGGCCCCTATCTCTTCTTCTGACATCCTTTCTGCTATAACCTGCAATGTAAAGCAGATAATGCATACCCAATATGTCAACTACCATAATAAATCATTAAATCCTATGGAAAAAGGTCCTCAAATCACAACAATTTACAGAAAGCTGAATTAGTTATAATGGGGAGAAAACAACACCACCACAAAATGCAGCAGAGTTACAATTTTCAGAAACAATTTGAATATATATATATATATATATATATATATATATATATATATATATATATATATATATATATATATATATATATATATATATATATATATATATATATATACTCCTATGAACTTAAGTTCATAATGAATAGTGGTGCACCAATTTTTTTATCCACTCATCTTGCCTTGAGATTTGTGATGCACAAATCTCAAAGTGGCCTTTATATCTTTCACGGATCCCAAAGCAAGATGAGTGGTTAGAAAAGTTGGTGCACTACTATTCATTATGAACTTAAGTTATAGAATTTCGTTCTATATATATATATATATATATATATATATATATATATATATATATATATATATATATATATATATATATATATATATATATATATATATATATATATATATATATATATAGAGAGAGAGAGAGAGAGAGAGAGAGAGAGTCAAAGTAGCTTACTCTCAGGGCCATCTTCTTTAATTTCTTCATTGCTGAGAACCGCTTCATTCGTGATAAAACAGCAGACTCCAAAGGTTTCTTAGGAGGAACTCCAGCAGCATCAACAATCCATCGGTGACCTGGCACAGCCATTAACAACTTCAATCATGCGTAACAAACATTTGGTGATTAAAATTAACTAAAATACTCACAGAGAACTTGATGAGTCGTAAATCTTCTCGTTGGATCTACATTTAGCATGTTACGTAGCAGGTCTTTAGCACTATCAGAAATGGGTATCCATCGGTCAGATTCAAAATCCAAACGCCCTTCTAAGATCTGCTTGAAGGTCTCATCCTCGTCATCTGAAGGTGACATGACATACAAATATGATGCTGGTATTGAATAAGAAAAATTGTAGAGTTCACAAAATTACCATGAACTTTGCGCTGTTTTGCAGAAAACTACCATAAAACTATTTATTTATATCTATTAACCCACAAAGCTTCGTAAAGATGACAGAGAAGATATAGAAAATATATATGGACAAACTCTGGCATGGTACTTTTGTGAAATACTTTCAAAGTATTTCTGTGAGATTACTCTAAAAAAAGTACAAGAGGACAGCTACCACATTCAATGTACCTGCATAAAAGGGAAAGTCACCGCACAACAAAATGTATAAGATCACTCCAGCACTCCATACATCTGCCTCTGGGCCATAATGTTTCTCCACTACCTCTGGTGAAACATAATAAGAAGTCCGATTACATCGCATAATATATCACCTGGAAAAAAAGTCTTAGTACAGGCTGTATGAAGAAAATTGACAAAACAAGAATTTATCAAAGATGCGCTGAATTATTGACATAATTACCTATCAAATTACCTATCAACTAATTTAACAGAAAAACACAAATAGGTATATACTTATATGCTTCACATTAATCGGAAGTTTTGATTAAGACATCTACATCCCTTCCTTCAACATTTCCTTCTATTGCTAAGGAACAAAATGGGTAACAAAAATCTAGAACCAAAAATTTCTGTCAGTTTCAATGCATTCAGATTTAGCACGAAATAAACAAGAAAGAAGAAAAATGTGATACAATAAAAACCTACAAGCCAACTATAGTGGTTATAAGAAAAACTTCCTAGTAAGACCAAGAAAATAAATAAACAAGAATTTAGCCAAGATGTGCTCATTTGCCTGTCATAAAGAACTCAAACCTCAATGTGATATTACACAAAATAAACAAGAAAGAAGAAATTAATACCAACCAGGATTATAAAAAGCCGATGACCCAAAATCAATAGCCTTGAGTGAAGAATCCTTATCATTACTCACGAACAAGAAATTCTCTGGCTTAAGATCTCCATGCATCACCCCAAGAGAATGGCAACCCTCCAAAACTTCAACTATAGTCTTAATTAAACATGCAGCCTTCTTCTCAGCACAAGGACCCTTGTTTATAAGCCTTTTAAAAATGTCACCACCTTCACAAAGCTCCATCACCAAATGAACAGACTCAGAATCCTCATAAGTTTCCTTGATTCTGGCCACATTTGAATGATCAGAGACATGGTGCATGATCTCTATCTCATTCAGAACATAATCATACTCTTTGCAATTGAGATTTCTCTTTAAGATTGACTTGCAAGCATATTCTTTGCCATTTGATTTATCAATGCAGCGGTAAGCAGTGCCATATGAACCTTTGCCAAGTTTCTCGCCAAGTGTGTAATGCTCTGTGAGGTTTGGGGTCTTTTGTGGGAGAACAGATGATGGCTTTGTTGAAGAAGAAGAAGAAGAAGAAGAAGTCTGGAAAGAAGTCTTCATTTTGAACAAAAGTAGTATCTGGGTTTTGCCGAGAAATTAGTGCTGTGATTGATTTCTTGAAAAAGATTTGTTCTTGCTGATGGGTTATCAGGCTGAGTTTGAAGAAACTAAGATATGGGTTTTATGAAGATTGGCTTTTGATGGGGTTCTTCAAGTTGCTAGGATCAAATGGGTTCTGGGTTTTTGGCTTTTAATGATGGGTTGAATTTTGTCTGCCTCATTGGAATAAAGAAAAATCTAGGCTTATATATATATATATATATATATATATATATATATATATATATATATATATATATATATATATATATATATATGACATGAGAATTTGCTGTTGGATTCTGTGGAATCAAGAAACAGACAAGGGACTTGAGTTCTAATGGTCCTCTGATTCATGATTAGCTGAAAGAACAAACTAAAAAATTAGAGATTTGCTGTGGTTTGTTTGAAGGGGAAGCTGGGATTAACGTGGTCTAGCAGAGCAGAGAGTGTGACTGTTAATACAGTTGGGAAAATTGTCTCACGCGCCCTGTACTCGGGAAAAATTTGTTTCCCTTTGGAGGAAAAAACAATTTCAAGCTGGATTGATCCATCAAAAATTTTATTATCAATATATGTATCTTTTATTATGCATTTTTCATTAGTTTGGTGAATTCCACAAAACAGTGGTGCATTTGTATAGTGGTCATGGGGATTGTAGATTCTGTTGATTAGTCAAGTGAATCATCATTAGCTAGCATCTAAATTTGCAAATAAATAAATTATCAAGATTTGACTCTCAAATCTTAATCAACATAATTCACAGATGCTAATTGAAAGATTATTCATGTTACAAGAAATTTAGTCACAGGAACTAACAGGTAAGAACATTACCTATACAGATGACAATTTGTGAAACTCATTTTCTTGGAAGTTAATTCAAGTATGTATATAATAATGCACTTCTACGAATGGGGTTAAACAGAGAACACTTATATTGTATGTTACTTGGGTACTTCTATTATGAAGCCGTACAAGTACCCGATCTGTACCGCACACCAACACGTATCCACACACTCCTTGTACACTTCTATCACGTAACATATATGTTTTGGACACTGACACGCCTTGGGCACTCCTTGAATATATGGCTATGTTTATTCAAACGTGTACTCGGTTATATAATACATGCTCTAATTTGAAACACTTGTCATACACTTCTTGGAAGTTATCCTGCACCTCACTTTCACTTCTTAAAGTTAGTATCTGTACAAAAACGAATGGTTTTTCCAAGTTATAATTTACATTAAGAAACGTAAAATGTCATAGAAATTTTAATTCTCATAACATTTGAATAGATAATAGAATTGATCTCATATAAAAATTTTAATTTCAATATATGTATATATCCGTGTCCCCGTACCCTTCTTTGCCATGTCTCATACCCATATCGTGACCAGTACCTGTCTCCATACATACAACTTAGATTCAATGCAAAGTGCAGTTTGGCTATTCTGAGTCCACTTCAATTAGCTGTAAAATATTGTCACGACAGTATTCTGTACATCATGTAATATAGCTAAAATTAATTCCTGTAAGCAGTTTCCATCTCTAGCCACTGACATTAACTAGTTACACATAGCACATTACCCAAAACTCTCCTCGACAGCAACTGATCAAAATACCAAGCTGAAGGTTTCCTAAAAGTTCCCATACTATATATTGAATTCCTGTTTGTACCATGTTTGCCAAAAGCTATTTAGTGCTCCGCATCTCTCAAGCCATCATTTCCTGCAGCTCCCTTTCTCATCATTTCCTGCAATTAAGAGAACTCATTAGAAATTTGTTCGAGTGATGCCTGAAAGTTTTGCGTTAGCAGAGAACTGAACCTACATTGTTTTGGTCAATTTCTTTGGTCTTTCATCAGGATTAACATCACCGAAACCAAAACCTCGACACACTTGTGAGATATCGTCAGCGGTGATGAAACCATTCCCATCTATGTCAAAGAAGGAGAATAATTTTTCAAGTTCTCCTCCTTATCCAGCTTATTCAGGTGAAGCGTCGCAGCGAGAAATTCCTTACAGTCTATTGTGCCATTGTTGTCTAGATCAGCCTGTCATGAATATACAAATTTATAAAAACTAGTCAAATAGTTTTGTTATGAAAGGAAACTTTTATACAGAAACCTAATGCATACAGCGTCCATAAGAGCCTGGATTTCAGAATCAATCAGATCCGAGCCTAATTTTCTCAAACCCTGCTTGAGCTCATCATATGTTATAGTCCCACTATTGTCTGTGTCGAACATTTTGAAGAATTTCTTTAGTCCCGCTATCTCTTCTTCTGACATCCATTCCACGATAACCTGCAACATACAAGCAGATAATATATACCCAATATGACAAATACGATAATGGAAGCTCTATGAAAAAGGTCCTCAAATCATATACATGGTGAAGAAAAATCAGTAAACACATAAATGGTAAAGAAAAATCAGTAAACAGATACATTCTAGAGAGGCCCACAATAGCCTGTAAATCATTGTTTAAATGTGAAAAAAAATCCAATTACCTTACAAAATGTGTAACTTATATGAAAACTCAAAACCATTTTAAAAGATGTGTATAACTTAGATTCCATCAAGAAGATTATTGAAGTTTTGAGTCAGGTTGTTAAAATAATTATAAATCAACCCACAGACTGAAACTTAAGAAATTCTTTGAAGAGTAAAATTTGCCTGAGAAAATTTGTTAATTGAGACTAGGCATGTCCATCCCCTACTAAACTTTATACATGTCTTGGAACATTCAAAATTGCAGTTAAGCATATTTTAACCATGAACATTTTGTTAAATCCTGAGTGTAGCTTACTCTCAAGGCCATTTTCTTCAATTTGTTCATTGATGAGAACCCTTCAGTCGTGATAAAACAGCAGACTCCAAAGGTTTCTTAGGAGCATCTCCAGTGGCATCAATGATCCATTCATGACCTGGAATAACCATTAAAACTTTAATCATAATTAACAAACAATTTGTAATTAAATTTTACTAAAATACTCACAGAGAACTTGATGAGCTGTAAATCTTTTCTCTGGATCAACATTTAGCATGTTACGTATTAGGTCTTTAGCATTATCAGAAATGGATAGCCATAATTGGTCTGACTCAAAATCCAAATACCCATCTTTGATTTGCTTGACGGTCACAAGTTCATCATCTGAAGGGAACATGACAGACAAATATGACACTGGTATTGAATAAGAAAAAAGCGTAAAATTTGCAAAATCAATGTGAACTTTTGGGTGGTTTTGCAGAAAACTACCTCAAAACTACTTTTATCAAAGAAAACTATCATGAAATTTCAAAACTGCAAAAGAATTACCATGAACTAATAAAACTTTGTTGGTAAACTACTCATCTATATCTATCAACCCACAAAGTTCGTAAGGAAAAAAGGATATACATTAGCCAAAAACTCAACTATTCTCAGACATGGTACTTTTAAGTGATTGGGTAAATTTCACAAAACCATGCATTAAGTTTGGGAGTTCCTCCCCAACCCCACATCCCAAGGCCCCACCCCTCCACCCCAAGTTTTGGGTTCTTAGAAAACCCTTTCAACTTTCAACATTTAAAAAAAATATCCCCAGCGTAATTTTACCTACACATGTGAAAATGCACTTGACGCCATTAAGGGAGTTTCTGAGAAAACGTTGAAAATTGAAGAGGGTTTTCTGAGGACCCCAACACTAAGGAGGTTTTGTGACATTTTAAAGTTAAGGGGTTGTCTGAGAAACACCCAATCTTAAAGCGGGTTTTCTGAAATTCAATGTACCTGCAGAAAATGGAAATTCACGGCTGAATAAAACGTATAATATCACTCCAGCACTCCATATATCAGCCTCTGGGCCATAATGTTCGTCCAATACCTCTGGTGCAACATATTGTATAGTCCCCACCACATCGCAGAGTATATCACCTGAAAAACAAAAGTATTAGTACAGGCTTTACAAAGTTACTTCACCGATAAATTTCACAGGTTCCAAAGTCATGAGAAAACTCATTAAAATCTAAAAAAATGCAGAATGTTCAAGCAATCCAGTAATAATCCAAGAGCAGTCCCAAACTAAATAAAGTGCTTAGAAAGACTTCCTCCTGTGACCAAGAAAATAAACAAAACAAGAAATTATCCGGGATGTCCTGAATCATTTAACAGATAAGAAATAAATAAGTATATACTTGTAAAGTTCACATTTATCAGAAGTTTCAATTAAGATATCTCCATCCCTCCTTTCAAGATTAACAAAAGAACTAAAACCCAAATATGATGTTACAAAAAATAAGCAAGAATCAATAAAAACTCAATACTAACCAGGCTCATAAAACCCGACCACCCAAAATCAATGGCCTTGAGGGCAGCATCCTCATCATCACTCACAAACAAGAAATTCTCCGGCTTGTTTGTGAGTGATGATGAGGATGCTGCCCTCAAGGCCATTGATTTTGGGTGGTCGGGTTTTATGAGCCTGGTTAGTATTGAGTTTTTATTGATTCTTGCTTATTTTTTGTAACATCATATTTGGGTTTTAGTTCTTTTGTTAATCTTGAAAGGGAGGGATGGAGATATCTTAATTGAAACTTCTGATAAATGTGAACTTTACAAGTATATACTTATTTATTTCTTATCTGTTAAATTAGTCAGTAGAATTTTTTTCTTGGTATTATGTTTTTCTTACTTCTCATACATTTTGTGTAGTTTGCCATGAATGCATTGAAATTGATTGAAAATTCTGGGTTTTGGTTGTTTTTGTTACTGATTTTGCTTCTGAGCAATAGAGGAAAATCTTGAAGAGAAGGGGTCTAGATGTCTTAACCAGAATTTATGATAATTGTCAACTGTACAATTTATACTTATTTATGTCTTATGAGCTAAATTAGTTTCTAGAGAATTATGTTGACAATTCAGTACATCTTGGATAAATTCTTGCTTTGTTTGTTTTCTTGGTCTTAGGAGAATTCCTTCTTACTAAAACAACTCTAGTTATTTTGCTTGTGTTCTTAGATTGAGCAATATTCGGTTGTACTTTTGTTTAAAATTCTTTTTAAATTCTTTTGTTATGCATTTATGGTCAGTGAAATTTTCAGTTACACATTTACAACATTTCTCCATCTATGAGTTCCCACGACATCTGAACTAGTTAAATTTGAAATATGTTTGGGCTTTCAGAACATGTTTAATATATCAGTGAAATAATTTTTTTTTACAGGTTTTACTAACCCTTATATTTGTTCAGGTGATATATTCTGTGATCTTGTTGGGAGTCCTTCCTATCTTGCGCCGGAGGTGGTGTATAAACATTATGGTCCAGAGGCAGATATATGGAGTGCTGGAGTGATTTTATACATTTTATTGAGCGGTATTTTTCCCTTTTGGGGAGGTATATTTAATGTGGTACCATCTCATGTTATCGCTAAATACTACCAAATCCCTGAACCTTTGGATGTTTTGAACAAAACTACCATGAACTTTAGAAAGTTGAGAAAACCACCCTGAACTTTCAAAGTTATACAAAATCCGTCTGAATTATTGAAAATCATCATAAATGTATTATTGTGAAGGGTAAATGTCTACTTATCCTCGTTACTCTACATATCTTAATCTGAGAAGCTCTCTCACTAAAGTTAAAGCGCATTGGGGCAATATTGTCCAAAATATGCCATCTGCGAACATGTGACAACTTAAACTATCTGTCATAGGTCTCTCTGATTTATAAAGTTTAGGGAGTTTTGTGCAAAACTACCTGAAGTTCAGGGACTTTTGTGATGTTTACCCTTTTGTTTGACACAAGTGTCTTGTTTACCTCTTATGTTACATTCAGTTGATAACAGATATTCAAGCATATCTTACAAGGGAATTTGGATTTGGAATCTCAACCATGGCAGCCCATTTCTAACAGTGCCAAAGACCTGCGTAGTTAGAATGCTAGATCGTGATCCAAAGAAAAGATTTACAGCTCATCAAGTTCTCTGTGAGTATTTTAGTAAAATTTAATTACAAATTGTTTGTTAATTATGATTAAAGTTTTAATGGTTATTCCAGGTCATGAATGGATCATTGATGCCACTGGAGATGCTCCTAAGAAACCTTTGGAGTCTGCTGTTTTATCACGACTGAAGGGGTTCTCATCAATGAACAAATTGAAGAAAATGGCCTTGAGAGTAAGCTACACTCAGGATTTAACAAAATGTTCATGGTTAAAATATGCTTAACTGCAATTTTGAATGTTCCAAGACATGTATAAAGTTTAGTAGGGGATGGACATGCCTAGTCTCAATTAACAAATTTTCTCAGGCAAATTTTACTCTTCAAAAGAATTTCTTAAGTTTCAGTCTGTGGGTTGATTTATAATTATTTTAACAACCTGACTCAAAACTTCAATAATCTTCTTGATGGAATCTAAGTTATACACATCTTTTAAAATGGTTTTTTGAGTTTTCATATAAGTTACACATTTTTGTAAGGTAATTGGATTTTTTTTTTCACATTTAAACAATGATTTACAGGCTATTGTGGGCCTCTCTAGAATGTATCTGTTTACTGATTTTTTCTTTACCATTTATGTGTTTACTGATTTTTCTTCACCATGTATATGATTTGAGGACCTTTTTCATAGAGCTTCCATTATCGTATTTGTCATATTGGGTATATATTATCTGCTTGTATGTTGCAGGTTATCGTGGAATGGATGTCAGAAGAAGAGATAGCGGGACTAAAGAAATTCTTCAAAATGTTCGACACAGACAATAGTGGGACTATAACATATGATGAGCTCAAGCAGGGTTTGAGAAAATTAGGCTCGGATCTGATTGATTCTGAAATCCAGGCTCTTATGGACGCTGTATGCATTAGGTTTCTGTATAAAAGTTTCCTTTCATAACAAAACTATTTGACTAGTTTTATAAATTTGTATATTCATGACAGGCTGATCTAGACAACAATGGCACAATAGACTGTAAGGAATTTCTGCTCTGACGCCACCTGAATAAGCTGGATAAGGAGGAGAACTTGAAAAATTATTCTCCTTCTTTGACATAGATGGGAATGGTTTCATCACCGTTGACGATATCTCACAAGTGTGTCGAGGTTTTGGTTTCGGTGATGTTAATCCTGATGAAAGACCAAAGAAATTGACCAAAACAATGTAGGTTCAGTTCTCTGCTAACAAAACTTTCAGGCATCACTCGAACAAATTTCTAATGAGTTCTCTTAATTGCAGGAAATGATGAGAAAGGCTGCAGGAAATGATGGCTTGAGAGATGCGGAGCACTAAATAGCTTTGGCAAACATGGTACAAACAGGAATTCAATATATAGTATGGGAACTTTTAGGAAACCTTCAGCTTGGTATTTTGATCAGTTGCTGTCGAGGAGAGTTTTGGGTAATGTGCTATGTGTAACTAGTTAATGTCAGTGGCTAGAGATGGAAACTGCTTACAGGAATTAATTTTAGCTATATTACATGATGTACAGAATACTGTCGTGACAATATTTTACAGCTAATTGAAGTGGACTCAGAATAGCCAAACTGCACTTTGCATTGAATCTAAGTTGTATGTATGGAGACAGGTACTGGTCACGATATGGGTATGAGACATGGCAAAGAAGGGCACGGGACAGGATATATACATATATTGAAATTAAAATTTTTATATGAGATCAATTCTATTATCTATTCAAATGTTATGAGAATTAAAATTTCTATGACATTTCGTTTCTTAATGTAAATTATAACTTGGAAAAACCATTCGTTTTGTACAGATACTAACTTTAAGAAGTGAAAGTGAGGTGGGATAACTTCCAAGAAGTGTATGACAAGTGTTTCAAATTAGAGCATGTATTATATAACCGGTACGTTTGAATAAACATAGCCATATATTCAAGGAGTGCCCAAGGCGTGTCAGTGTCCAAAACATATATGTTACGTGATAGAAGTGTACAAGGAGTGTGTGGATACGTGTTGGTGTCGGTACAGATCGGTACTTATGCGGCTTCATAATAGAAGTACCCAAGTAACATACAATATAAGTGTTCTCTGTTTAACCCCATTCGTAGAAGTGCATTATTATATACATACTTGAATTAACTTCCAAGAAAATGAGTTTCACAAATTGTCATCTGTATAGGTAATGTTCTTACCTGTTAGTTCCTGTGACTAAATTTCTTGTAACATGAATAATCTTTCAATTAGCATCTGTGAATTATGTTGATTAAGATTTGAGAGTCAAATCTTGATAATTTATTTATTTGCAAATTTAGATGCTAGCTAATGATGATTCACTTGACTAATCAACAGAATCTACAATCCCCATGACCACTATACAAATGCACCACTGTTTTGTGGAATTCACCAAACTAATGAAAATGCATAATAAAAGATACATATATTGATAATAAAATTTTTGATGGATCAATCCAGCTTGAAATTGTTTTTTCCTCCAAAGGGAAACAAATTTTTCCCGAGTACAGGGCGTGAGACAATTTTCCCAACTGTATTAACAGTCACACTCTCTGCTCTGCTAGACCACGTTAATCCCAGCTTCCCCTTCAAACAAACCACAGCAAATCTCTAATTTTTAGTTTGTTCTTTCAGCTAATCATGAATCAGAGGACCATTAGAACTCAAGTCCCTTGTCTGTTTCTTGATTCCACAGAATCCAACAGCAAATTCTCATGTCATATATATATATATATATATATATATATATATATATATATATATATATATATATATATATATATATATATATAAGCCTAGATTTTTCTTTATTCCAATGAGGCAGACAAAATTCAACCCATCATTAAAAGCCAAAAACCCAGAACCCATTTGATCCTAGCAACTTGAAGAACCCCATCAAAAGCCAATCTTCATAAAACCCATATCTTAGTTTCTTCAAACTCAGCCTGATAACCCATCAGCAAGAACAAATCTTTTTCAAGAAATCAATCACAGCACTAATTTCTCGGCAAAACCCAGATACTACTTTTGTTCAAAATGAAGACTTCTTTCCAGACTTCTTCTTCTTCTTCTTCTTCTTCAACAAAGCCATCATCTGTTCTCCCACAAAAGACCCCAAACCTCACAGAGCATTACACACTTGGCGAGAAACTTGGCAAAGGTTCATATGGCACTTACATTGCATTGATAAATCAAATGGCAAAGAATATGCTTGCAAGTCAATCTTAAAGAGAAATCTCAATTGCAAAGAGTATGATTATGTTCTGAATGAGATAGAGATCATGCACCATGTCTCTGATCATTCAAATGTGGCCAGAATCAAGGAAACTTATGAGGATTCTGAGTCTGTTCATTTGGTGATGGAGCTTTGTGAAGGTGGTGACATTTTTAAAGGCTTATAAACAAGGGTCCTTGTGCTGAGAAGAAGGCTGCATGTTTAATTAAGACTATAGTTGAAGTTTTGGAGGGTTGCCATTCTCTTGGGGTGATGCATGGAGATCTTAAGCCAGAGAATTTCTTGTTCGTGAGTAATGATAAGGATTCTTCAC
This sequence comes from Asparagus setaceus, assembly GCA_012295165.1. Classification (NCBI taxonomy): domain Eukaryota; kingdom Viridiplantae; phylum Streptophyta; class Magnoliopsida; order Asparagales; family Asparagaceae; genus Asparagus; species Asparagus setaceus. Next base: position 26,822,747 of record CM022707.1, read on the forward strand.
TCAAGGCTATTGATTTTGGGTCGTCGGTTTTATAGGCCTGGTTGGTATTATGGTTTTGTGTTTCTTGTTTATTTGTGTAACGTCACATTTGGGTTTAGTTGTTTTTGTTTATCTTGAAGGGAAGGAATGCATATGACTTAAATCAGAACTTCTGATAAATGTGGATTGGATAACTACATACTTCTTTATGTCTTATCTGTTAAATTAGTCAGTAGAATTTTTTTCTTGGTATTATGTTTTTCTTACTTCTCATACATTTTGTGTAGTTTGCCATGAATGCATTGAAATTGATTGAAAATTCTGGGTTTTGGTTGTTTTTGTTACTGATTTTGCTTCTGAGCAATAGAGGAAAATCTTGAAGAGAGGGGTCTAGATGTCTTAACCAGAATTTATGATAATTGTCAACTGTACAATTTATACTTATTTATGTCTTATGAGCTAAATTAGTTTCTAGAGAATTATGTTGACAATTCAGTACATCTTGGATAAATTCTTGCTTTGTTTGTTTTCTTGGTCTTAGGAGAATTCCTTCTTACTAAAACAACTCTAGTTATTTTGCTTGTGTTCTTAGATTGAGCAATATTCGGTTGTACTTTTGTTTAAAATTCTTTTTAAATTCTTTTGTTATGCATTTATGGTCAGTGAAATTTTCAGTTACACATTTACAACATTTCTCCATCTATGAGTTCCCGACATCTGAACTAGTTAAATTTGAAATATGTTTGGGCTTTCAGAACATGTTTAATATATCAGTGAAATAATTTTTTTACAGGTTTTACTAACCCTTATATTTGTTCAGGTGATATATTCTGTGATCTTGTTGGGAGTCCTTCCTATCTTGCTTGGTGGTGTATAAACATTATGGTCCAGAGGCAGATATATGGAGTGCTGGAGTGATTTTATACATTTTATTGAGCGGTATTTTTCCCTTTTGGGAGGTATATTTAATGTGGTACCATCTCATGTTATCGCTAAATACTACCAAATCCCTGAACCTTTGGATGTTTTGAACAAAACTACCATGAACTTTAGAAAGTTGAGAAACCACCCTGAACTTTCAAAGTTATACAAAATCCGTCTGAATTATTGAAAATCATCATAAATGTATTATTGTGAAGGGTAAATGTCTACTTATCCTCGTTACTCTACATATCTTAATCTGAGAAGCTCTCTCACTAAAGTTAAAGCGCATTGGGGCAATATTGTCCAAAATATGCCATCTGCGAACATGTGACAACTTAAACTATCTGTCATAGGTCTCTCTGATTTATAAAGTTTAGGGAGTTTTGTGCAAAACTACCTGAAGTTCAGGGACTTTTGTGATGTTTACCCTTTTGTTTGACACAAGTGTCTTGTTTACCTCTTATGTTACATTCAGTTGATAACAGATATTCAAGCATATCTTACAAGGGAATTTGGATTTGGAATCTCAACCATGGCAGCCCATTTCTAACAGTGCCAAAGACCTGCGTAGTTAGAATGCTAGATCGTGATCCAAAGAAAAGATTTACAGCTCATCAAGTTCTCTGTGAGTATTTTGAGAGTTTTAATCATCAAATGTTTGTTAAGTGTGATTGAAGTTATCACACGTATCCTGCGATCTATGTGCAGGTCACCCATGGATCACTGGTGATGGAGTGGCTCCTGAGAAACCATTGGACTCTGCTGTTTTATCACGAATGAAGCGGTTCTCAGCAATGAAGAAATTAAAGAAGATGGCCCTGAGAGTAAGCTACTATTATTACTTTTATATCTGCTGCTATTACAAAGAGCTTATATTGTGGTATTTGACATATTGGTTATGTATTATCTGCTTATGTATTGCAGGTTATAGCAGAAAGGATGTCAGAAGAAGAGATAGGGGGCCTAAAGAAACTGTTCAAAATGTTCGACACAGACAATACTGGGATGGTTACATATGATGAGCTAAAGGAGGGTTTGACAAAATTAGGCTCGGATCTGATCGATTCTGAAATCCAGGCTCTTATGGACGCGGTATGTATTAGGACTCCACATAATTCTGTATAAAGTTCCCTTTCATAATAAAACTATTTGACAACAAGTTTCCTGGGACAAAAGATTCCTATATGGGTACACTATCAATACAATCACTATCAGTTGCAGTCACAACTGCACTAATAGACAATGATGTCTGTGCTGAGAGGGACCCTCTATAGGATTTTATTTCCTCTTTTCCCCTTTTTATTTTTATGATAATGAACCCATTGTCTTAATATGGCATAGGTTGATATGGACAACAACGGAACACTAGACTGTAATGAATTTCTTGCTGCGACACTTCACCTGAATAAGTTAGACAAAGAGGAGAACTTGAGGAATGCTTTCTCCTTCTTTGACAAAGACGGAATGGTTACATCACCATCAATGATCTCTCACAAGCATGTACATATTTGGGCATCAGTAATGTCAATCTTGATGAAATGATCCAAGAGATCAACCAAAACAATGTATGAGTCTCTGCTAATGCAAAACTTTCAGTCATCACACATAACAAAATTCTTTTCAATTCTCTTAACTGCAGGATGGGCAGATAGATTACAGTCAGTTTGAATCTATGATGAGAAAGGGAACTGCAGGAAATGATGTCTTGAGAGGTGCAGAGCACTAAATAGCTTGGAGCAAACATTGTACAAATAGTAACTGAGAATGTTGCATGGGGACTTTAAGGAAATCTGCTGCTAGCATTTTGATGAGTTACTGTGGAGCAAAGTTTTGGGTGATGCGCTATATGTAACTAGTTAATTTTAGTGGCTAGAGACAGAAACTGCATGATGTACAGAATATTGTCATGACGATGATTTAGGCATATCTCCTACTTTCAGTTTGCAGGTGCAAATTGGTCTTTAAGATGTAGGAATGATTTAGTATTTGAATAAAACTTTAGACAATTTTGGCAGCTTTTATGATATTTTGGTACTGTGATAAGAACTATTTGTTATCTCTCTTTCATCCCGCATTGATCAACTACTGGGCAGTTTTTTCTGGATATTAACATTCAGGATTCTGGAATTGCAGAATAATTGTTCTTGCAGGGGCTTTTCTCGGCAGACAGATAATGCTGTGGTTTTAACTTAAAATAGTAATGACACTGAAACTAGTTGACATTAGTAAGAACATTGACTGATGCCTTGGAATTCTGTAGTTACTAGAAATTAATTTTCTGATCAGTGAGAATCAAAGAAATGACATTCTGATAACGAGTTAATTTCAAGCTGACTTTAATGCTACAACCAGACTGCTTGTTGAGAGGAAATGGGGTTGAAAATTCTGTTCACTGGTTCAGTGAGTCATTTCATCTAAAAATCTAAATCAGCAAATAGAAACATCATCTTGCTCTGACTCTGCAAACTCAAACAACAGAATCTCCATATACTAGTAATGTCCATTCAAACTAAATAATAACTCCACACTATACTACTTACAAACAAAATTAATGATATAATTAGTCAAAAGTTACAGATTCCAACAGCAACAAAGAGAATATTGAGAATCAAAGAATTCCTAAAATCCTTTGGATGATATTAAATTCAAACAATTTACAGAATCAAGCCTACCAACTAGGAGTGCAACAAATAGAATTAAGATAAAAGTCGTCTTCAAAGGCTTCTAACATTCTCACCAATGTTACTTACTAACTTCTACATGGCATTCTGCAACACGAGTCCTGTCTAACTGCCTACTGCAAAAATCAGATGAACCCTTCATAACAACTCCAAGGTTCAAGTAGAAACAAAACTGCTGAGCCTCTCTGAGCAATGGTGAAAGCAAACTACAAGAAATAAGAGGTTCCAAAGATCGAATCACTCCTTTCCTCACAAGTATTCCAAATGATGTCGATGCTCCTTTAACAATCATTTCCTTTTGAACATCATAATTATCGACAACAGAAACAAAAACTCCAAAAGGTGTGAGTGATATCAACATATTGTGGCAAAGAATTCACCATCAAGAGCATTGCAGGCTCTATATTCATAACATTATCCACCTTCTCATCAAAGAACAGCCAATCATAGAACAAAGCAAGCTTCACATTTCCCAGAAAATAGTTCTTCCTACAACAAGTCAGAAGCCAACCAATGACTGCCCATCTTGATATTACATCTGAATGAATAATCTCATTCAAGGATGATGAGCACAACATATAAACCGAACAATGTCAATAATAACAGTTTCACTACCTGGCAAACTTAAGTGTTTCTTAGCAAACCAAGCTTGATATCTCTTCTGATTCCCCATTTCACATGAGTAAGCAAAAATCTCAACTGGGTCTCCATTTCAGGACTAATTCTCAGCAAAAATACTGACTTGAAGTTCTTACACAATACAACTGTGAAATATCTGTAAAGCCGGTACCGAAATTTACTTGGATCAAACAACAAATCTTTCCAAATTTCTCTAAATTCTGGGATAACAACCAAATCCTGCAGCAGCCTAACCAAATCTCTACCAATTTTCATGCACAAACCAAGGCATTGCCTCAATGCCTTAACACAAAATTCAACCTCCAACCTCTTCAAACCATCCAAATTCCCAATACCCACCAATCTATAATGATCAGATAACAACCTAAGAAACACAAACACTGCACTATGCAAAACCAATGGCTGCTCATCCAACAACCAATCCCAATTTTGATCGAAAATTTCGAGAAGTTTAACGCATAACCACAAGTTGCGCTCAGAGAAATCCCCACCAGAGATCTGCCTCAATAGAGAAATCAACAAGGAATCAACTTTCACTGCAGACACTTGAACTAATTGGGATGTGACCCAGATGAGCTGGGCTCTTGGGGCTTCGAGGAGTTTATGGTAATTTTGGTTGGTGAGGTTGATGAGAGTAGTTGTGAAAGCTTGTACCCATCAATGACGATGGCGTGGAGATGGGTTATATGGGTTTGGCGAGATTGGGCTCAGTTAGGGTTCCGTAAATTAGGGCAAGATTGAGATGAGAGTATTCAGTTGGGGATGGGATCTTTAAAGGGAATGGGGGTTTCAATTGAGATTGGCAGAGGGAGAAGGATTCTTTGAGGGAGAGATCGAGTCGGTTCTCCGATTCGTGGGGGTTAATTTTGAGGAGTTTGGATTGATTCATGAGGAGGAAGGGGGTTTGGAGATAAAATGAGATCTTTGTGGGTTTTGACAAGTGAATTTGGGGATTAGGGTTTTACTAGTGGTTTTAATGAGTGGGTTTTGCATAGCGTTTTCTTTCTCTTGGGCTTTTAGATATTAGCCGCTCAATCTTCAATAATTCCATATTAGTCTCTCAATCTTTGATATTGTTCATACATCCCTCACATCTTTGAAATTGCTCATATGTCCATCAAATTTTAAAGGGTCTTACAAATTTGTCCCTCTGTTAAGCTTCAGTTAGATCTTGAAAACATGATTAGATTAACTCTTAATCCACAACTCTCAATTAGCATATGGGAATTCTGTTGCTTAAGATTTCAGAGTCAAATCTTGATAATTTCATTATTTGCAAATTTAGATTTTAGCTGGATGATGATTTCACAGAACCAGGGAACAGATGCACCACTCTTTGTAGAATTAAAATCAGCTTGAGATTGTATTGTTAATCAAAACATCGTTCTGTAATTCTTCAATCAGAAAACTAAACTTACAATCAGAAAAAGAGAAACAAACAGTTCTTACCGCAGCACCAAAATAACATGAAACTTTCGAAAATTATCTACAGTTTATCCATTCTATCTATTCAATTACTTTATAATTTGTACATTATGGGTTCATATCTGAACAATGTTTGCTCCAAGCTGTTTAATGTTCTGCATCTCTCAAAACATTACCCAATTTAACATTTAGACTCTTCAGCTTGTTTCTTCTTTCTTTCTCATCATAGCTGCGAACTCACTGTAATCTATCTGCCCATCCTGCAACAATTAAGAATTATTCACCAGAAATTTGTGTAAGTGATGCCTGAAAGTTTTGCATTACCAGAGAACATACATTGTTTTGGTTGATTTCTTTGATCATTTCATTGAGATGGACATCACCGAGGCCAAAATCTGTACACACTTGTGAGAGAGATCGTCGATGGTTATGTTACCATTCCCATCTTTGTCAAAGAATGAGAAAGCATTCCTCAAGTTCTCCTCTATCTCCAACTTATTCAGGTGAAGAGTTGCAGCGAGAAATTCATTGCAGTCTATTGTGCCATTGTTGTCTACATCAGCCTATGATGAATATAAAATATATAAGAAACTTGTCAAATAGTTCTAATATGAATGCTATTTTGAATCCTAATACATACCCCTTCCATAAGAGCTTGGATCTCAGAATCCATCAGATTCGATCCTAATTTTCTCAAACCCTTCTTTAGTTCATCAAATGTTATTGTCCCAGTATTGTCAGTGTCGAAGATTTTGAACAATTTCTTTAGCCCAGCTATCTCTTCTTCTGACATCTTTTCTGCTATAACCTGCAATATATAAGCAGATAATACATCAAAATACCATAATATAAGCTCTATGTAAAGCTCCTGAATCATATAGTGTTCCTTTTCATATCCACATTGCCTAAAACTCTAAAAAGAAAGTGCACAGAGAGGTTGAGTGAAAGAGATACGGCATGTTTATCATATTGCTATAACTGAATTTGATTAAACTTAGATTTGGATAATTTTATGAATGACTATAGCCATGGGGAAAAAAAATGCAGCAAACTTACAATTCTCAGGACCAAGTTGAAAAGAATACATAAAGCAGTAGGAGCTTACTCTCAAAGCCATTTTCTTTAATTTGTTCATTGCAGAGAATCGCTTCAGTCGTGATAAAACAGCAGACTCCAAGGGTTTGACAGGAGCAACTCCATCACCAACAATCCATGGGTGACCTGCAAATAGCCATTGACAACTTCAATCACACTTAACAAAACTTTTGGTGATTCAAATTCACTTAAATACTCACAGAGAACTTGATGAGCTGTAAATCTTTCCTTTGGATCACGATTTAGCATTCTAAGTCACGAGGTCTTTAGCACTATCAGAAATTGAGCGGCCATGGTTCAGATTTGAAATCCAGAGGCATTTCTAAGATCTGATCGAAGGTCTTCTCGAAGCTCTCAGTGTCGCTCTTCTGAAGGTGACATGACAGAATAATATGAACGTTTGGGGTTTTGCAGAAAACTACCATAAACTATTATTATCAGAGAAATGTATCATGAAATTTCAGAGCTGTCAAAATTACCATGAACTAATAAAACTGTTGGTAAACTACTCATTTGTATGTATTAACCCACAAAATTCGTAAGGATAACAGAGAAGATATATAACAGAAAAGAACAAAACTCTAGCAATAGTTAGACATGGTACTTTAGTGAAAATATTTCATGGTATTTTGTGAGGAGAGGTACCATATTCAGTTTACCTGCGTCAAAGGGACAATACCCTCCCAATAAAATGTATAAGATCACGCCAGCACTCCATACATCTGCCTCTGGGCCATAATTTCTATTCAATACCTCTGGTGCAAGATAATGAGGAGTCCCAGTTAATTCGCAGAATGTATCACCTGAAAAAACAAAAGTATCAATACAGGTTGTATAAGTTGTTTTACCGGTGAATTAAACAGGTTCCCAAAGTCCCAACATATATTATTCTGCAAAATAAAAAAGTAAAACCTCCAGCATTTTTATATCAACTATAACTAGTTCAGAAATGTCACGGGAAGACATGGATGTGAGAAATGCTGTGAAGTGTACATGTTAGGATCAGATAAGAATATGTCAGACCGCTGGAACATATGTAATGGGCATAATAAAAGATCATTAACATAATCTTTAATGAAAACTAATATGTGACATGGTGCTTAATCCAAGAGCTGATACAAAATAATAAAGTGGTTTATTAGAAAGAAATACTTACTCCTATGACCAAGAAAATGAACAAAACAAGAATTTATCCAGGATGTGCTGAATTATTAACATAATTTTCTATCAACTAATTCAACAGATAAGACATAAATAAGTTTATTCTTATTCAGTTCACATTTCTCAGTAGTTTTGATAAGATATCTACATCCCGTCCCTTCAAGATTAACAAAAGAACTAAAACCCGATGTGATATAACACAACAATAAACAAGAAACAATAAAACTTAATACCAACCAGGCTTATAAAAGACCGACAATCCGAAATCAATAGCCTTGAGGGCAGCATCCTCATCTTTACTCACAAACAAGAAATGATCAGGCTTTAGATCTCTATGCATCACCCCAAGAGAATGGAAACCCTCCACAGCTTCAACTATGGTCTTAATCAAACTTGCAGCCTTCTTCTCAGTAAAAGGACCCTTGTCCAAAATTCTGTTATACAGCTCTCCACCTTCACAAAGCTCCATCACCAAATGAACAGACTCAGAATCCTCATAAGCTTCCTTGATTCTGACCACATTTGAAAGCTCAGAGACATGGTGCATGATCTCTATCTCATTCAGAACATCCTCATAGTCTTCTTTGAACTTGAGCTTGCTCTTTGGGATTGACTTGCAAGCATATTGTTTGCCATTTGCTTTGTCAGTGCAGAGGTAAGCAGTGCCAAATAAACCTCGCCAAGCTTCTTGCCGAGTGTATAATGATCTGTGAGGTCTGGGGTCTTTTGAGGAGAACAGAGTCTGGCTTTGATGAAGAAGAAGAAGAAGATGATGATGATGATGACTTCTTCATCTTGAACAAAATCAGTATCTGGGTTTTGCCAAGAAATGAGTGCTGAGATTGGTTTCTTGAAAAAGATTGGTTCTTGAAGATGAGTTCTCAGGCTGTGTTTGAAGAATGTGAGATATGGGTTTTATGAAGATTGGATTTTGATGGGGGTTTTTGAAGTTGCAAGAATCAAATGGGTTCTGGCTTTTCGGTTTTTTTATGGGTTGGATTCTGTTTGCTCATGGGAAAAAACAAAATTCTAGTATCATATATGATGTAAGATTTTGTTGTTGGATTTTGTGGGGAATTAAAGAAAGACACATGGGACTTGGGTTCTGATGATCAGCTGGTTCATGATTAGGTGTAGATAATGAAGTAACAGTTTGAGATTTGGTTGTGGTTTCTTTTGAGGTGAAACTGGGGCTAACGTTGTCTAGCGGAACAGAGAGTGTGACAGTTATATACGGTTAGTATGTGGATTTAGGACAAGGGTAAAGTTCACGTAAGCCCCAATATTTTGGAATTGTCACTTAACCCCCAAAATTTTAGCCATCCACAAAAACCCGCCATGTATCCAATTTTTTCAACATGGCCCCTGATGGCATAATGGTTTTCACTTTGCAACATTATCAAAAGTTCATGGCAGGATTTTTTGTAAATAATTTAGATTGATAGGAAAGTGCGTGCTATATAGATAGGTCAGCATTCTGAAACCTCAGAGATGAAACCATTATTGAAAAACTCAGGTAAACAACAATGAAGATGAAACTTCTACAAGAGATGCACTTGGGTAGGTGTTGGTGAACCAACAGCCAGCGAGCGATATCACGAGAGAAGGCTTGGTATATTCTCGTTTGAAGGAAACAAGAATAGAAAGCAAATATCTCAACAAAGTGAGAGATATCTTTCTCTCAGCGAGTTAAGAATGAATCAAGAGAACCTACAAATAGCCAACACCGATAAGCAGTAAAGACCGAGATTTCGTGGTTGGCAAATTCTACGTCCACGGGGAGGGTGAGGGAGATTCTATTATGAAGAAGAACACCGGCGACTTATACAATCCACAAGCTCGTCCCAAAGATAAAGATTTAATTTTTTACCCAAAAGAAATTGACCTCTCTTTTATAAAATCTCTCTCATTGCTCCTTCCTCTAGCAAACAATCCCTGCGCTTGTTCTTTATTATCACCAGTAGTCATGTTACTGGTTGCAATCTTTCGAAGATCATCCGCTAAACGCGCGTTCTAGTCTCATCCATCGTTAAATCGTCTCCTACAAGCATCGGTATTTACACGGGTTCTCATAAGACTTTGGAGGCAGTAGTAAGCAGCGATCCTCATCTTTAACACCGCGTCTATGTCTTTTAGTCCGATATGATCCTATCAAACTTGTTCTTTGTATTCCGGATTGATGAGCCATCCTCCATCTTGCAAGTATACAATTTAAATTTTAAATAGATCCGGTTCGTTAGACTCTTCGTCATGAAGGTACTTTCTAACTTCAACCACACGTCCGGTAGTTTTCTCTCCATCTACCAAAGCTACATCCCTTTCAAGGCATAGAATAATCGGCGTGCTTTGGATCCAGCTCCTCCCAATCCTCATCGGATATATCCTTATGCTTCTTCTCTTTTCCACCAAAGTCTTGTGCAATTTTTACGAAATCAATGAGTTTTCATCGCATCCTCCAATAGGAAAAACCATTCTTTCCATTAAACTTTTCAATCTCGTATTTTTCACTTAGACGATTCTTGGTAGACGCCATTCTCCTTTGTATTAATAAATCCGCTTCTCTCGAAATTACCGAGCACCACGTCAAACCGTAAGCTACACCACTTCCAATCGAATAATGACTCGATACCAATTGTTGGGCCGCAGAGACAGCCCTACCTTGTGAGCGATATCACTGAGAAGGCCACGGTATATTCTCGTTCACGAAGGAAACAAGAATAGAAAGCAAATATCTCAACAAAGTGAGATATCCACTCTTCCTCTTAACATTCTAGGGTGAATCAGAACCTACAAACAATAGCCAACACACGATGAAACGAAAGACACGAGATTTACTGCGTGGTTCGGCAAACTGCGTCCCTACGTCCGCGGGGAGGGAGATTCTACTATGAAGAAGAACACCGAGCGACTTATACAATCCACAAGCTCGTCCCAAAAGATAAAGATTTGATTTTTACCAAAAGAAATTGACCTCTCTTGTAAAATCTCTCTCTCTGCACGCCAAAAACCCTCTCTTTTTCTCCCCACAAAAACCCTAGGTTTAGATACCTATTTATAGGGAAATAAATATCTTTTGCTTTTTGTTTTGTGTCGCTAGGGGTTTTGTGCAGGGGTCGTGGTCGAACGTGGGTGGCCCCACCACGTGATGTTCGTTCCACAGAGGAGTGAGCAAATGGTGGGTTCTATCGGTTTGGTTCGGTCTATTCAATTTCAAATTGAGTAGTTTAATTAAGGAAAAATCTATATTGACCCAAAAGAAATATGCATATCAAAAAATCTGTGAAAGAAAATGTGGATTAAGAGATGGATAAAATAGCAATGCAAATGAATTCAAATAATAAAACGAAGAAATTTGTGAACCAATAAAAATTAAGAAAGGGTATGTTTTAGATAATTAAGATAACAGTCGGTTTGTTCAGGCCAAAATTTTCTCAAACTGACTCGACCAAAACGCATTATGAAACTGAACACAACCGGCAAATTTTAGTCAGTTCGGTTGGTTTAATCTGTTAGAACCGATTAATACTCACCTAGTCTTAGCACAATGCCAGATGATATCATAATAAGTGAGTAGTTTCTTAAAATGGTTGTAGACAAATAGTTCTAGCAGCGCCAACCTACTTGCAAGAAAACGTTCTTAACAACTTTTTAAAAAATTAAAAAGAGATGCATTAAACTTTCAGCTCCCACAAGATAAAAGAGAAATTACTACTCAGACTACAGCTAATTCATGAGCATTTTGTATCCATACGTAATGCATATTGAATTCATTACATCCATCATATAAGAAACAGAAAGAAAAGAAAATGACAATGTATAATGCACAAAGATAACGCACTTTAATAAGGTTTATATTAGAAAAAAACTTTCCAAAATTATCTATCACCTCTCTATTTATCAAATATCTTCATCATTTGTTCATTCAGGCCACTGTTCTTTTGTACAGCATATAGTGTAGCTAACATCAGTTCATGTATGTATCTTGGCTATTTAATGTCTCCTCCGAGCTATTTAATTAATGCTCTATTTTTCTGCAGCTTCCATTCTCATCACGGCTTCAAACTCGCTGTAATCTATCTGCCCACCCTGCAATTAAGAGAATTCATTAGAAATTTGTTTAAGTCACGCCTGAATGCTTTGCATTAGCAGAAGACATACCTTATTTTGGTCAATTTCTTTGATCATTTCATCGAGATGGTTATCACCTATGCCAAAATCTTTACATGCTTCTGAGAGACCATCGATGGTGATGTAACCAGTCCGTCTTTGTCAAAGAAGGAGAAAGCATTCCTCAAGTTCTCCTCTCTCTCTAACTTATTCAAGTGAAGCGTCGCAGCAAGAAATTCATTACAGTCTATTGTCCCACTGTTGTCCATATCAGCCTATCATAAATATAAAAAATGTATATAAAGCTTGTCAAATAGTTTTATTATGAAAGGTATTTGTATACAGAGGTGTTTTGAATCCTAATACATACCCCTCCCATAAGAGCTTGCATCTCAGACTCCATCAGATCCAAGCCTAATTTTCTCAAACCCTCTGTTAGTTCATTACATGTTATTGTCCCAGTACTGTCTGTGTCGAACATTTTGAACAGTTTCTTTAGTCCCCCAATCTCTTCTTCTGGCATCTTTTCTGCTATAACCTGCAATATATGGACAGAAATACATAATATGCCAAATACCGTAATGTAGCTTATATATATAAAGTAATACTAGCTTACTCTCAAAGCCATCTTTTGTAATTTGTTCATTTCTGAGAATCGCTTTAGTCGCGATAAAACAGCAGACTCCGAAGGTTTGTCAGGGGGAACTCCATCACCAACAATCCATGGGTGACCTGAACACAGCCATTATTAACTTTAATCACACTTGACAAACATTTTGGTGATTCAATTTCACTAAAAGTACTTACAGAGAACTTGATGAGCTGTAAATCTTTTCTTTGGATCACGATTTAGCATTTTATGTACAAGGTCTTTAGCACTACCAGAGATGGACGGCCATGGTTCAGATTTGAAATTCAGAGGTTTTTTTAAGATCTGATCGAAGATCTTCTTGAAGGTCTCAGTGGCATCTTTTGAAGCTGGCATGACAGAAAAATATTAAAATTTCAGGGTTTTGCAGAAAACTACCATAAACTATTTTTATCAGAGAAATGTATCATGAAATTTCAGAACTGTAAAAAGTTACCATGAACTAATAAAAATTATTTGTAAACAACTCATTTGTATCCATTAACCCACAAAGTTCATAAGGATAACAGAGAAGATATATAAAATACACAAGGAAGAAACTCTAACTATCGTCAGACATGGTACTTTAGTGAAAATATTTCATGGTATTTTTGCGATATTAACTCTAAGAAAAGGTAAAAGAGGAGAGTGCCATATTCAATTCACCTGCATAAAAGGGGCGTAACCGCTCAATAACAAGTATAAGATCACTCCAGCACTCCATACATCTGCCTCTCGGCCATATTTTTTCCAATACCTCCGTGCAACATAATAAACAGTGCCATTTATTTTGTCGAATACATCACCTGGAAAAAAGTATTAAGTTATTTCACCTATGAATTAAAACACGTTCCCAAAGTCCAACATATATTATCCTAAAAACCCTTATATATCAACTATAATTAGTTCAGAAACCGTCATGGGAACAAATGGATGTGAGAAATGTAGTGAAGTGTAAATGTAACAATGAAATAACTCAATTATTTTTTTAGAAAAATGCAGATATTTTGAGCAATCCATAATAATCAAGCTTTCATCTAAATAAAGTGCACATAAGAAAATGTCAGCCCACGGAACACAAACTAAATAAAGTGCTCATCAGAAAGAAAGGCTCCCTCCTGAAAACAAGAAAATAAACAAAGCAAGAATTTATCCAAGATGTGCTAAATTATCGACATAGTTCTATATCCACTAATTTAACTGACAAGACAAAAACAAGTACATACTTTGTACAGTTAAGCAATTATCACAAGTTTTGTTTAAGGCATCTACATCCCTTCCGTCCCATATTTACTTCTATTGCTGAGGAACAAAACAGATAACCAAGAAAACTAAAACTGAAAAGTTTCAACAAAGTTCAAGCATTCACAGGATACTACACAAAATAAACAAGAAACAAGAAAACCATAGTACCAATAAAAATCTGACAAGTTTTATAAGAAAAGACTTCCTCCTAGAACAGAGAAACTAAACAAAACAAGAATTTGGCCAAGATGTGCACGATTATCTGTCATTTGTGTTTTTTTTGCCAAAATGTCAATTCTCTGCCAACTAATTTAACAGATAAGACATAAATAAGTGCATGATTATGCAATCCACGTTTACCAGAAGTTTTGATTAAGACATTTACATCCCTTCACTTCAAGGTTATCAAAAGAACTAAAACCAATATAAACAAGAAACAAGAGAAACTCAATACTAACCAGGCTTATAAAAGACCGACAACCCGAAATCAATAGCCTTGAGGCATCCTCAGCTTTACTCACAAACAAGAAATTCTCAGGCTTAAGATCTCCATGCATCACCCCAAGAGAATGGCAACCCTCCACAACTTCAACTATAGTCTTAATCAAGCATGCAGCCTTCCTCTCATTAAAACGCTTCTTCTCTTTAATCCTTTGAGACAATTCTCCACCTTCACAAAGCTCCATCACCAAATGAACAGACTCAGAATCTTCATAAGTTTCCCTGATTCTGACCACATTTGAAAGCTCAGAGAGATGGTGCATGATCTCTATCTCATTCAGAACATCCTCATAGTCTGCTTTGCTATTGAGCATGCTCTTTAGGATTGACTTGCAAGCATATTGTTTGCCATTTGATTTGTCAGTGCAGAGGTAAGTAGTGCCAGATGAACCTCGGCCAATTTTCTCGCCAAGTGTATAATGCTCTCGAGGTCTGGGGTCTTCGAGGAGAACAGAGGATGGCTTTGATGAAGAAGAAGAAGGAGTTTGATCAGAGTTCTTCATCTTGACCAAAATGAGAAACTGGGTTTTGCCAAGAAATGAGTGCTGACATTGGTTTCTTGAAAAGATTGGTTCTTGCTGATGAGTTCTCAGGCTGAGTTTGAAGAATGTGAGATATGGGTTTTATGAAGACTGGATTTTGATGGGGTTTTGAAGTTGCAAGAATCTAATGGGTTCTGGTTTTTGTTTTGGGTTGTATTCTGTATGCTCACTGGAATAAAGAGAATTCTAGGATTATATTTGACATAAGATTTTTGGTTCTGGTGATCCGCTGGTTCACGATTAAGTGTGGAGAATGGAGTAAAATTTGAGACTTGGTTGTGGTTTATTTTGAGGAAGTTGGGGGCTAACGTGGGCTAGCAGAGCAGAGATCATGACCGTTATAAACAGTTAGCATCTGTGTTTAAGACCAAGAGTAAAGTTTACAAACAACACAACCCCCCCGCGCCCCCCAAAAAAAAACAAAATGTTTGATCCATTTGGAGATAACCACCCAAAATTTTGGAATTTTCACTTACCCCAAAACTTTCAGCCGTCCACAAAACCCCATAAGATTTCCAATATTTTCAGCAGGGCCCTATTTTAGTGGGGTTTCTTTTTCAAACTTTGTCAAAAGTTCACCGGAGGTTTTCTGAAAATAAAATTGAGCGAGTTGGGGGTTTTCTGAACATAATAGATTGATAGGGAAAGTGCAATAGTAAGTCAGCATTCTGTAAACCTCCGGGATGAAAGCATAATCGGAAAAACCTCAACTAAACAACACTGAAGGATTTTTTTTTTTTGAAATTTTATCAAAAGTCCACTAGAGGTTTTCTGAAAATAATTTTGAGAGTTGGGGTTTTTTCTGAACATCACAGTTTCAAAAAAAAACACTGAAGATGAAATTTAGGAGATGCACTGTTTGGAGTCTTGGGAAAATGATCGACGAAATCATAATAAGTGACTAGTTTCATAAAATGGTATGTTGAGATATACACTTCAGTATAAATAATTAGTCATAGCAGAGCCAACCTGCTTACAAGTAAACAATCTTTTAACCTTTTTTTCTTTCAGAAAGATGCGTGAAGCATTCAGCTCCCAAACGATAAAAGAGTAATTACAGTTCAGATTACAGCTAAGTAATGTATCTTGAATTCATATTGCATCCATAGCACTCTTTAATCACGTTTATCCAAGAAGAACATAAAACCATTACGATTGAAGCAAACACATATTTAGCAAATGTTGCTCTCAGATCAATGTATTAGCTAAACTCACAACTGGTACATACAATCGACAAAATGAAGAACAATGAAGGAAGCATACCCTTTAGTTGTTCTTCTTACTTCTTCTTAGACCTTCTGATACTCGACATAGCCCACACTAAGTGCCTAAAAGCTAACTCAGGCCATAAAAGAACTGGATTCTGCAAGTGAGAATAGGTAGTTTACCATAAAAGCAATTACTCAAATGAGTCTCCCCCTGAAGTCCTAATCAAAATATCAGGATCAGGACAATCTGCTCTACATAATCTGTTATTGAAACTGGTGAAAATTATCGACAGTTCTTATCACAATACCAAAACAACATGATGCTATTTATTCAATTACTTCATCATTTGTTCATTCAGGAAAGTACTATTTAGGACATCATCTAATGCAGCTAACATGAGTTCATGTAAGCAGTTTCCAGCCACTGAAATTAACTAGTTACACAATGGCACACTACCCAAAACTGTGCCCCAAAGTTACTTAATGCTCTGGATCTCTCAGAACAGCACCTAGTTTTAACATTTAGACTCTTCTGCATGGTTCTTCTTCCTTTCTTATCATAGACGCGAACTCACTGTAATCTATCTGCCCGTCCTGCAATTAAGAGAATTCATTAGAGATTAGTATAACGGATTCCTGAAAGGTTTGCATTAACAGGGAACCTACATTGTTTTCGTCAATCTCTTTGATTAGTTCATGAAGATTGACATCCCCGGTGCCAAAATCTTTACAGGCTTGTGAGAGATCATCGACTGTGATGTAACCACTCCCGTCTTTGTCAAAGAAGGAGAAAGCTTTATCAAGTTCTCCTCTCTCTCAACTTATTTAGGTGAAGCGTTGTAGCGAAAATTCATTACAGTCTATTGTCCCATTATTGTCTATATCAGCCTGTACCATGTTAAGAGATCACTGTTATAAATAAAAGCTGTACAAAAAACCAGAAACAAAATCCTATAGAGGGTCCCTCTCAGCACAGACATCATTGTCTATTAGTGCAGTTGTGACTGCAACTGATAGTGATTGTATTGATAGTGTACCCATATAGGAATCTTTTGTCCCAGGAAACTTGTTGTCAAATAGTTTTATTATGAAAGGGAACTTTATACAGAATTATGTGGAGTCCTAATACATACCGTCCATAAGAGCCTGGACCTCAGGCTCCATCAGATCTGAGCCTACTCTTCTCAGACCCTCTTTGAGCTCATCAAATGTTATTGTCCCATTATTGTCTGTGTGAACATTTGGAACAATTTTTTAGTCCCCTATCTCTTCTTCTGATATCTTTTCTGCTATAACCTGCAATACATAAGCAGATAATACATAACCAATATGTCAAATACCACAATATAAGCTCTTTGTAATAGCAGCATATAAAAGTAATAATAGTAGCTTACTCTCAATGCCATCTTCTTTAATTTGTTCATTGCTGAGAACCGCCTCATTCGTGATAAAACAGCAGAGTCCAATGGTTTCTCAGGAGCCACTCCATCACCAGTGATCCATGGGTGACCTGCACATAGACGTGTGATACGTGTGATAACTTCAATCACACTTAACAAACATTTGATGATTAAAACTCTCAAAATACTCACAGAGAACTTGATGAGCTGTAAATCTTTTCTTTGGATCACGATCTAGCATTCTAACTACGAGGTCTTTGGCACTGTTAGAAATGGGCTGCCATGGTTGAGATTCCAAATCCAAATTCCCTTGTAAGATATGCTTGAATATCGCGGTGTTATCAACTGAATGTAACATAAGAGGTAAACAAGACACTTGTGTCAAACAAAAGGGTAAACATCACAAAAGTCCCTGAACTTCAGGTAGTTTTGCACAAAACTCCCTAAACTTTATAAATCAGAGAGACCTATGACAGATAGTTTAAGTTGTCACATGTATCACACGCTCTATGTGCAGGTCACCCATGGATCACTGGTGATGGAGTGGCTCCTGAGAAACCATTGGACTCTGCTGTTTTATCACGAATGAGGCGGTTCTCAGCAATGAACAAATTAAAGAAGATGGCATTGAGAGTAAGCTACTATTATTACTTTTTATATCTGCTGCTATTACAAAGAGCTTATATTGTGGTATTTGACATATTGGTTATGTATTATCTGCTTATGTATTGCAGGTTATAGCAGAAAAGATATCAGAAGAAGAGATAGGGGGACTAAAAAAATTGTTCCAAATGTTCGACACAGACAATAATGGGACAATAACATTTGATGAGCTCAAAGAGGGTCTGAGAAGAGTAGGCTCAGATCTGATGGAGCCTGAGGTCCAGGCTCTTATGGACGCGGTATGTATTAGGACTCCACATAATTCTGTATAAAGTTCCCTTTCATAATAAAACTATTTGACAACAAGTTTCCTGGGACAAAAAGATTCCTATATGGGTACACTATCAATACAATCACTATCAGTTGCAGTCACAACTGCACTAATAGACAATGATGTCTGTGCTGAGAGGGACCCTCTATAGGATTTTGTTTCTGGTTTTTTTTGTACAGCTTTTATTTATAACAGTGATCTCTTAACATGGTACAGGCTGATATAGACAATAATGGGACAATAGACTGTAATGAATTTCTCGCTACAACGCTTCACCTAAATAAGTTGGAGAGAGAGGAGAACTTGATAAAAGCTTTCTCCTTCTTTGACAAAGACGGGAGTGGTTACATCACAGTCGATGATCTCTCACAAGCCTGTAAAGATTTTGGCACCGGGGATGTCAATCTTCATGAACTAATCAAAGAGATTGACGAAAACAATGTAGGTTCCCTGTTAATGCAAACCTTTCAGGAATCCGTTATACTAATCTCTAATGAATTCTCTTAATTGCAGGACGGGCAGATAGGTTACAGTGAGTTCGCATCTATGATAAGAAAGGAAGAAGAACCATGCAGAAGAGTCTAAATGTTAAAACTAGGTGCTGTTCTGAGAGATCCAGAGCATTAAGTAACTTTGGGGCACAGTTTTGGATAGTGTGCCATTGTGTAACTAGTTAATTTCAGTGGCTGGAAACTGCTTACATGAACTCATGTTGGCTGCACTAGATGATGTACTAAAGAGTACTTTCCTGAATGAACAAATGATGAAGTAATTGAATAAATAGCATCATGTTGTTTTGGTATTGTGATAAGAACTGTCGATAATTTTCACCAGTTTCAATAACAGATTATGTAGAGCAGATTGTCCTGATCCTGATATTTTGATTAGGACTTCAGGGGGAGACTCATTTGAGTAATTGCTTTTATGGTAAACTACCTATTCTCACTTGCAGAATCCAGTTCTTTTATGGCCTGAGTTAGCTTTTAGGCACTTAGTGTGGGCTATGTCGGAGTATCAGAAGGTCTAAGAAGCCAAAGTAAGAAGAACAACTAAAGGGTATGCTTCCTTCATTGTTCTTCATTTTGTCGATTGTATGTACCAGTTGTGAGTTTAGCTAATACATTGATCTGAGAGCAACATTTGCTAAATATGTGTTTGCTTCAATCGTAATGGTTTTATGTTCTTCTTGGATAAACGTGATTAAAGAGTGCTATGGATGCAATATGAATTCAAGATACATTACTTAGCTGTAATCTGAACTGTAATTACTCTTTTTATCGTTTGGGAGCTGAATGCTTCACGCATCTTTCTGAAAGAAAAAAAAGGTTAAAAGATTGTTTACTTGTAAGCAGGTTGGCTCTGCTATGACTAATTATTTATACTGAAGTGTATATCTCAACATACCATTTTATGAAACTAGTCACTTATTATGATTTCGTCGATCATTTTCCCAAGACTCCAAACAGTGCATCTCCTAAATTTCATCTTCAGTGTTTTTTTTTTTTTTTTGAAACTGTGATGTTCAGAAAAAACCCCAACTCTCAAAATTATTTTCAGAAAACCTCTAGTGGACTTTTGATAAAATTTCAAAAAAAAAATCCTTCAGTGTTGTTTAGTTGAGGTTTTTCCGATTATGCTTTCATCGGAGGTTTACAGAATGCTGACTTACTATTGCACTTTCCCTATCAATCTATTATGTTCAGAAAACCCCAACTCGCTCAATTTTATTTTCAGAAAACCTCCGGTGAACTTTTGACAAAGTTTGAAAAAGAAACCCCACTAAAATAGGGCGCCCTGCTGAAAATATTGGAAATCTTATGGGGGTTTTGTGGACGGCTGAAAGTTTTGGGGGTAAGTGAAAATTCCAAAATTTTGGGTGGTTATCTCCAAATGGATCAAACATTTTGTTTTTTTTTGGGGGGCGCGGGGGGGTTGTGTTGTTTGTAAACTTTACTCTTGGTCTTAAACACAGATGCTAACTGTTTATAACGGTCATGATCTCTGCTCTGCTAGCCCACGTTAGCCCCCAACTTCCCCTCAAAATAAACCACAACCAAGTCTCAAATTTTTACTCCATTCTCCACACTTAATCGTGAACCAGCGGATCACCAGAACCAAAAATCTTATGTCAAATATAATCCTAGAATTCTCTTTATTCCAGTGAGCATACAGAATACAACCCAAAAAAAAAAAAAAAAACAAAAAAACCCAGAACCCATTAGATTCTTGCAACTTCAAAAACCCCATCAAAATCCAGTCTTCATAAAACCCATATCTCACATTCTTCAAACTCAGCCTGAGAACTCATCAGCAAGAACCAATCTTTTTCAAGAAACCAATGTCAGCACTCATTTCTTGGCAAAACCCAGTTTCTCATTTTGGTCAAGATGAAGAACTCTGATCAAACTCCTTCTTCTTCTTCATCAAAGCCATCCTCTGTTCTCCCTCGAAGACCCCAGACCTCGCAGAGCATTATACACTTGGCGAAAAATTGGCCGAGGTTCATCTGGCACTACTTACCTCTGCACTGACAAATCAAATGGCAAACAATATGCTTGCAAGTCAATCCTAAAGAGCATGCTCAATAGCAAAGCAGACTATGAGGATGTTCTGAATGAGATAGAGATCATGCACCATCTCTGAGCTTTCAAATGTGGTCAGAATCAGGGAAACTTATGAAGATTCTGAGTCTGTTCATTTGGTGATGGAGCTTTGTGAAGGTGGAGAATTGTCTCAAAGGATTAAAGAGAAGAAGCTTTTAATGAGAGGAAGGCTGCATGCTTGATTAAGACTATAGTTGAAGTTGTGGAGGGTTGCCATTCTCTTGGGGTGATGCATGGAGATCTTAAGCCTGAGAATTTCTTGTTTGTGAGTAAAGCTGAGGATGCCTCCCTCAAGGCTATTGATTTCGGGTTGTCGGTCTTTTATAAGCCTGGTTAGTATTGAGTTTCTCTTGTTTCTTGTTTATATTGGTTTTAGTTCTTTTGATAACCTTGAAGTGAAGGGATGTAAATGTCTTAATCAAAACTTCTGTACGTGGATTGCATAATCATGCACTTATTTATGTCTTATCTGTTAAATTAGTTGGCAGAGAATTGACATTTTGGCAAAAAAAAACACAAATGACAGATAATCGTGCACATCTTGGCCAAATTCTTGTTTTGTTTAGTTTCTCTGTTCTAGGAGGAAGTCTTTTCTTATAAAACTTGTCAGATTTTTATTGGTACTATGGTTTTCTTGTTTCTTGTTTATTTTGTGTAGTATCCTGTGAATGCGTTGAACTTTGTTGAAACTTTTCAGTTTTAGTTTTCTTGGTTATCTGTTTTGTTCCTCAGCAATAGAAGTAAATATGGGACGGAAGGGATGTAGATGCCTTAAACAAAACTTGTGATAATTGCTTAACTGTACAAAGTATGTACTTGTTTTTGTCTTGTCAGTTAAATTAGTGGATATAGAACTATGTCGATAATTTAGCACATCTTGGATAAATTCTTGCTTTGTTTATTTTCTTGTTTTCAGGAGGAGCCTTTCTTTCTGATGAGCACTTTATTTAGTTTGTGTTCCGTGGGCTGACATTTTCTTATGTGCACTTTATTTAGATGAAAGCTTGATTATTATGGATTGCTCAAAATATCTGCATTTTTCTAAAAAAAAAATAATTGAGTTATTTCATTGTTACATTTACACTTCACTACATTTCTCACATCCATTTGTTCCCATGACGGTTTCTGAACTAATTATAGTTGATATATAAGGGTTTTTTTAGGATAATATATGTTGGACTTTGGGAACGTGTTTTAATTCATAGGTGAAATAACTTAATACTTTTTTTCCAGGTGATGTATTCGACAAAATAAATGGCACTGTTTATTATGTTGCACCGGAGGTATTGGAAAAAAAATATGGCCGAGAGGCAGATGTATGGAGTGCTGGAGTGATCTTATACTTGTTATTGAGCGGTTACGTTCCCTTTTATGCAGGTGAATTGAATATGGCACCTCTCCTCTTTTACCTTTTCTTAGAGTTAATATCGCAAAAATACCATGAAATATTTTCACTAAAGTACCATGTCTGACGATAGTTAGAGTTTCTTCCTTGTGTATTTTATATATCTTCTCTGTTATCCTTATGAACTTTGTGGGTTAATGGATACAAATGAGTTGTTTACAAATAATTTTATTAGTTCATGGTAACTTTTTACAGTTCTGAAATTTCATGATACATTTCTCTGATAAAAATAGTTTATGGTAGTTTTCTGCAAAACCCTGAAATTTTAATATTTTTCTGTCATGCCAGCTTCAAAAGATGCCACTGAGACCTTCAAGAAGATCTTCGATCAGATCTTAAAAAAACCTCTGAATTTCAAATCTGAACCATGGCCGTCCATCTCTGGTAGTGCTAAAGACCTTGTACATAAAATGCTAAATCGTGATCCAAAGAAAAGATTTACAGCTCATCAAGTTCTCTGTAAGTACTTTTAGTGAAATTGAATCACCAAAATGTTTGTCAAGTGTGATTAAAGTTAATAATGGCTGTGTTCAGGTCACCCATGGATTGTTGGTGATGGAGTTCCCCTGACAAACCTTCGAGTCTGCTGTTTTATCACGACTAAAGCGATTCTCAGAAATGAACAAATTACAAAAGATGGCTTTGAGAGTAAGCTAGTATTACTTTATATATATAAGCTACATTACGGTATTTGGCATATTATGTATTGACTGTCCATATATTGCAGGTTATAGCAGAAAAGATGCCAGAAGAAGAGATTGGGGGACTAAAGAAACTGTTCAAAATGTTCGACACAGACAGTACTGGGACAATAACATGTAATGAACTAACAGAGGGTTTGAGAAAATTAGGCTTGGATCTGATGGAGTCTGAGATGCAAGCTCTTATGGGAGGGGTATGTATTAGGATTCAAAACACCTCTGTATACAAATACCTTTCATAATAAAACTATTTGACAAGCTTTATATACATTTTTTATATTTATGATAGGCTGATATGGACAACAGTGGGACAATAGACTGTAATGAATTTCTTGCTGCGACGCTTCACTTGAATAAGTTAGAGAGAGAGGAGAACTTGAGGAATGCTTTCTCCTTCTTTGACAAAGACGGGACTGGTTACATCACCATCGATGGTCTCTCAGAAGCATGTAAAGATTTTGGCATAGGTGATAACCATCTCGATGAAATGATCAAAGAAATTGACCAAAATAAGGTATGTCTTCTGCTAATGCAAAGCATTCAGGCGTGACTTAAACAAATTTCTAATGAATTCTCTTAATTGCAGGGTGGGCAGATAGATTACAGCGAGTTTGAAGCCGTGATGAGAATGGAAGCTGCAGAAAAATAGAGCATTAATTAAATAGCTCGGAGGAGACATTAAATAGCGCGAAGATACATACATGAACTGATGTTAGCTACACTATATGCTGTACAAAAGAACAGTGGCCTGAATGAACAAATGATGAAGATATTTGATAAATAGAGAGGTGATAGATAATTTTGGAAAGTTTCATTTTCTAATATAAACCTTATTAAAGTGCGTTATCTTTGTGCATTATACATTGTCATTTTCTTTTCTTTCTGTTTCTTATATGATGGATGTAATGAATTCAATATGCATTACGTATGGATACAAAATGCTCATGAATTAGCTGTAGTCTGAGTAGTAATTTCTTTTATCTTGTGGGAGCTGAAAGTTTAATGCATCTCTTTTTTAATTTTTAAAAAGTTGTTAAGAACGTTTTCTTGCAAGTAGGTTGGCGCTGCTAGAACTATTTGTCTACAACCATTTTAAGAAACTACTCACTTATTATGATATCATCTGGCATTGTGCTAAGACTAGGGTGAGTATTAATCGGTTCTAACAGATTAAACCAACCGAACTGACTAAAATTTGCCGGTTGTGTTCAGTTTCATAATGCGTTTTGGTCGAGTCAGTTTGAGAAAATTTTGGCCTGAACAAACCGACTGTTATCTTAATTATCTAAAACATACCCTTTCTTAATTTTTATTGGTTCACAAATTTCTTCGTTTTATTATTTGAATTCATTTGCATTGCTATTTTATCCATCTCTTAATCCACATTTTTCTTTCACAGATTTTTTGATATGCATATTTCTTTTGGGTCAATATAGATTTTTCCTTAATTAAACTACTCAATTTGAAATTGAATAGACCGAACCAAACCGATAGAACCCACCATTTGCTCACTTACCGTAGGAACATCACGTGGGTGGGGGCCACCCACGTTCGACCACGAACCCTCGCGACAAACCCCTCAGCGACACAAAAACAAAAAGCAAAAGATATTTATTTCCCTATAAATAGGTATCTAAACCTAGGGTTTTTGTGGGGAGAAAAGAGAGGGTTTTTGGCTGCTAGAGAGAGATTTTACAAGAGGTCAATTTCTTTTGGGTAAAAATCAAATCTTTATCTTTGGGACGAGCTTGTGGATTGTATAAGTCGCCGGTGTTCTTCTTCATAGTAGAATCTCCCTCACCCTCCCGCAGGGACGTAGGCAAGTTCGAACCACGTAAGTAAATCTCGTGTTCATCGCTTATCGTGGTGGTTGGCTATTGTTTGTAGGTTCCTTGATTCAATCCTAGAACAGTAGAGGAAGAGTGGATATCTCACTTTGTTGAGATATTTGCTTTCTATTCTTGTTTCCTTCATGAAACGAGAATATACCGTGGCCTTCTCTCAGGTGATATCGCTCGCTGGCGTAGGGCTGTCTCGTGCCCAACAATTGGTATCGTATTATTGATTGGAAGTGGTGTAGCTCGGTTTGACGTGGTGCTCGGTAATTTCCGAGAAGCGGATTTATTAATACAACGGAGAATGGCGTCTACCAAGAATCGGTCTAAGTGAAAAAATACGAGATTGAAAAGTTTAATGGAAAGAATGGTTTTCCTATTGGAGGATGCGAGATGAAAACTCATTGATTTCGTAAAATTGCACAAGACTTGGCCGAAAAGAGAAGAAGCATAAGGATATATCGATGAGGATTGGGAGGAGCCGATCTCAAAGCACGGCCGATTATTCTATGCCTTGAAAGGGATGTAGCTTTCTAGATGGAGAAAAACTACCGCGACGTGGTTGAAGTTAGAAAGTACCTTCATGACGAAGAGTCTAACGAACCGATCTATTTAAAATTTAAATTGTATACTTGCAAGATGGAGGATGGCTCATCAATCCGGGAATACAGCAACAAGTTTGATAGGATCATATCAGACTTAAAAGACATAGACGTGACAGTTAAAGATGAGGATCAGGCGCTTCTACTACTTCTGTCTCTGCCAAAGTCTTATGAGAACCTGGTGTAAATACTGATGCTTGTAGGAGACGATTTAACGATGGATGAGACTAGAACGGCGCGTTTAGCGGATGATCTTCGAAGATTGCAAACGGTAACATGACTACGGTGATAATAAAGAACAAGCGCAGGGATTGTTTGCTAGAGGAAGGAGCAATGAGAGAGATTTTATAAAAGAGAGGTCAATTTCTTTTGGGTAAAAAAATTAAATCTTTATCTTTTGGGACGAGCTTGTGGATTGTATAAGTCGTCGGTTCTTCTTCATAATAGAATCTCCCTCACCCCTCCCGTGGATCGAGGCAAGTTTGCGAACCACGTAAATCTCGTGGTTCTTTATCAAGCATCGTGTTGGCTATTGTTTGTAGGTTCTCTTGATTCAGATCCTGAACTGGTGAGAGAGAAAGAGGATATCTCACTTTGTTGAGATATTTGCTTCTATTCTTGTTTCCTTCACAAACGAGAATATACCAAGGCCTTCTCGTGATATCGCTCGGCCGTGTGCGCGTCTCTGCCCAACACCTACCCAAGTGCATCTCTTGTAGAAGTTTCATCTTCATTGTTGTTTACCTGAGTTTTTTCAATAATGGTTTCATCTCTGAGGTTTACAGAATGCTGACTTACTATTGCACTTTCCTATCAATCTAAATTATTTACAAAAATCCTGCCATGAACTTTTGATAATGTTGCAAAGTGAAAACCATTATGCCATCAGGGGCCATGTTGAAAAATTGGATACATGGCGGGTTTTGTGGATGGCTAAAATTTTGGGGGTTAAGTGACAATTCCAAAATATTGGGGCTTACGTGAACTTTACCCTTGTCCTAAATCCACATACTAACCGTATATAACTGTCACACTCTCTGTTCCGCTAGACAACGTTAGCCCCAGTTTCACCTCAAAAGAAACCACAACCAAATCTCAAACTGTTACTTCATTATCTACACCTAATCATGAACCAGCTGATCATCAGAACCCAAGTCCCATGTGTCTTTCTTTAATTCCCCACAAAATCCAACAACAAAATCTTACATCATATATGATACTAAAATTTTCTTTGTTCCAATGAGCAAATAAAATCCAATCCATCAAAAAATCAAAAGGCCAGAACCCATTTGATTCTTGCAACTTCAAAACCCCCAGCAAAATTCAATCTTCATAAAACCCATTTTCACATTCTTACAAGAGAACCAATTCCCAGCACTTCATTTCTTGGCAAAACCCAGATACGGATTTTGTTCAAGATGAAGAAGTCATCATCATCATCATCTTCTTCTTCTTCTTCTTCATCAAAGCCAGACTCTGTTCTCCCTCAAAAGACCCCAGACCTCACAGATCATTATACACTGCAAGAAGCTTGGCGAGGTTTATTTGGCACTGCTTACCTCTGCACTGACAAGGCAAATGGCAAACAATATGCTTGCAAGTCAATCCCAAAGCTCAAGTTCAAAGAAGACTATGAGGATGTTCTGAATGAGATAGAGATCATGCACCATGTCTCTGAGCTTTCAAATGTGGTCAGAATCAAGGAAGCTTATGAGGATTCTGAGTCTGTTCATTTGGTGATGGAGCTTTGTGAAGGTGGAGCTGTATAACAGAATTTTGGACAAGGGTCCTTTTACTGAGAAGAAGGCTGCAAGTTTGATTAAGACCATAGTTGAAGCTGTGGAGGGTTTCCATTCTCTTGGGGTGATGCATAGAGATCTAAAGCCTGATCATTTCTTGTTTGTGAGTAAAGATGAGGATGCTGCCCTCAAGGCTATTGATTTCGGATTGTCGGTCTTTTATAAGCCTGGTTGGTATTAAGTTTTTATTGTTTCTTGTTTATTGTTGTGTTATATCACATCGGGTTTTAGTTCTTTTGTTAATCTTGAAGGGACGGGATGTAGATATCTTATCAAAACTACTGAGAAATGTGAACTGAATAAGAATAAACTTATTTATGTCTTATCTGTTGAATTAGTTGATAGAAAATTATGTTAATAATTCAGCACATCCTGGATAAATTCTTGTTTTGTTCATTTTCTTGGTCATAGGAGTAAGTATTTCTTTCTAATAAACCACTTTATTATTTTGTATCAGCTCTTGGATTAAGCACCATGTCACATATTAGTTTTCATTAAAGATTATGTTAATGATCTTTTATTATGCCCATTACATATGTTCCGCGGTCTGACATATTCTTATCTGATCCTAACATGTACACTTCACAGCATTTCTCACATCCATGTCTTCCCGTGACATTTCTGAACTAGTTATAGTTGATATAAAAATGCTGGAGGTTTTACTTTTTTATTTTGCAGAATAATATATGTTGGACTTTGGGAACCTGTTTAATTCACCGTAAAACAACTTATACAACCTGTATTGATACTTTTGTTTTTCAGGTGATACATTCTGAATTAACTGGGACTCCTCATTATCTTGCACCAGAGGTATTGAATAGAAATTATGGCCCAGAGGCAGATGTATGGAGTGCTGGCGTGATCTTATACATTTTATTGGGAGGGTATTGTCCCTTTGACGCAGGTAAACTGAATATGGTACCTCTCCTCACAAAATACCATGAAATATTTTCACTAAAGTACCATGTCTAACTATTGCTAGAGTTTTGTTCTTTTCTGTTATATATATCTTCTCTGTTATCCTTACTAATTTTGTGGGTTAATACATACAAATGAGTAGTTTACCAACAGTTTTATTAGTTCATGGTAATTTTGACAGCTCTGAAATTTCATGATACATTTCTCTGATAATAATAGTTTATGGTAGTTTTCTGCAAAACCCCAAACGTTCATATTATTCTGTCATGTCACCTTCAGAAGACGACACTGAGAGCTTCGAGAAGACCTTCGATCAGATCTTAGAAATGCCTCTGGATTTCAAATCTGAACCATGGCCGTCAATTTCTGATAGTGCTAAAGACCTCGTGACTTAGAATGCTAAATCCAAAGGAAAGATTTACAGCTCATCAAGTTCTCTGTGAGTATTTAAGTGAATTTGAATCACCAAAAGTTTTGTTAAGTGTGATTGAAGTTGTCAATGGCTATTTGCAGGTCACCCATGGATTGTTGGTGATGGAGTTGCTCCTGTCAAACCCTTGGAGTCTGCTGTTTTATCACGACTGAAGCGATTCTCTGCAATGAACAAATTAAAGAAAATGGCTTTGAGAGTAAGCTCCTACTGCTTTATGTATTCTTTTCAACTTGGTCCTGAGAATTGTAAGTTTGCTGCATTTTTTTTTTCCCCATGGCTATAGTCATTCATAAAATTATCCAAATCTAAGTTTAATCAAATTCAGTTATAGCAATATGATAAACATGCCGTATCTCTTTCACTCAACCGCTCTCTGTGCACTTTCTTTTTTAGAGTTTTAGGCAATGTGGATATGAAAAGGAACACTATATGATTCAGGAGCTTTACATAGAGCTTATATTATGGTATTTTGATGTATTATCTGCTTATATATTGCAGGTTATAGCAGAAAAGATGTCAGAAGAAGAGATAGCTGGGCTAAAGAAATTGTTCAAAATCTTCGACACTGACAATACTGGGACAATAACATTTGATGAACTAAAGAAGGGTTTGAGAAAATTAGGATCGAATCTGATGGATTCTGAGATCCAAGCTCTTATGGAAGGGTATGTATTAGGATTCAAAATAGCATTCATATTAGAACTATTTGACAAGTTTCTTATATATTTTATATTCATCATAGGCTGATGTAGACAACAATGGCAATAATAGAATGAATTTCTCGCTGCAACTCTTCACCTGAATAAGTTGGAGATAGAGGAGAACTTGAGGAATGCTTTCTCATTCTTTGACAAAGATGGGAATGGTAACATAACCATCGACGATCTCTCACAAGTGTGTACAGATTTTGGCCTCGGTGATGTCCATCTCAATGAAATGATCAAAGAAATCAACCAAAACAATGTATGTTCTCTGGTAATGCAAAAAAACTTTCAGGCATCACTTACACAAATTTCTGGTGAATAATTCTTAATTGTTGCAGGATGGGCAGATAGATTACAGTGAGTTCGCAGCTATGATGAGAAAGAAAGAAGAAACAAGCTGAAGAGTCTAAATGTTAAATTGGGTAATGTTTTGAGAGATGCAGAACATTAAACAGCTTGGAGCAAACATTGTTCAGATATGAACCCATAATGTACAAATTATAAAGTAATTGAATAGATAGAATGGATAAACTGTAGATAATTTTCGAAAGTTTCATGTTATTTTGGTGCTGCGGTAAGAACTGTTTGTTTTCTCTTTTCTGATTGTAAGTTTAGTTTTCTGATTGAAGAATTACAGAACGATGTTTTGATTAACAATACAATCTCAAGCTGATTTTAATTCTACAAAGAGTGGTGCATCTGTTCCCTGGTTCTGTGAAATCATCATCCAGCTAAAATCTAAATTTGCAAATAATGAAATTATCAAGATTTGACTCTGAAATCTTAAGCAACAGAATTCCCATATGCTAATTGAGAGTTGTGGATTAAGAGTTAATCTAATCATGTTTTCAAGATCTAACTGAAGCTTAACAGAGGGACAAATTTGTAAGACCCTTTAAAATTTGATGGACATATGAGCAATTTCAAAGATGTGAGGGATGTATGAACAATATCAAAGATTGAGAGACTAATATGGAATTATTGAAGATTGAGCGGCTAATATCTAAAAGCCCAAGAGAAAGAAAACGCTATGCAAAACCCACTCATTAAAACCACTAGTAAAACCCTAATCCCCAAATTCACTTGTCAAAACCCACAAAGATCTCATTTTATCTCCAAACCCCCTTCCTCCTCATGAATCAATCCAAACTCCTCAAAATTAACCCCCACGAATCGGAGAACCGACTCGATCTCTCCCTCAAAGAATCCTTCTCCCTCTGCCAATCTCAATTGAAACCCCCATTCCCTTTAAAGATCCCATCCCCAACTGAATACTCTCATCTCAATCTTGCCCTAATTTACGGAACCCTAACTGAGCCCAATCTCGCAAAACCCATATAACCCATCTCCACGCCATCGTCATTGATGGGTACAAGCTTTCACAACTACTCTCATCAACCTCACCAACCAAAATTACCATAAACTCCTCGAAGCCCCAAGAGCCCAGCTCATCTGGGTCACATCCCAATTAGTTCAAGTGTCTGCAGTGAAAGTTGATTCCTTGTTGATTTCTCTATTGAGGCAGATCTCTGGTGGGGATTTCTCTGAGCGCAACTTGTGGTTATGCGTTAAACTTCTGAAATTTTCGATCAAAATTGGGATTGGTTGTTGGATGAGCAGCCATTGGTTTTGCATAGTGCAGTGTTTGTGTTTCTTAGGTTGTTATCTGATCATTATAGATTGGTGGGTATTGGGAATTTGGATGGTTTGAAGAGGTTGGAGGTTGAATTTTGTGTTAAGGCATTGAGGCAATGCCTTGGTTTGTGCATGAAAATTGGTAGAGATTTGGTTAGGCTGCTGCAGGATTTGGTTGTTATCCCAGAATTTAGAGAAATTTGGAAAGATTTGTTGTTTGATCCAAGTAAATTTCGGTACCGGCT
The DNA here is from genome assembly GCA_012295165.1 of Asparagus setaceus. Classification (NCBI taxonomy): domain Eukaryota; kingdom Viridiplantae; phylum Streptophyta; class Magnoliopsida; order Asparagales; family Asparagaceae; genus Asparagus; species Asparagus setaceus. The sequence goes on from CM022707.1 coordinate 26,854,096, forward strand.
TTACAGATATTTCACAGTTGTATTGTGTAAGAACTTCAAGTCAGTATTTTTGCTGAGAATTAGTCCTGAAATGGAGACCCAGTTGAGATTTTGCTTACTCATGTGAAATGGGGAATCAGAAGAGATATCAAGCTTGGTTTGCTAAGAAACACTTAAGTTTGCCAGGTAGTGAAACTGTTATTATTGACATTGTTCGGTTTATATGTTGTGCTCATCATCCTTGAATGAGATTATTCATTCAGATGTAATATCAAGATGGGCAGTCATTGGTTGGCTTCTGACTTGTTGTAGGAAGAACTATTTTCTGGGAAATGTGAAGCTTGCTTTGTTCTATGATTGGCTGTTCTTTGATGAGAAGGTGGATAATGTTATGAATATAGAGCCTGCAATGCTCTTGATGGTGAATTCTTTGCCACAATATGTTGATATCACTCACACCCTTTTGGAGTTTTTGTTTCTGTTGGTCGATAATTATGATGTTCATCAAAGGAAATGATTGTTAAAGGAGCATCGACATCATTTGGAATACTTGTGAGGAAAGGAGTGATTCGATCTTTGGAACCTCTTATTTCTTGTAGTTTGCTTTCACCATTGCTCAGAGAGAGGCTCAGCAGTTTTGTTTCTACTTCGAACCTTGGAGTTGTTATGAAGGGTTCATCTGATTTTTGCAGTAGGCAGTTAGACAGGACTCGTGTTGCAGAATGCCATGTAGAAGTTAGTAAGTAACATTGGTGAGAATGTTAGAAGCCTTTGAAGACGACTTTTATCTTAATTCTATTTGTTGCACTCCTAGTTGGTAGGCTTGATTCTGTAAATTGTTTGAATTTAATATCATCCTAGGATTTTAGGAATTCTTTGATTCTCAATATTCTCTTTGTTGCTGTTGGAATCTGTAACTTTTGACTAATTATATCATTAATTTTGTTTGTAAGTAGTATAGTGTGGAGTTATTATTTAGTTTGAATGGACATTACTAGTATATGGAGATTCTGTTGTTTGAGTTTGCAGAGTCAGAGCAAGATGATGTTTCTATTTGCTGATTTAGATTTTTAGATGAAATGACTCACTGAACCAGTGAACAGAATTTTCAACCCCATTTCCTCTCAACAAGCAGTCTGGTTGTAGCATTAAAGTCAGCTTGAAATTAACTCGTTATCAGAATGTCATTTCTTTGATTCTCACTGATCAGAAAATTAATTTCTAGTAACTACAGAATTCCAAGGCATCAGTCAATGTTCTTACTAATGTCAACTAGTTTCAGTGTCATTACTATTTTAAGTTAAAACCACAGCATTATCTGTCTGCCGAAAAAGCCCCTGCAAGAACAATTATTCTGCAATTCCAGAATCCTGAATGTTAATATCCAGAAAAACTGCCCAGTAGTTGATCAATGCGCTGGGATGAAAGAGAGATAACAAATAGTTCTTATCACAGTACCAAAATATCATAAAAGCTGCCAAAATTGTCTAAAGTTTTATTCAAATACTAAATCATTCCTACATCTTAAAGACCAATTTGCACCTGCAAACTGAAAGTAGGAGATATGCCTAAATCATCGTCATGACAATATTCTGTACATCATGCAGTTTCTGTCTCTAGCCACTAAAATTAACTAGTTACATATAGCGCATCACCCAAAACTTTGCTCCACAGTAACTCATCAAAATGCTAGCAGCAGATTTCCTTAAAGTCCCCATGCAACATTCTCAGTTACTATTTGTACAATGTTTGCTCCAAGCTATTTAGTGCTCTGCACCTCTCAAGACATCATTTCCTGCAGTTCCCTTTCTCATCATAGATTCAAACTGACTGTAATCTATCTGCCCATCCTGCAGTTAAGAGAATTGAAAAGAATTTTGTTATGTGTGATGACTGAAAGTTTTGCATTAGCAGAGACTCATACATTGTTTTGGTTGATCTCTTGGATCATTTCATCAAGATTGACATTACTGATGCCCAAATATGTACATGCTTGTGAGAGATCATTGATGGTGATGTAACCATTCCCGTCTTTGTCAAAGAAGGAGAAAGCATTCCTCAAGTTCTCCTCTTTGTCTAACTTATTCAGGTGAAGTGTCGCAGCAAGAAATTCATTACAGTCTAGTGTTCCGTTGTTGTCCATATCAACCTATGCCATATTAAGACAATGGGTTCATTATCATAAAAAATGTAAAAAAGGGGGAAAAAGAGGGAAATAAAATCCTATAGAGGCCCTCTCTTTAGAGTATCGTAGAGGAATGGGAGGATGAAACTTGATGACATGTGTCAGCACAGTCATTATTATCTCTTCGTGCAAAAGTATTTTGAATCGTAATGCATACCGCGTCCATAAGAGCCTGGATTTCAGAATCGATCAGATCCGAGCCTAATTTTGTCAAACCCTCCTTTAGCTCATCATATGTAACCATCCCAGTATTGTCTGTGTCGAACATTTTGAACAGTTTCTTTAGGCCCCCTATCTCTTCTTCTGACATCCTTTCTGCTATAACCTGCAATGTAAAGCAGATAATGCATACCCAATATGTCAACTACCATAATAAATCATTAAATCCTATGGAAAAAGGTCCTCAAATCACAACAATTTACAGAAAGCTGAATTAGTTATAATGGGGAGAAAACAACACCACCACAAAAATGCAGCAGAGTTACAATTTTCAGAAACAATTTGAATATATATATATATATATATATATATATATATATAATATATATATGAACTTAAGTTCATAATGAGTGGTGCACCATTTTTATCCACTATCTTGCCTTGAGATTTGTGATGCACAAATCTCAAAGTGGCCTTTATATCTTTCACGGATCCCAAAGCAGAGATTTGGTAGAAAAGTTGGCACTACTATTCATTATAACTTAAGTTCATTGAGTTCTTTATATATATATATATATATATATATATATATATATATATATATATATATATATATATATATATATATATATATATATATATATATATATATATATATATATATATATATATATATATATAGAGAGAGAGAGAGAGAGAGAGAGAGAGTCAAAGTAGCTTACTCTCAGGGCCATCTTCTTTAATTTCTTCATTGCTGAGAACCGCTTCATTCGTGATAAAACAGCAGACTCCAAAGGTTTCTTAGGAGGAACTCCAGCAGCATCAACAATCCATCGGTGACCTGGCACAGCCATTAACAACTTCAATCATGCGTAACAAACATTTGGTGATTAAAATTAACTAAAATACTCACAGAGAACTTGATGAGTCGTAAATCTTCGTTGGATCTACATTTAGCATGTTACGTAGCAGGTCTTTAGCACTATCAGAAATGGGTATCCATCGGTCAGATTCAAAATCCAAACGCCCTTCTAAGATCTGCTTGAAGGTCTCATCCTCGCCATCTGAAGGTGACATGACATACAAATATGATGCTGGTATTGAATAAGAAAAATTGTAGAGTTCACAAAATTACCATGAACTTTGCGCTGTTTTGCAGAAAACTACCATAAAACTATTTATTTATATCTATTAACCCACAAAGTCAGAAGATGACAGAGAAGATATAGAAAATATATATGGACAAACTCTGGCATGGTACTTTTGTGAAATACTTTCAAAGTATTTCTGTGAGATTACTCTAAAAAGTACAAGAGGACAGCTACCACATTCAATGTACCTGCATAAAAGGAAAGTCACCGCACAACAAAATGTATAAGATCACTCCAGCACTCCATACATCTGCCTCTGGGCCATAATGTTTCTCCACTACCTCTGGTGAAACATAATAAGAAGTCCCGATTACATCGCATAATATATCACCTGGAAAAAAAAGTCTTAGTACAGGCTGTATGAAGAAAATTGACAAAACAAGAATTTATCAAAGATGCGCTGAATTATTGACATAATTACCTATCAAATTACCTATCAACTAATTTAACAGAAAACACAAATAGGTATATACTTATATGCTTCACATTAATCGGAAGTTTTGATTAAGACATCTACATCCCTTCCTTCAACATTTCCTTCTATTGCTAAGGAACAAAATGGGTAACAAAAATCTAGAACCAAAAATTTCTGTCAGTTTCAATGCATTCAGATTTAGCACGAAATAAACAAGAAAGAAGAAAAATGTGATACAATAAAAACCTACAAGCCAACTATAGTGGTTATAAGAAAAACTTCCTAGTAAGACCAAGAAAATAAATAAAACAAGAATTTAGCCAAGATGTGCTCATTTGCCTGTCATAAAGAACTCAAACCTCAATGTGATATTACACAAAATAAACAAGAAAGAAGAAATTAATACCAACCAGGATTATAAAAGCCGATGACCCAAAATCAATAGCCTTGAGTGAAGAATCCTTATCATTACTCACGAACAAGAAATTCTCTGGCTTAAGATCTCCATGCATCACCCCAAGAGAATGGCAACCCTCCAAAACTTCAACTATAGTCTTAATTAAACATGCAGCCTTCTTCTCAGCACAAGGCTGCATGTTTAATTAAGACTATAGTTGAAGTTGTGGAGGGTTGCCATTCTCTTGGGGTGATGCATGGAGATCTTAAGCCTGAGAATTTCTTGTTTGTGAGTAAAGCTGAGGATGCCTCCCTCAAGGCTATTGATTTCGGGTTGTCGGTCTTTTATAAGCCTGGTTAGTATTGAGTTTCTCTTGTTTCTTGTTTATTTTGTGTAGTATCCTGTGAATCGTTGAACTTTGTTGAAACTTTTCAGTTTTAGTTTTCTTGGTTATCTGTTTTGTTCCTCAGCAATAGAAGTAAATATGGGACGGAAGGGATGTAGATGCCTTAAACAAAACTTGTGATAATTGCTTAACTGTACAAAGTATGTACTTGTTTTTGTCTTGTCAGTTAAATTAGTGGATATAGAACTATGTCGATAATTTAGCACATCTTGGATAAATTCTTGCTTTGTTTATTTTCTTGTTTTCAGGAGGAGCCTTTCTTTCTGATGAGCACTTTATTTAGTTTGTGTTCCGTGGGCTGACATTTTCTTATGTGCACTTTATTTAGATGAAAGCTTGATTATTATGGATTGCTCAAAATATCTGCATTTTTCTAAAAAAATAATTGAGTTATTTCATTGTTACATTTACACTTCACTACATTTCTCACATCCATTTGTTCCCATGGTTTCTGAACTAATTATAGTTGATATATAAGGGTTTTTAGGATAATATATGTTGGACTTTGGGAACGTGTTTTAATTCATAGGTGAAATAACTTAATACTTTTTTCCAGGTGATGTATTCACAAAATAAATGGCACTGTTTATTATGTTGCACGGAGGTATTGGAAAAAATATGGCGAGAGGCAGATGTATGGAGTGCTGGAGTGATCTTATACTTGTTATTGAGCTGTTACGTTCCTTTTATGCAGGTGAATTGAATATGGCACCTCCTCTTTTACCTTTTCTTAGAGTTAATATCGCAAAAATACCATGAAATATTTTCACTAAAGTACCATGTCTGACGATAGTTAGAGTTTCTTCCTTGTGTATTTTATATATCTCTGTTATCCTTATGAACTTTGTGGGTTAATGGATACAAATGAGTTGTTTACAAATAATTTTATTAGTTCATGGTAACTTTTACAGTTCTGAAATTTCATGATACATTTCTCTGATAAAAATAGTTTATGGTAGTTTTCTGCAAAACCCTGAAATTTTAATATTTTTCTGTCATGCCAGCTTCAAAAGATGCCACTGAGACCTTCAAGAAGATCTTCGATCAGATCTTAAAAACCTCTGAATTTCAAATCTGAACCATGGCCGTCCATCTCTGGTAGTGCTAAAGACCTTGTACATAAAATGCTAAATCGTGATCCAAAGAAAAGATTTACAGCTCATCAAGTTCTCTGTAAGTACTTTTAGTGAAATTGAATCACCAAAATGTTTGTCAAGTGTGATTAAAGTTAATAATGGCTGTGTTCAGGTCACCCATGGATTGTTGGTGATGGAGTTCCCCTGACAAACCTTCGAGTCTGCTGTTTTATCATGACTAAAGCGATTCTCAGAAATGAACAAATTACAAAAGATGGCTTTGAGAGTAAGCTAGTATTACTTTATATATATAAGCTACATTACGGTATTTGGCATATTATGTATTTCTGTCCATATATTGCAGGTTATAGCAGAAAAGATGCCAGAAGAAGAGATTGGGGGACTAAAGAAACTGTTCAAAATGTTGACACAGACAGTACTGGGACAATAACATGTAATGAACTAACAGAGGGTTTGAGAAAATTAGGCTTGGATCTGATGGAGTCTGAGATGCAAGCTCTTATGGGAGGGTATGTATTAGGATTCAAAACACCTCTGTATACAAATACCTTTCATAATAAAACTATTTGACAAGCTTTATATACATTTTTATATTTATGATAGGCTGATATGGACAACAGTGGGACAATAGACTGTAATGAATTTCTTGCTGCGACGCTTCACTTGAATAAGTTAGAGAGAGAGAACTTGAGGAATGCTTTCTCCTTCTTTGACAAAGCGGGACTGGTTACATCACCATCGATGGTCTCTCAGAAGCATGTAAAGATTTTGGCATAGGTGATAACCATCTCGATGAAATGATCAAAGAAATTGACCAAAATAAGGTATGTCTTCTGCTAATGCAAAGCATTCAGGCGTGACTTAAACAAATTTCTAATGAATTCTCTTAATTGCAGGGTGGGCAGATAGATTACAGCGAGTTTGAAGCCGTGATGAGAATGGAAGCTGCAGAAAAATAGAGCATTAATTAAATAGCTCGGAGGAGACATTAAATAGCGAAGATACATACATGAACTGATGTTAGCTACACTATATGCTGTACAAAAGAACAGTGGCCTGAATGAACAAATGATGAAGATATTTGATAAATAGAGAGGTGATAGATAATTTTGGAAAGTTTCATTTTCTAATATAAACCTTATTAAAGTGCGTTATCTTTGTGCATTATACATTGTCATTTTCTTTTCTTTCTGTTTCTTATATGATGGATGTAATGAATTCAATATGCATTACGTATGGATACAAAATGCTCATGAATTAGCTGTAGTCTGAGTAGTAATTTCTCTTTTATCTTGTGGGAGCTGAAAGTTTAATGCATCTCTTTTTTAATTTTTAAAAAGTTGTTAAGAACGTTTTCTTGCAAGTAGGTTGGCGCTGCTAGAACTATTTGTCTACAACCATTTTAAGAAACTACTCACTTATTATGATATCATCTGGCATTGTGCTAAGACTAGGGTGAGTATTAATCGGTTCTAACAGATTAAACCAACCGAACTGACTAAAATTTGCCGGTTGTGTTCAGTTTCATAATGCGTTTTGGTCGAGTCAGTTTGAGAAAATTTTGGCCTGAACAAACCGACTGTTATCTTAATTATCTAAAACATACCCTTTCTTAATTTTTATTGGTTCACAAATTTCTTCGTTTTATTATTTGAATTCATTTGCATTGCTATTTTATCCATCTCTTAATCCACATTTTTCTTTCACAGATTTTTTGATATGCATATTTCTTTTGGGTCAATATAGATTTTTCCTTAATTAAACTACTCAATTTGAAATTGAATAGACCGAACCAAACCGATAGAACCCACCATTTGCTCACTCCTACTGTGAACGTGGGAACATCACGTGGGTGGGGGCCACCCACGTTCGACCACGAACCCCCTGCGCGACAAACCCCCTGTGCGACACAAAAAACCAAAAGCAAAAGATATTTATTTCCTATAAATAGGTATCTAAACCTAGGGTTTTTGTGGGGAGAAAAGAGAGGGTTTTTGGCTGCTAGAGAGAGAGATTTTACAAGAGAGGTCAATTTCTTTTGGGTAAAAAATCAAATCTTTATCTTTTGGGACGAGCTTGTGGATTGTATAAGTCGTCGGTGTTCTTCTTCATAGTAGAATCTCCCCTCACCCCCTCCCGTGGACGTAGGGACGTAGGCAAGTTTTAGAACCACGTAAGTAAATCTCGTGTCTTTACTGTTTACTGTGTGTTGGCTATTGTTTGTAGGTTCCCTTGATTCAGTCCTAGAACTGTTAAGAGGAAGAGTGGATATCTCACTTTGTTGAGATATTTGCTTTCTATTCTTGTTTCCTTCGTGAAGCGAGAATATACCGTGGCCTTCTCTCGGTGATATCGCCTTGTGGTGTGGGCGTGTCTGCGCTCCAACAATTGGTATCGAGTCATTATTGATTGGAAGTGGTGTAGCTTCTGGTTTGACGTGGTGCTCGGTAATTTCTGAGAGAAGCGGATTTATTAATACAAACGGAGAATGGCGTCTACCAGTAAATCGGTCTAAGTGAAAAAATACGAGATTGAAAAGTTTAATGGAAAGAATGGTTTTTCCTATTGGAGGATGCAGATGAAAACTCATTGATTTCGTAAAAATTGCACAAGACTTTGGCTGGAAAAGAGAAGAAGCATAAGGATATATCTGATGAGGATTGGGAGGAGCTGGATCTGAAAGCACGGGCGTCGATTATTCTATGCCTTGAAAGGGATGTAGCTTTCTTGGTAGATGGAGAGAAAACGGCTGCGGACGTGTGGTTGAAGTTAGAAAGTACCTTCATGACGAAGAGTCTAACGAACCGGATCTATTTAAAATTTAAATTGTATACTTGCAAGATGGAGGATGGCTCATCAATCAGGAATACAAAGAACAAGTTTGATAGGATCATATCGACTTAAAAGACATAGACGTGTGATTAAAGATGAGGATCAGCGCTTCTACTACTGCCTCGCCAAAGTCTTATGAGAACACGTGTAAATCACGATGCTTGTAGGAGACGATTTAACGATGGATGAGACTAGAACGGCGTTTAGCGGATGATCTTCGAAGATTGCAACCAAGAACATGACTACCGGTGATAATAAAGAACAAGCGAGGATTGTTTGCTAGAGGAAGGAGCAATGAGAGAGATTTTATAAAAGAGAGGTCAATTTCTTTTGGGTAAAAATTAAATCTTTATCTTTTGGGACGAGCTTGTGGATTGTATAAGTCGTCGGTGTTCTTCTTCATAATAGAATCTCCCTCACCCCTCCCGTGGGCGTAGGCAAGTTTGCGAACCACGTAAATCTCGTGTCTTCTTGTTTCTTGTGTGTTGGCTATTGTTTGTAGGTTCCCTTGATTCAGTCCTAGAACTGTTAAGAGGAAGAGTGGATATCTCACTTTGTTGAGATATTTGCTTTCTATTCTTGTTTCCTTCGTGAAACGAGAATATACCAGGGCCTTCTCTCAGGTGATATCGCTTCCGCGGCGTGTGGGCGTGTCTCTGTGCCCAACAATTGGTATCAGAGCTGTTATTCAGATTGGAAGTGGTGTAGCTTCTGGTTTGACGTGGTGCTCGGTAATTTCTGAGAGAAGCGGATTTATTAATACAAACGGAGAATGGCGTCTACCAGTAAATCGGTCTAAGTGAAAAAATACGAGATTGAAAAGTTTAATGGAAAGAATGGTTTTTCCTATTGGAGGATGCAGATGAAAACTCATTGATTTCGTAAAAATTGCACAAGACTTTGGCTGGAAAAGAGAAGAAGCATAAGGATATATCTGATGAGGATTGGGAGGAGCTGGATCTGAAAGCACGGGCGTCGATTATTCTATGCCTTGAAAGGGATGTAGCTTTCTTGGTAGATGGAGAGAAAACGGCCGCGACGTGGTTGAAGTTAGAAAGTACCTTCATGACGAAGAGTCTAACGAACCGGATCTATTTAAAATTTAAATTGTATACTTGCAAGATGGAGGATGGCTCATCAATCCGGAATACAAAGAACAAGTTTGATAGGATCATATCGGACTTAAAAGACATAGACGTGTGATTAAAGATGAGGATCAGCGCTTCTACTACTGCCTCGCCAAAGTCTTATGAGAACACGTGTAAATCACGATGCTTGTAGGAGACGATTTAACGATGGATGAGACTAGAACGGCGTTTAGCGGATGATCTTCGAAGATTGCAACCAAGAACATGACTACCGGTGATAATAAAGAACAAGCGAGGATTGTTTGCTAGAGGAAGGAGCAATGAGAGAGATTTTACAAAAGAGAGGTCAATTTCTTTTGGGTAAAAATTAAATCTTTATCTTTTGGGACGAGCTTGTGGATTGTATAAGTCGTCGGTGTTCTTCTTCATAATAGAATCTCCCTCACCCCTCCCGTGGGCGTAGGCAAGTTTGCGAACCACGTAAATCTCGTGTCTTTCTTGTTTCTTGTGTGTTGGCTATTGTTTGTAGGTTCTCTTGATTCAGCCCTAGAACTGTTGAGAGAAAGAGTGGATATCTCACTTTGTTGAGATATTTGCTTTCTATTCTTGTTTCCTTCGCGAAACGAGAATATACCAAGGCCTTCTCTCAGGTGATATCGCTTCCGTGGTGTGAGCGTGTCTCTGCGCCCAACACCTACCCAAGTGCATCTCTTGTAGAAGTTTCATCTTCATTGTTGTTTACCTGAGTTTTTTTCAATAATGGTTTCATCTCTGAGGTTTACAGAATGCTGACCTATCTATATAGCACGCACTTTCCCTATCAATCTAAATTATTTACAAAAAAATCCTGCCATGAACTTTTGATAATGTTGCAAAGTGAAAAACCATTATGCCATCAGGGGGCCATGTTGAAAAAATTGGATACATGGCGGGTTTTTGTGGATGGCTAAAATTTTGGGGGTTAAGTGACAATTCCAAAATATTGGGGCTTACGTGAACTTTACCCTTGTCCTAAATCCACATACTAACCGTATATAACTGTCACACTCTCTGTTCCGCTAGACAACGTTAGCCCCAGTTTCACCTCAAAAGAAACCACAACCAAATCTCAAACTGTTACTTCATTATCTACACCTAATCATGAACCAGCTGATCATCAGAACCCAAGTCCCATGTGTCTTTCTTTAATTCCCCACAAAATCCAACAACAAAATCTTACATCATATATGATACTAAAATTTTCTTTGTTCCAATGAGCAAATAAAATCCAATCCATCAAAAAATCAAAAGGCCAGAACCCATTTGATTCTTGCAACTTCAAAAACCCCCAGCAAAATTCAATCTTCATAAAACCCATTTCTCACATTCTTCAAACACAGCCTGAGAACTCATCTTCAAGAACCAATCTTTTTAAAGAAACCAATCTCAGCACTCATTTCTTGGCAAAACCCAGATACGGATTTTGTTCAAGATGAAGAAGTCATCATCATCATCATCTTCTTCTTCTTCTTCTTCATCAAAGCCAGACTCTGTTCTCCCTCAAAAGACCCCAGACCTCACAGATCATTATACACTCGGCAAGAAGCTTGGCCGAGGTTTATTTGGCACTGCTTACCTCTGCACTGACAAGGCAAATGGCAAACAATATGCTTGCAAGTCAATCCCAAAGAGCAAGCTCAAGTTCAAAGAAGACTATGAGGATGTTCTGAATGAGATAGAGATCATGCACCATGTCTCTGAGCTTTCAAATGTGGTCAGAATCAAGGAAGCTTATGAGGATTCTGAGTCTGTTCATTTGGTGATGGAGCTTTGTGAAGGTGGAGAGCTGTATAACAGAATTTTGGACAAGGGTCCTTTTACTGAGAAGAAGGCTGCAAGTTTGATTAAGACCATAGTTGAAGCTGTGGAGGGTTTCCATTCTCTTGGGGTGATGCATAGAGATCTAAAGCCTGATCATTTCTTGTTTGTGAGTAAAGATGAGGATGCTGCCCTCAAGGCTATTGATTTCGATTGTCGGTCTTTTATAAGCCTGGTTGGTATTAAGTTTTTATTGTTTCTTGTTTATTGTTGTGTTATATCACATCGGGGTTTTAGTTCTTTTGTTAATCTTGAAGGGACGGGATGTAGATATCTTATCAAAACTACTGAGAAATGTGAACTGAATAAGAATAAACTTATTTATGTCTTATCTGTTGAATTAGTTGATAGAAAATTATGTTAATAATTCAGCACATCCTGGATAAATTCTTGTTTTGTTCATTTTCTTGGTCATAGGAGTAAGTATTTCTTTCTAATAAACCACTTTATTATTTTGTATCAGCTCTTGGATTAAGCACCATGTCACATATTAGTTTTCATTAAAGATTATGTTAATGATCTTTTATTATGCCCATTACATATGTTCCGCGGTCTGACATATTCTTATCTGATCCTAACATGTACACTTCACAGCATTTCTCACATCCATGTCTTCCCGTGACATTTCTGAACTAGTTATAGTTGATATAAAAATGCTGGAGGTTTTACTTTTTTTTATTTTGCAGAATAATATATGTTGGGACTTTGGGAACCTGTTTAATTCACCGGTAAAACAACTTATACAACCTGTATTGATACTTTTGTTTTTTCAGGTGATACATTCTGCGAATTAACTGGGACTCCTCATTATCTTGCACCAGAGGTATTGAATAGAAATTATGGCCCAGAGGCAGATGTATGGAGTGCTGGCGTGATCTTATACATTTTATTGGGAGGGTATTGTCCCTTTGACGCAGGTAAACTGAATATGGTACCTCTCCTCACAAAATACCATGAAATATTTTCACTAAAGTACCATGTCTAACTATTGCTAGAGTTTTGTTCTTTTCTGTTATATATATCTTCTCTGTTATCCTTACGAATTTTGTGGGTTAATACATACAAATGAGTAGTTTACCAACAGTTTTTATTAGTTCATGGTAATTTTTGACAGCTCTGAAATTTCATGATACATTTCTCTGATAATAATAGTTTATGGTAGTTTTCTGCAAAACCCCAAACGTTCATATTATTCTGTCATGTCACCTTCAGAAGAGCGACACTGAGAGCTTCGAAGACCTTCGATCAGATCTTAGAAATGCCTCTGGATTTCAAATCTGAACCATGGCCGTCAATTTCTGATAGTGCTAAAGACCTCGTACTTAGAATGCTAAATCGTGATCCAAAGGAAAGATTTACAGCTCATCAAGTTCTCTGTGAGTATTTAAGTGAATTTGAATCACCAAAAGTTTTGTTAAGTGTGATTGAAGTTGTCAATGGCTATTTGCAGGTCACCCATGGATTGTTGGTGATGGAGTTGCTCCTGTCAAACCCTTGGAGTCTGCTGTTTTATCACGACTGAAGCGATTCTCTGCAATGAACAAATTAAAGAAAATGGCTTTGAGAGTAAGCTCCTACTGCTTTATGTATTCTTTTCAACTTGGTCCTGAGAATTGTAAGTTTGCTGCATTTTTTTTCCCCATGGCTATAGTCATTCATAAAATTATCCAAATCTAAGTTTAATCAAATTCAGTTATAGCAATATGATAAACATGCGATCTCTTTCACTCAACCGCTCTCTGTGCACTTTCTTTTTAGAGTTTTAGGCAATGTGGATATGAAAAGGAACACTATATGATTCAGGAGCTTTACATAGAGCTTATATTATGGTATTTTGATGTATTATCTGCTTATATATTGCAGGTTATAGCAGAAAAGATGTCAGAAGAAGAGATAGCTGGGCTAAAGAAATTGTTCAAAATCTTCGACACTGACAATACTGGGACAATAACATTTGATGAACTAAAGAAGGGTTTGAGAAAATTAGGATCGAATCTGATGGATTCTGAGATCCAAGCTCTTATGGAAGGGGTATGTATTAGGATTCAAAATAGCATTCATATTAGAACTATTTGACAAGTTTCTTATATATTTTTATATTCATCATAGGCTGATGTAGACAACAATGGCACAATAGACTGCAATGAATTTCTCGCTGCAACTCTTCACCTGAATAAGTTGGAGATAGAGGAGAACTTGAGGAATGCTTTCTCATTCTTTGACAAAGATGGGAATGGTAACATAACCATCGACGATCTCACAAGTGTGTACAGATTTTGGCCTCGGTGATGTCCATCTCAATGAAATGATCAAAGAAATCAACCAAAACAATGTATGTTCTCTGGTAATGCAAAAACTTTCAGGCATCACTTACACAAATTTCTGGTGAATAATTCTTAATTGTTGCAGGATGGGCAGATAGATTACAGTGAGTTCGCAGCTATGATGAGAAAGAAAGAAGAAACAAGCTGAAGAGTCTAAATGTTAAATTGGGTAATGTTTTGAGAGATGCAGAACATTAAACAGCTTGGAGCAAACATTGTTCAGATATGAACCCATAATGTACAAATTATAAAGTAATTGAATAGATAGAATGGATAAACTGTAGATAATTTTCGAAAGTTTCATGTTATTTTGGTGCTGCGGTAAGAACTGTTTGTTTTCTTTTTCTGATTGTAAGTTTAGTTTTCTGATTGAAGAATTACAGAACGATGTTTTGATTAACAATACAATCTCAAGCTGATTTTAATTCTACAAAGAGTGGTGCATCTGTTCCCTGGTTCTGTGAAATCATCATCCAGCTAAAATCTAAATTTGCAAATAATGAAATTATCAAGATTTGACTCTGAAATCTTAAGCAACAGAATTCCCATATGCTAATTGAGAGTTGTGGATTAAGAGTTAATCTAATCATGTTTTCAAGATCTAACTGAAGCTTAACAGAGGGACAAATTTGTAAGACCCTTTAAAATTTGATGGACATATGAGCAATTTCAAAGATGTGAGGGATGTATGAACAATATCAAAGATTGAGAGACTAATATGGAATTATTGAAGATTGAGCGGCTAATATCTAAAAGCCCAAGAGAAAGAAAACGCTATGCAAAACCCACTCATTAAAACCACTAGTAAAACCCTAATCCCCAAATTCACTTGTCAAAACCCACAAAGATCTCATTTTTATCTCCAAACCCCCTTCCTCCTCATGAATCAATCCAAACTCCTCAAAATTAACCCCCACGAATCGGAGAACCGACTCGATCTCTCCCTCAAAGAATCCTTCTCCCTCTGCCAATCTCAATTGAAACCCCCATTCCCTTTAAAGATCCCATCCCCAACTGAATACTCTCATCTCAATCTTGCCCTAATTTACGGAACCCTAACTGAGCCCAATCTCGCCAAACCCATATAACCCATCTCCACGCCATCGTCATTGATGGGTACAAGCTTTCACAACTACTCTCATCAACCTCACCAACCAAAATTACCATAAACTCCTCGAAGCCCCAAGAGCCCAGCTCATCTGGGTCACATCCCATTAGTTCAAGTGTCTGCAGTGAAAGTTGATTCCTTGTTGATTTCTCTATTGAGGCAGATCTCTGGTGGGGATTTCTCTGAGCGCAACTTGTGGTTATGCGTTAAACTTCGAAATTTTCGATCAAAATTGGGATTGGTTGTTGGATGAGCAGCCATTGGTTTTGCATAGTGCAGTGTTTGTGTTTCTTAGGTTGTTATCTGATCATTATAGATTGGTGGGTATTGGGAATTTGGATGGTTTGAAGAGGTTGGAGGTTGAATTTTGTGTTAAGGCATTGAGGCAATGCCTTGGTTTGTGCATGAAAATTGGTAGAGATTTGGTTAGGCTGCTGCAGGATTTGGTTGTTATCCCAGAATTTAGAGAAATTTGGAAAGATTTGTTGTTTGATCCAAGTAAATTTCGGTACCGGCTTTACAGATATTTCACAGTTGTATTGTGTAAGAACTTCAAGTCAGTATTTTTGCTGAGAATTAGTCCTGAAATGGAGACCCAGTTGAGATTTTTGCTTACTCATGTGAAATGGGGAATCAGAAGAGATATCAAGCTTGGTTTGCTAAGAAACACTTAAGTTTGCCAGGTAGTGAAACTGTTATTATTGACATTGTTCGGTTTATATGTTGTGCTCATCATCCTTGAATGAGATTATTCATTCAGATGTAATATCAAGATGGGCAGTCATTGGTTGGCTTCTGACTTGTTGTAGGAAGAACTATTTTCTGGGAAATGTGAAGCTTGCTTTGTTCTATGATTGGCTGTTCTTTGATGAGAAGGTGGATAATGTTATGAATATAGAGCCTGCAATGCTCTTGATGGTGAATTCTTTGCCACAATATGTTGATATCACTCACACCCTTTGGAGTTTTGTTTCGTTGGTCGATAATTATGATGTTCATCGAAGGAAATGATTGTTAAAGGAGCATCGACATCATTTGGAATACTTGTGAGGAAAGGAGTGATTCGATCTTTGGAACCTCTTATTTCTTGTAGTTTGCTTTCACCATTGCTCAGAGAGAGGCTCAGCAGTTTTGTTTCTACTTGAACCTTGGAGTTGTTATGAAGGGTTCATCTGATTTTGCAGTAGGCAGTTAGACAGGACTCGTGTTGCAGAATGCCATGTAGAAGTTAGTAAGTAACATTGGTGAGAATGTTAGAAGCCTTTGAAGGCGACTTTTATCTTAATTCTATTTGTTGCACTCCTAGTTGGTAGGCTTGATTCTGTAAATTGTTTGAATTTAATATCATCCGAAAGGATTTTAGGAATTCTTTGATTCTCAATATTCTCTTTGTTGCTGTTGGAATCTGTAACTTTTGACTAATTATATCATTAATTTTGTTTGTAAGTAGTATAGTGTGGAGTTATTATTTAGTTTGAATGGACATTACTAGTATATGGAGATTCTGTTGTTTGAGTTTGCAGAGTCAGAGCAAGATGATGTTTCTATTTGCTGATTTAGATTTTTAGATGAAATGACTCACTGAACCAGTGAACAGAATTTTCAACCCCATTTCCTCTCAACAAGCAGTCTGGTTGTAGCATTAAAGTCAGCTTGAAATTAACTCGTTATCAGAATGTCATTTCTTTGATTCTCACTGATCAGAAAATTAATTTCTAGTAACTACAGAATTCCAAGGCATCAGTCAATGTTCTTACTAATGTCAACTAGTTTCAGTGTCATTACTATTTTAAGTTAAAACCACAGCATTATCTGTCTGCCGAGAAAAAGCCCCCTGCAAGAACAATTATTCTGCAATTCCAGAATCCTGAATGTTAATATCCAGAAAAAAACTGCCCAGTAGTTGATCAATGCGCTGGGATGAAAGAGAGATAACAAATAGTTCTTATCACAGTACCAAAATATCATAAAAGCTGCCAAAATTGTCTAAAGTTTTATTCAAATACTAAATCATTCCTACATCTTAAAGACCAATTTGCACCTGCAAACTGAAAGTAGGAGATATGCCTAAATCATCGTCATGACAATATTCTGTACATCATGCAGTTTCTGTCTCTAGCCACTAAAATTAACTAGTTACATATAGCGCATCACCCAAAACTTTGCTCCACAGTAACTCATCAAAATGCTAGCAGCAGATTTCCTTAAAGTCCCCATGCAACATTCTCAGTTACTATTTGTACAATGTTTGCTCCAAGCTATTTAGTGCTCTGCACCTCTCAAGACATCATTTCCTGCAGTTCCCTTTCTCATCATAGATTCAAACTGACTGTAATCTATCTGCCCATCCTGCAGTTAAGAGAATTGAAAAGAATTTTGTTATGTGTGATGACTGAAAGTTTTGCATTAGCAGAGACTCATACATTGTTTTGGTTGATCTCTTGGATCATTTCATCAAGATTGACATTACTGATGCCCAAATATGTACATGCTTGTGAGAGATCATTGATGGTGATGTAACCATTCCCGTCTTTGTCAAAGAAGGAGAAAGCATTCCTCAAGTTCTCTCTTTGTCTAACTTATTCAGGTGAAGTGTCGCAGCAAGAAATTCATTACAGTCTAGTGTTCCGTTGTTGTCCATATCAACCTATGCCATATTAAGACAATGGGTTCATTATCATAAAAATGTAAAAGGGGAAAAAGAGGGAAATAAAATCCTATAGAGGCCCTCTCTTTAGAGTATCGTAGAGGAATGGGAGGATGAAACTTGATGAATGCTTTCTCATTCTTTGACAAAGATGGGAATGGTAACATAACCATCGACGATCTCTCACAAGTGTGTACAGATTTTGGCCTCGGTGATGTCCATCTCAATGAAATGATCAAAGAAATCAACCAAAACAATGTATGTTCTCTGGTAATGCAAAAACTTTCAGGCATCACTTACACAAATTTCTGGTGAATAATTCTTAATTGTTGCAGGATGGGCAGATAGATTACAGTGAGTTCGCAGCTATGATGAGAAAGAAAGAAGAAACAAGCTGAAGAGTCTAAATGTTAAATTGGGTAATGTTTTGAGAGATGCAGAACATTAAACAGCTTGGAGCAAACATTGTTCAGATATGAACCCATAATGTACAAATTATAAAGTAATTGAATAGATAGAATGGATAAACTGTAGATAATTTTGAAAGTTTCATGTTATTTTGGTGCTGCGGTAAGAACTGTTTGTTTTCTTTTTCTGATTGTAAGTTTAGTTTTCTGATTGAAGAATTACAGAACGATGTTTTGACTAACAATACAATCTCAAGCTGATTTTAATTCTACAAAGAGTGGTGCATCTGTTCCCTGGTTCTGTGAAATCATCATCCAGCTAAAATCTAAATTTGCAAATAATGAAATTATCAAGATTTGACTCTGAAATCTTAAGCAACAGAATTCCCATATGCTAATTGAGAGTTGTGGATTAAGAGTTAATCTAATCATGTTTTCAAGATCTAACTGAAGCTTAACAGAGGGACAAATTTGTAAGACCCTTTAAAATTTGATGGACATATGAGCAATTTCAAAGATGTGAGGGATGTATGAACAATATCAAAGATTGAGAGACTAATATGGAATTATTGAAGATTGAGCGGCTAATATCTAAAAAGCCCAAGAGAAAGAAAACGCTATGCAAAAACCCACTCATTAAAACCACTAGTAAAACCCTAATCCCCAAATTCACTTGTCAAAAACCCACAAAGATCTCATTTTTATCTCCAAACCCCCCCTTCCTCCTCATGAATCAATCCAAACTCCTCAAAATTAACCCCCACGAATCGGAGAACCGACTCGATCTCTCCCTCAAAGAATCCTTCTCCCTCTGCCAATCTCAATTGAAACCCCCATTCCCTTTAAAGATCCCATCCCCAACTGAATACTCTCATCTCAATCTTGCCCTAATTTACGGAACCCTAACTGAGCCCAATCTCGCCAAAACCCATATAACCCATCTCCACGCCATCGTCATTGATGGGTACAAGCTTTTCACAACTACTCTCATCAACCTCACCAACCAAAATTACCATAAACTCCTCGAAGCCCCAAGAGCCCAGCTCATCTGGGTCACATCCCAATTAGTTCAAGTGTCTGCAGTGAAAGTTGATTCCTTGTTGATTTCTCTATTGAGGCAGATCTCTGGTGGGGATTTCTCTGAGCGCAACTTGTGGTTATGCGTTAAACTTCGAAATTTTCGATCAAAATTGGGATTGGTTGTTGGATGAGCAGCCATTGGTTTTGCATAGTGCAGTGTTTGTGTTTCTTAGGTTGTTATCTGATCATTATAGATTGGTGGGTATTGGGAATTTGGATGGTTTGAAGAGGTTGGAGGTTGAATTTTGTGTTAAGGCATTGAGGCAATGCCTTGGTTTGTGCATGAAAATTGGTAGAGATTTGGTTAGGCTGCTGCAGGATTTGGTTGTTATCCCAGAATTTAGAGAATTTGGAAAGATTTGTTGTTTGATCCAAGTAAATTTCGGTACCGGCTTTACAGATATTTCACAGTTGTATTGTGTAAGAACTTCAAGTCAGTATTTTTGCTGAGAATTAGTCCTGAAATGGAGACCCAGTTGAGATTTTTGCTTACTCATGTGAAATGGGGAATCAGAAGAGATATCAAGCTTGGTTTGCTAAGAAACACTTAAGTTTGCCAGGTAGTGAAACTGTTATTATTGACATTGTTCGGTTTATATGTTGTGCTCATCATCCTTCGAATGAGATTATTCATTCAGATGTAATATCAAGATGGGCAGTCATTGGTTGGCTTCTGACTTGTTGTAGGAAGAACTATTTTCTGGGAAATGTGAAGCTTGCTTTGTTCTATGATTGGCTGTTCTTTGATGAGAAGGTGGATAATGTTATGAATATAGAGCCTGCAATGCTCTTGATGGTGAATTCTTTGCCACAATATGTTGATATCACTCACACCCTTTTGGAGTTTTTGTTTCTGTTGGTCGATAATTATGATGTTCATCGAAAGGAAATGATTGTTAAAGGAGCATCGACATCATTTGGAATACTTGTGAGGAAAGGAGTGATTCGATCTTTGGAACCTCTTATTTCTTGTAGTTTGCTTTCACCATTGCTCAGAGAGAGGCTCAGCAGTTTTGTTTCTACTTCGAACCTTGGAGTTGTTATGAAGGGTTCATCTGATTTTTGCAGTAGGCAGTTAGACAGGACTCGTGTTGCAGAATGCCATGTAGAAGTTAGTAAGTAACATTGGTGAGAATGTTAGAAGCCTTTGAAGACGACTTTTATCTTAATTCTATTTGTTGCACTCCTAGTTGGTAGGCTTGATTCTGTAAATTGTTTGAATTTAATATCATCCGAAAGGATTTTAGGAATTCTTTGATTCTCAATATTCTCTTTGTTGCTGTTGGAATCTGTAACTTTTGACTAATTATATCATTAATTTTGTTTGTAAGTAGTATAGTGTGGAGTTATTATTTAGTTTGAATGGACATTACTAGTATATGGAGATTCTGTTGTTTGAGTTTGCAGAGTCAGAGCAAGATGATGTTTCTATTTGCTGATTTAGATTTTTAGATGAAATGACTCACTGAACCAGTGAACAGAATTTTCAACCCCATTTCCTCTCAACAAGCAGTCTGGTTGTAGCATTAAAGTCAGCTTGAAATTAACTCGTTATCAGAATGTCATTTCTTTGATTCTCACTGATCAGAAAATTAATTTCTAGTAACTACAGAATTCCAAGGCATCAGTCAATGTTCTTACTAATGTCAACTAGTTTCAGTGTCATTACTATTTTAAGTTAAAACCACAGCATTATCTGTCTGCCGAGAAAAAGCCCCCTGCAAGAACAATTATTCTGCAATTCCAGAATCCTGAATGTTAATATCCAGAAAAAAACTGCCCAGTAGTTGATCAATGCGCTGGGATGAAAGAGAGATAACAAATAGTTCTTATCACAGTACCAAAATATCATAAAAGCTGCCAAAATTGTCTAAAGTTTTATTCAAATACTAAATCATTCCTACATCTTAAAGACCAATTTGCACCTGCAAACTGAAAGTAGGAGATATGCCTAAATCATCGTCATGACAATATTCTGTACATCATGCAGTTTCTGTCTCTAGCCACTAAAATTAACTAGTTACATATAGCGCATCACCCAAAACTTTGCTCCACAGTAACTCATCAAAATGCTAGCAGCAGATTTCCTTAAAGTCCCCATGCAACATTCTCAGTTACTATTTGTACAATGTTTGCTCCAAGCTATTTAGTGCTCTGCACCTCTCAAGACATCATTTCCTGCAGTTCCCTTTCTCATCATAGATTCAAACTGACTGTAATCTATCTGCCCATCCTGCAGTTAAGAGAATTGAAAAGAATTTTGTTATGTGTGATGACTGAAAGTTTTGCATTAGCAGAGACTCATACATTGTTTTGGTTGATCTCTTGGATCATTTCATCAAGATTGACATTACTGATGCCCAAATATGTACATGCTTGTGAGAGATCATTGATGGTGATGTAACCATTCCCGTCTTTGTCAAAGAAGGAGAAAGCATTCCTCAAGTTCTCCTCTTTGTCTAACTTATTCAGGTGAAGTGTCGCAGCAAGAAATTCATTACAGTCTAGTGTTCCGTTGTTGTCCATATCAACCTATGCCATATTAAGACAATGGGTTCATTATCATAAAAAATGTAAAAAAGGGGGAAAAAGAGGGAAATAAAATCCTATAGAGGCCCTCTCTTTAGAGTATCGTAGAGGAATGGGAGGATGAAACTTGATGACATGTGTCAGCACAGTCATTATTATCTCTTCGCAAAAGTATTTTGAATCGTAATGCATACAGCGTCCATAAGAGCCTGGATTTCAGAATCGATCAGATCCGAGCCTAATTTTGTCAAACCCTCCTTTAGCTCATCATATGTAACCATCCCAGTATTGTCTGTGTCGAACATTTTGAACAGTTTCTTTAGGCCCCTATCTCTTCTTCTGACATCCTTTCTGCTATAACCTGCAATGTAAAGCAGATAATGCATACCCAATATGTCAACTACCATAATAAATCATTAAATCCTATGGAAAAAGGTCCTCAAATCACAACAATTTACAGAAAGCTGAATTAGTTATAATGGGGAGAAAACAACACCACCACAAAAATGCAGCAGAGTTACAATTTTCAGAAACAATTTGAATATATATATATATATATATATATATATATATATATATATATATATATATATATATATATATATATATATATATATATATATATATATATATATATATATATATATATGAACTTAAGTTCATAATGAATAGTGGTGCACCAATTTTTTATCCACTCATCTTGCCTTGAGATTTGTGATGCACAAATCTCAAAGTGGCCTTTATATCTTTCACGGATCCCAAAGCAAGATGAGTGGTTAGAAAAGTTGGTGCACTACTATTCATTATGAACTTAAGTTCATAGAGCCTTGTTTATATATATATATATATATATATATATATATATATATATATATATATATATATATATATATATATATATATATATATATATATATATATATATATATATATATATAGAGAGAGAGAGAGAGAGAGAGAGAGAGTCAAAGTAGCTTACTCTCAGGGCCATCTTCTTTAATTTCTTCATTGCTGAGAACCGCTTCATTCGTGATAAAACAGCAGACTCCAAAGGTTTCTTAGGAGGAACTCCAGCAGCATCAACAATCCATCGGTGACCTGGCACAGCCATTAACAACTTCAATCATGCGTAACAAACATTTGGTGATTAAAATTAACTAAAATACTCACAGAGAACTTGATGAGTCGTAAATCTTCTCGTTGGATCTACATTTAGCATGTTACGTAGCAGGTCTTTAGCACTATCAGAAATGGGTATCCATCGGTCAGATTCAAAATCCAAACGCCCTTCTAAGATCTGCTTGAAGGTCTCATCCTCGTCATCTGAAGGTGACATGACATACAAATATGATGCTGGTATTGAATAAGAAAAATTGTAGAGTTCACAAAATTACCATGAACTTTGCGCTGTTTTGCAGAAAACTACCATAAAACTATTTATTTATATCTATTAACCCACAAAGCTTCAGAAGATGACAGAGAAGATATAGAAAATATATATGGACAAACTCTGGCATGGTACTTTTGTGAAATACTTTCAAAGTATTTCTGTGAGATTACTCTAAAAAAAGTACAAGAGGACAGCTACCACATTCAATGTACCTGCATAAAAGGGAAAGTCACCGCACAACAAAATGTATAAGATCACTCCAGCACTCCATACATCTGCCTCTGGGCCATAATGTTTCTCCACTACCTCTGGTGAAACATAATAAGAAGTCCCGATTACATCGCATAATATATCACCTGGAAAAAAAAAGTCTTAGTACAGGCTGTATGAAGAAAATTGACAAAACAAGAATTTATCAAAGATGCGCTGAATTATTGACATAATTACCTATCAAATTACCTATCAACTAATTTAACAGAAAAAACACAAATAGGTATATACTTATATGCTTCACATTAATCGGAAGTTTTGATTAAGACATCTACATCCCTTCCCTTCAACATTTCCTTCTATTGCTAAGGAACAAAATGGGTAACAAAAATCTAGAACCAAAAATTTCTGTCAGTTTCAATGCATTCAGATTTAGCACGAAATAAACAAGAAAGAAGAAAAATGTGATACAATAAAAACCTACAAGCCAACTATAGTGGTTATAAGAAAAAACTTCCTAGTAAGACCAAGAAAATAAATAAAACAAGAATTTAGCCAAGATGTGCTCATTTGCCTGTCATAAAGAACTCAAACCTCAATGTGATATTACACAAAATAAACAAGAAAGAAGAAATTAATACCAACCAGGATTATAAAAAGCCGATGACCCAAAATCAATAGCCTTGAGTGAAGAATCCTTATCATTACTCACGAACAAGAAATTCTCTGGCTTAAGATCTCCATGCATCACCCCAAGAGAATGGCAACCCTCCAAAACTTCAACTATAGTCTTAATTAAACATGCAGCCTTCTTCTCAGCACAAGGACCCTTGTTTATAAGCCTTTTAAAATGTCACCACCTTCACAAAGCTCCATCACCAAATGAACAGACTCAGAATCCTCATAAGTTTCCTTGATTCTGGCCACATTTGAATGATCAGAGACATGGTGCATGATCTCTATCTCATTCAGAACATAATCATACTCTTTGCAATTGAGATTTCTCTTTAAGATTGACTTGCAAGCATATTCTTTGCCATTTGATTTATCAATGCAGCGGTAAGCAGTGCCATATGAACCTTTGCCAAGTTTCTCAAGTGTGTAATGCTCTGTGAGGTTTGGGGTCTTTGTGGGAGAACAGATGATGGCTTTGTTGAAGAAGAAGAAGAAGAAGAAGAAGTCTGGAAAGAAGTCTTCATTTTGAACAAAAGTAGTATCTGGGTTTTGCCGAGAAATTAGTGCTGTGATTGATTTCTTGAAAAAGATTTGTTCTTGCTGATGGGTTATCAGGCTGAGTTTGAAGAAACTAAGATATGGGTTTTATGAAGATTGGCTTTTGATGGGGTTCTTCAAGTTGCTAGGATCAAATGGGTTCTGGGTTTTGGCTTTTAATGATGGGTTGAATTTTGTCTGCCTCATTGGAATAAAGAAAAATCTAGGCTTATATATATATATATATATATATATATATATATATATATATATATATATATATATATATATATATATATATATATATATGACATGAGAATTTGCTGTTGGATTCTGTGGAATCAAGAAACAGACAAGGGACTTGAGTTCTAATGGTCCTCTGATTCATGATTAGCTGAAAGAACAAACTAAAAATTAGAGATTTGCTGTGGTTTGTTTGAAGGGGAAGCTGGGATTAACGTGGTCTAGCAGAGCAGAGAGTGTGACTGTTAATACAGTTGGGAAAATTGTCTCACGCGCCTGTACTCGGGAAAAATTTGTTTCCCTTTGGAGGAAAAACAATTTCAAGCTGGATTGATCCATCAAAAATTTTATTATCAATATATGTATCTTTTATTATGCATTTTCATTAGTTTGGTGAATTCCACAAAACAGTGGTGCATTTGTATAGTGGTCATGGGGATTGTAGATTCTGTTGATTAGTCAAGTGAATCATCATTAGCTAGCATCTAAATTTGCAAATAAATAAATTATCAAGATTTGACTCTCAAATCTTAATCAACATAATTCACAGATGCTAATTGAAAGATTATTCATGTTACAAGAAATTTAGTCACAGGAACTAACAGGTAAGAACATTACCTATACAGATGACAATTTGTGAAACTCATTTTCTTGGAAGTTAATTCAAGTATGTATATAATAATGCACTTCTACGAATGGGGTTAAACAGAGAACACTTATATTGTATGTTACTTGGGTACTTCTATTATGAAGCCGTACAAGTACCCGATCTGTACCGCACACCAACACGTATCCACACACTCCTTGTACACTTCTATCACGTAACATATATGTTTTGGACACTGACACGCCTTGGGCACTCCTTGAATATATGGCTATGTTTATTCAAACGTGTACTCGGTTATATAATACATGCTCTAATTTGAAACACTTGTCATACACTTCTTGGAAGTTATCCTGCACCTCACTTTCACTTCTTAAAGTTAGTATCTGTACAAAAACGAATGGTTTTTCCAAGTTATAATTTACATTAAGAAGCGTAAAATGTCATAGAAATTTTAATTCTCATAACATTTGAATAGATAATAGAATTGATCTCATATAAAATTTTAATTTCAATATATGTATATATCCGTGTCCCGTACCCTTCTTTGCCATGTCTCATACCCATATCGTGACCAGTACCTGTCTCCATACATACAACTTAGATTCAATGCAAAGTGCAGTTTGGCTATTCTGAGTCCACTTCAATTAGCTGTAAAATATTGTCACGACAGTATTCTGTACATCATGTAATATAGCTAAAATTAATTCCTGTAAGCAGTTTCCATCTCTAGCCACTGACATTAACTAGTTACACATAGCACATTACCCAAAACTCTCCTCGACAGCAACTGATCAAAATACCAAGCTGAAGGTTTCCTAAAAGTTCCCATACTATATATTGAATTCCTGTTTGTACCATGTTTGCCAAAAGCTATTTAGTGCTCCGCATCTCTCAAGCCATCATTTCCTGCAGCTCCCTTTCTCATCATTTCCTGCAATTAAGAGAACTCATTAGAAATTTGTTCGAGTGATGCCTGAAAGTTTTGCGTTAGCAGAGAACTGAACCTACATTGTTTTGGTCAATTTCTTTGGTCTTTCATCAGGATTAACATCACCGAAACCAAAACCTCGACACACTTGTGAGATATCGTCAACGGTGATGAAACCATTCCCATCTATGTCAAAGAAGGAGAATAATTTTTTCAAGTTCTCCTCCTTATCCAGCTTATTCAGGTGAAGCGTCGCAGCGAGAAATTCCTTACAGTCTATTGTGCCATTGTTGTCTAGATCAGCCTGTCATGAATATACAAATTTATAAAAACTAGTCAAATAGTTTTGTTATGAAAGGAAACTTTTATACAGAAACCTAATGCATACCGTCCATAAGAGCCTGGATTTCAGAATCAATCAGATCCGAGCCTAATTTTCTCAAACCCTGCTTGAGCTCATCATATGTTATAGTCCCACTATTGTCTGTGTCGAACATTTTGAAGAATTTCTTTAGTCCCTATCTCTTCTTCTGACATCCATTCCACGATAACCTGCAACATACAAGCAGATAATATATACCCAATATGACAAATAACGATAATGGAAGCTCTATGAAAAAGGTCCTCAAATCATATACATGGTGAAGAAAAATCAGTAAACACATAAATGGTAAAGAAAAAAATCAGTAAACAGATACATTCTAGAGAGGCCCACAATAGCCTGTAAATCATTGTTTAAATGTGAAAAAAATCCAATTACCTTACAAAAATGTGTAACTTATATGAAAACTCAAAACCATTTTAAAAGATGTGTATAACTTAGATTCCATCAAGAAGATTATTGAAGTTTTGAGTCAGGTTGTTAAAATAATTATAAATCAACCCACAGACTGAAACTTAAGAAATTCTTTTGAAGAGTAAAATTTGCCTGAGAAAATTTGTTAATTGAGACTAGGCATGTCCATCCCCTACTAAACTTTATACATGTCTTGGAACATTCAAAATTGCAGTTAAGCATATTTTAACCATGAACATTTTGTTAAATCCTGAGTGTAGCTTACTCTCAAGGCCATTTTCTTCAATTTGTTCATTGATGAGAACCCCTTCAGTCGTGATAAAACAGCAGACTCCAAAGGTTTCTTAGGAGCATCTCCAGTGGCATCAATGATCCATTCATGACCTGGAATAACCATTAAAAACTTTAATCATAATTAACAAACAATTTGTAATTAAATTTTACTAAAATACTCACAGAGAACTTGATGAGCTGTAAATCTTTTCTCTGGATCAACATTTAGCATGTTACGTATTAGGTCTTTAGCATTATCAGAAATGGATAGCCATAATTGGTCTGACTCAAAATCCAAATACCCATCTTTGATTTGCTTGACGGTCACAAGTTCATCATCTGAAGGGAACATGACAGACAAATATGACACTGGTATTGAATAAGAAAAAAGCGAAATTTGCAAAATCAATGTGAACTTTTGGGTGGTTTTGCAGAAAACTACCTCAAAACTACTTTTATCAAAGAAAACTATCATGAAATTTCAAAACTGCAAAAGAATTACCATGAACTAATAAAACTTTGTTGGTAAACTACTCATCTATATCTATCAACCCACAAAGTTCAGAAGGAAAAAAGGATATACATTAGCCAAAAACTCAACTATTCTCAGACATGGTACTTTTAAGTGATTGGGTAAATTTCACAAAACCCCATTAAGTTTGGGAGTTCCTCCCCAACCCCACATCCCAAGGCCCCACCCTCCACCCCAAGTTTTGGGTTCTTAGAAAACCCTTTCAACTTTCAACATTTAAAAAAAAATATATCCCCCAGCGTAATTTTACCTACACATGTGAAAATGCACTTGACGCCATTAAGGGGAGTTTCTGAGAAAACGTTGAAAATTGAAGAGGGTTTTCTGAGGACCCCAACACTTAAGGAGGTTTTGTGACATTTTTAAAGTTAAGGGGGGTTGTCTGAGAAACACCCAATCTTAAAGCGGGTTTTCTGAAATTCAATGTACCTGCAGAAAATGGAAATTCACGGCTGAATAAAACGTATAATATCACTCCAGCACTCCATATATCAGCCTCTGGGCCATAATGTTCGTCCAATACCTCTGGTGCAACATATTGTATAGTCCCCACCACATCGCAGAGTATATCACCTGAAAAAACAAAAGTATTAGTACAGGCTTTACAAAGTTACTTCACCGATAAATTTCACAGGTTCCAAAGTCATGAGAAAACTCATTAAAATCTAAAAAAATGCAGAATGTTCAAGCAATCCAGTAATAATCCAAGAGCAGTCCCAAACTAAATAAAGTGCTTAGAAAGACTTCCTCCTGTGACCAAGAAAATAAACAAAACAAGAAATTATCCGATGTCCTGAATCATTTAACAGATAAGAAATAAATAAGTATATACTTGTAAAGTTCACATTTATCAGAAGTTTCAATTAAGATATCTCCATCCCTCCTTTCAAGATTAACAAAAGAACTAAAACCCAAATATGATGTTACAAAAAATAAGCAAGAATCAATAAAAACTCAATACTAACCAGGCTCATAAAAACCCGACCACCCAAAATCAATGGCCTTGAGGGCAGCATCCTCATCATCACTCACAAACAAGAAATTCTCCGGCTTAAGATCTCTGTGAATCACCCCAAGAGAATGGAAACCCTCCGCAACTTCCACTATGGTCTTAATCAAACTTGCAGCCTTCTCAGTAAAGGACCCTTGTCCATAATTCTGTTAAACAGCTCTCCACCTTCACAAAGCTCCATCACCAAATGAACAGACTCAGAATCCTCATAAGCTTCCTTGATTCTGACCACATTTGGAAGATCAGAGACATGGTGCATTATCTCTATCTCTGTCAGAACATGATCAATATATTTTTGCAACTGAGCTTGCTCTTCGGGATTGACTTGCAAGCATATCGCACGGTTTGATTTGTCAGTGCAGAGGTAAGTAGTGCCAAATGAACCCCGCCATTTCTCGCCAAGTGTATAATGCTCTGTGAGGTTTGGGGTCTCATGATGCAGAACAGAGGAGGGTTTTGATGATGATGATGATGATGATGAAGAAGAAGAAGAAGGAGTTTGATCAGATTTCTCCATCTTGAAAGAAACAAGAATCTGGGTTTTGCCAAGAAATGAGTGCTGAGATTGGTTTCTTGAAAAGATTGGTTCTTGCTGATGAATTCTTAGGCTGAGTTTGAAGAAAATGTTATGTGGGTTTTATGAAGATTGGACTTTGATGGGGTTTTTGGAGATCAAAAGGCTTCTGGGTTTTTGATGGGTTGGATTCTGTTTGCTCATTGGAATAAAGAAAACTCTAGGATTGTGTATGATATGAGAATTTGCTGTTGGGTTTTGTGGGGAATTAAAAAAAAAAAAGAGACATGGGACTTGGGTTCTGATGATCCGGTGGTTCATGATTAGGGGTGGTGAATGGAGTAAAAATTTCAGACTTAGTTGCGGTTTGTTTGGAGATGAAGCTGGAGTTAACGTGGTCCAGCAGAGCAGAGAAATGTGACCGTTAAAACAGTTAGCGTGGGTGTTGATATCAGGAAAATTGCCTCACGCACCCCGTAGTTGGAAAAAAAATTGCTTCCCAGTTTCTTTGACCGCAAAAAAGGGTAAATTAACCCCCATGAACTTTCATCTTTTTGCAGTAACCACCCAACCCCCACCCACCCCAATGAACTTTCATAATCGCACTAAACCCTTAATAACTTTTTGAAATTGCAGAAAACCCCCCAAGAACATTTCAAGTTTTGTAGATAACCCCCATAAATTAGACCCAACAAAAAAAAAAGGCATTTGAAAGTTATTGGGGGTTTATTGGCTGTTTTCTACAAAAGCTATTGGGCTTTTCGTGTGATTTTGAAAGTTCATGGGGTTTCTCTGAAAACACTAAAATTTCATTTGGGGAGTGTTTGTGCAATTTAAAAGACAATCTCAAGCTGACTTCAGATCCACCAAAATTATTTTTATCAACGGATCTATTTTTATTATGCATTTTCATTATTTTTATTTGTATAGTGGACATGGGATTGTAGATTCTGCTCCCTGGTTCAGTGAATCATCCTTCAGATAAAAATAATTTGATGAATGCATTCAAGATATAAATGAAATATATAAGTGTAATGGGACTAAAACCAGAGAACAAATAGTTCTTACCACAGTACCAAAATAACATGAATTTTCCAAAATTATCTACAATTTTGCCATTCTATTTACTCATTTACTTCAGCATTTACTCATTCAAAACAGTAGTAATCTAATTACACATTCCAGCAGAAGGTTTTACTAAAGCTCTCATACTAATCATTGTATTCTGAATTCCTATTTGTGCAATGTTTTCTGTAAACTATTTAATGTTCTGTATCTCTCAACATATCATCCAAGTTAACATTTAGACTCTTCTGCTTGGTTCTTCTTGCTACTGCCTCCATTTTCTCCAGTTCCCTTTCTCATCAGAGTTTCAAACTCACTGTAATCGATCTTCCCATCCTGCAATTAAGAGAACTCATTAGAAATTTGTTCAGTGATGCCTGAAAGTTTTGCGTTAGCAGAGAACTGAACCTACATTGTTTTGGTCAATTTCTTTGGTCTTTCATCAGGATTAACATCACGAAACCAAAACCTCGACACTTGTGAGATATCACAACGGTGATGAAACCATTCCCATCTATGTCAAAGAAGGAGAATAATTTTTCAAGTTCTCCTCCTTATCCAGCTTATTCAGGTGAAGCGTGCATGGCGAGAAATTCCTTACAGTCTATTGTGCCATTGTTGTCTAGATCAGCCTGTCATGAATATACAAATTTATAAAAACTAGTCAAATAGTTTTGTTATGAAAGGAAACTTTTATACAGAAACCTAATGCATACCGTCCATAAGAGCCTGGATTTCAGAATCAATCAGATCCGAGCCTAATTTTCTCAAACCCTGCTTGAGCTCATCATATGTTATAGTCCCACTATTGTCTGTGTCGAACATTTTGAAGAATTTCTTTAGTCCCGCTATCTCTTCTTCTGACATCCATTCCACGATAACCTGCAACATACAAGCAGATAATATATACCCAATATGACAAATACGATAATGGAAGCTCTATGAAAAAGGTCCTCAAATCATATACATGGTGAAGAAAAATCAGTAAACACATAAATGGTAAAGAAAAAATCAGTAAACAGATACATTCTAGAGAGGCCCACAATAGCCTGTAAATCATTGTTTAAATGTGAAAAAAATCCAATTACCTTACAAAAATGTGTAACTTATATGAAAACTCAAAACCATTTTAAAAGATGTGTATAACTTAGATTCCATCAAGAAGATTATTGAAGTTTTGAGTCAGGTTGTTAAAATAATTATAAATCAACCCACAGACTGAAACTTAAGAAATTCTTTTGAAGAGTAAAATTTGCCTGAGAAAATTTGTTAATTGAGACTAGGCATGTCCATCCCCTACTAAACTTTATACATGTCTTGGAACATTCAAAATTGCAGTTAAGCATATTTTAACCATGAACATTTTGTTAAATCCTGAGTGTAGCTTACTCTCAAGGCCATTTTCTTCAATTTGTTCATTGATGAGAACCCCTTCAGTCGTGATAAAACAGCAGACTCCAAAGGTTTCTTAGGAGCATCTCCAGTGGCATCAATGATCCATTCATGACCTGGAATAACCATTAAAAACTTTAATCATAATTAACAAACAATTTGTAATTAAATTTTACTAAAATACTCACAGAGAACTTGATGAGCTGTAAATCTTTTCTCTGGATCAACATTTAGCATGTTACGTATTAGGTCTTTAGCATTATCAGAAATGGATAGCCATAATTGGTCTGACTCAAAATCCAAATACCCATCTTTGATTTGCTTGACGGTCACAAGTTCATCATCTGAAGGGAACATGACAGACAAATATGACACTGGTATTGAATAAGAAAAAAAGCGTAAAATTTGCAAAATCAATGTGAACTTTTGGGTGGTTTTGCAGAAAACTACCTCAAAACTACTTTTATCAAAGAAAACTATCATGAAATTTCAAAACTGCAAAAGAATTACCATGAACTAATAAAACTTTGTTGGTAAACTACTCATCTATATCTATCAACCCACAAAGTTCGTAAGGAAAAAAAAGGATATACATTAGCCAAAAAAACTCAACTATTCTCAGACATGGTACTTTTAAGTGATTGGGTAAATTTCACAAAACCCGCCATTAAGTTTGGGAGTTCCTCCCCCCAACCCCCACATCCCAAGGCCCCACCCCCCTCCACCCCAAGTTTTGGGTTCTTAGAAAACCCTTTCAACTTTCAACATTTAAAAAAAAAAATATCCCCCAGCGTAATTTTACCTACACATGTGAAAATGCACTTGACGCCATTAAGGGGAGTTTCTGAGAAAACGTTGAAAATTGAAGAGGGTTTTCTGAGGACCCCAACACTTAAGGAGGTTTTGTGACATTTTTAAAGTTAAGGGGGGTTGTCTGAGAAACACCCAATCTTAAAGCGGGTTTTCTGAAATTCAATGTACCTGCAGAAAATGGAAATTCACGGCTGAATAAAACGTATAATATCACTCCAGCACTCCATATATCAGCCTCTGGGCCATAATGTTCGTCCAATACCTCTGGTGCAACATATTGTATAGTCCCCACCACATCGCAGAGTATATCACCTGAAAAACAAAAGTATTAGTACAGGCTTTACAAAGTTACTTCACCGATAAATTTCACAGGTTCCAAAGTCATGAGAAAACTCATTAAAATCTAAAAAATGCAGAATGTTCAAGCAATCCAGTAATAATCCAAGAGCAGTCCCAAACTAAATAAAGTGCTTAGAAAGACTTCCTCCTGTGACCAAGAAAATAAACAAAACAAGAAATTATCCGATGTCCTGAATCATTTAACAGATAAGAAATAAATAAGTATATACTTGTAAAGTTCACATTTATCAGAAGTTTCAATTAAGATATCTCCATCCCTCCTTTCAAGATTAACAAAAGAACTAAAACCCAAATATGATGTTACAAAAAATAAGCAAGAATCAATAAAAACTCAATACTAACCAGGCTCATAAAAACCCGACCACCCAAAATCAATGGCCTTGAGGGCAGCATCCTCATCATCACTCACAAACAAGAAATTCTCCGGCTTAAGATCTCTGTGAATCACCCCAAGAGAATGGAAACCCTCCGCAACTTCCACTATGGTCTTAATCAAACTTGCAGCCTTCTTCTCAGTAAAAGGACCCTTGTCCATAATTCTGTTAAACAGCTCTCCACCTTCACAAAGCTCCATCACCAAATGAACAGACTCAGAATCCTCATAAGCTTCCTTGATTCTGACCACATTTGGAAGATCAGAGACATGGTGCATTATCTCTATCTCTGTCAGAACATGATCAATATATTTTTTGCAACTGAGCTTGCTCTTCGGGATTGACTTGCAAGCATATCGTTTACGGTTTGATTTGTCAGTGCAGAGGTAAGTAGTGCCAAATGAACCCCGGCCAATTTCCTCGCCAAGTGTATAATGCTCTGTGAGGTTTGGGGTCTCGCGATGCAGAACAGAGGAGGGTTTTGATGATGATGATGATGATGATGAAGAAGAAGAAGAAGGAGTTTGATCAGATTTCTCCATCTTGAAAGAAACAAGAATCTGGGTTTTGCCAAGAAATGAGTGCTGAGATTGGTTTCTTGAAAAAGATTGGTTCTTGCTGATGAATTCTTAGGCTGAGTTTGAAGAAAATGTTATGTGGGTTTTATGAAGATTGGACTTTGATGGGGTTTTTGGAGATCAAAAGGCTTCTGGGTTTTTGATGGGTTGGATTCTGTTTGCTCATTGGAATAAAGAAAACTCTAGGATTGTGTATGATATGAGAATTTGCTGTTGGGTTTTGTGGGGAATTAAAAAAAAAAAAAAAAGAGACATGGGACTTGGGTTCTGATGATCCGGTGGTTCATGATTAGGGGTGGTGAATGGAGTAAAAATTTCAGACTTAGTTGCGGTTTGTTTGGAGATGAAGCTGGAGTTAACGTGGTCCAGCAGAGCAGAGAAATGTGACCGTTAAAACAGTTAGCGTGGGTGTTGATATCAGGAAAATTGCCTCACGCACCCCGTAGTTGGAAAAAAAATTGCTTCCCAGTTTCTTTGACCGCAAAAAAGGGTAAATTAACCCCCATGAACTTTCATCTTTTTGCAGTAACCACCCAACCCCCCCACCCACCCCCAATGAACTTTCATAATCGCACTAAACCCTTAATAACTTTTTGAAATTGCAGAAAACCCCCCAAGAACATTTCAAGTTTTGTAGATAACCCCCATAAATTAGACCCAACAAAAAAAAAAGGCATTTGAAAGTTATTGGGGGTTTATTGGCTGTTTTCTACAAAAGCTATTGGGCTTTTCGTGTGATTTTGAAAGTTCATGGGGGTTTACTGCAAAACACTAAAATTTCATTTGGGGGGGGGGAGTGTTTGTGCAATTTAAAAGACAATCTCAAGCTGACTTCAGATCCACCAAAATTATTTTTATCAACGGATCTATTTTTTATTATGCATTTTCATTATTTTTTGCATTTGTATAGTGGACATGGGATTGTAGATTCTGCTCCCTGGTTCAGTGAATCATCCTTCAGATAAAAATAATTTGATGAATGCATTCAAGATATAAATGAAATATATAAGTGTAATGGGACTAAAACCAGAGAACAAATAGTTCTTACCACAGTACCAAAATAACATGAATTTTCCAAAATTATCTACAATTTTGCCATTCTATTTACTCATTTACTTCAGCATTTACTCATTCAAAACAGTAGTAATCTAATTACACATTCCAGCAGAAGGTTTTACTAAAGCTCTCATACTAATCATTGTATTCTGAATTCCTATTTGTGCAATGTTTTCTGTAAACTATTTAATGTTCTGTATCTCTCAACATATCATCCAAGTTAACATTTAGACTCTTCTGCTTGGTTCTTCTTGCTACTGCCTCCATTTTCTCCAGTTCCCTTTCTCATCAGAGTTTCAAACTCACTGTAATCGATCTTCCCATCCTGCAATTAAGAGAATTCATTAGAAATTTGTCTAAGTGACGCCTGAAAGTTTTGCGTTAGTAGAGAACTGAACCTACATTGTTTTGGTCAATTTCTTTGGTCTTTCATCAGGATTAACATCACCGAAACCAAAACCTCGACACACTTGTGAGATATCGTCAACGGTGATGAAACCATTCCCATCTATGTCAAAGAAGGAGAATAATTTTTTCAAGTTCTCCTCCTTATCCAGCTTATTCAGGTGAAGCGTCGCAGCGAGAAATTCCTTACAGTCTATTGTGCCATTGTTGTCTAGATCAGCCTGTCATGAATATACAAATTTATAAAAACTAGTCAAATAGTTTTGTTATGAAAGGAAACTTTTATACAGAAACCTAATGCATACCGCGTCCATAAGAGCCTGGATTTCAGAATCAATCAGATCCGAGCCTAATTTTCTCAAACCCTGCTTGAGCTCATCATATGTTATAGTCCCACTATTGTCTGTGTCGAACATTTTGAAGAATTTCTTTAGTCCCGCTATCTCTTCTTCTGACATCCATTCCACGATAACCTGCAACATACAAGCAGATAATATATACCCAATATGACAAATACGATAATGGAAGCTCTATGAAAAAGGTCCTCAAATCATATACATGGTGAAGAAAAATCAGTAAACACATAAATGGTAAAGAAAAAAAATCAGTAAACAGATACATTCTAGAGAGGCCCACAATAGCCTGTAAATCATTGTTTAAATGTGAAAAAAATCCAATTACCTTACAAAAATGTAACTTATATGAAAACTCAAAACCATTTTAAAAGATGTGTATAACTTAGATTCCATCAAGAAGATTATTGAAGTTTTGAGTCAGGTTGTTAAAATAATTATAAATCAACCCACAGACTGAAACTTAAGAAATTCTTTTGAAGAGTAAAATTTGCCTGAGAAAATTTGTTAATTGAGACTAGGCATGTCCATCCCCTACTAAACTTTATACATGTCTTGGAACATTCAAAATTGCAGTTAAGCATATTTTAACCATGAACATTTTGTTAAATCCTGAGTGTAGCTTACTCTCAAGGCCATTTTCTTCAATTTGTTCATTGATGAGAACCCCTTCAGTCGTGATAAAACAGCAGACTCCAAAGGTTTCTTAGGAGCATCTCCAGTGGCATCAATGATCCATTCATGACCTGGAATAACCATTAAAAACTTTAATCATAATTAACAAACAATTTGTAATTAAATTTTACTAAAATACTCACAGAGAACTTGATGAGCTGTAAATCTTTTCTCTGGATCAACATTTAGCATGTTACGTATTAGGTCTTTAGCATTATCAGAAATGGATAGCCATAATTGGTCTGACTCAAAATCCAAATACCCATCTTTGATTTGCTTGCGGTCACAAGTTCATCATCTGAAGGGAACATGACAGACAAATATGACACTGGTATTGAATAAGAAAAAAGCGTAAAATTTGCAAAATCAATGTGAACTTTTGGGTGGTTTTGCAGAAAACTACCTCAAAACTACTTTTATCAAAGAAAACTATCATGAAATTTCAAAACTGCAAAAGAATTACCATGAACTAATAAAACTTTGTTGGTAAACTACTCATCTATATCTATCAACCCACAAAGTTCGTAAGGAAAAAAAGGATATACATTAGCCAAAAACTCAACTATTCTCAGACATGGTACTTTTAAGTGATTGGGTAAATTTCACAAAACCATCATTAAGTTTGGGAGTTCCTCCCCAACCCCACATCCCAAGGCCCCACCCCTCCACCCCAAGTTTTGGGTTCTTAGAAAACCCTTTCAACTTTCAACATTTAAAAAAAATATCCCCAGCGTAATTTTACCTACACATGTGAAAATGCACTTGACGCCATTAAGGGAGTTTCTGAAAACGTTGAAAATTGAAGAGGGTTTTCTGAGGACCCCAACACTTAAGGAGGTTTTGTGACATTTTAAAGTTAAGGGGTTGTCTGAGAAACACCCAATCTTAAAGCGGGTTTTCTGAAATTCAATGTACCTGCAGAAAATGGAAATTCACGGCTGAATAAAACGTATAATATCACTCCAGCACTCCATATATCAGCCTCTGGGCCATAATGTTCGTCCAATACCTCTGGTGCAACATATTGTATAGTCCCCACCACATCGCAGAGTATATCACCTGAAAAACAAAAGTATTAGTACAGGCTTTACAAAGTTACTTCACCGATAAATTTCACAGGTTCCAAAGTCATGAGAAAACTCATTAAAATCTAAAAAATGCAGAATGTTCAAGCAATCCAGTAATAATCCAAGAGCAGTCCCAAACTAAATAAAGTGCTTAGAAAGACTTCCTCCTGTGACCAAGAAAATAAACAAAACAAGAAATTATCCGGGATGTCCTGAATCATTTAACAGATAAGAAATAAATAAGTATATACTTGTAAAGTTCACATTTATCAGAAGTTTCAATTAAGATATCTCCATCCCTCCCTTTCAAGATTAACAAAAAGAACTAAAACCCAAATATGATGTTACAAAAAAATAAGCAAGAATCAATAAAAACTCAATACTAACCAGGCTCATAAAAACCCGACCACCCAAAATCAATGGCCTTGAGGGCAGCATCCTCATCATCACTCACAAACAAGAAATTCTCCGGCTTAAGATCTCTGTGAATCACCCCAAGAGAATGGAAACCCTCCGCAACTTCCACTATGGTCTTAATCAAACTTGCAGCCTTCTTCTCAGTAAAAGGACCCTTGTCCATAATTCTGTTAAACAGCTCTCCACCTTCACAAAGCTCCATCACCAAATGAACAGACTCAGAATCCTCATAAGCTTCCTTGATTCTGACCACATTTGGAAGATCAGAGACATGGTGCATTATCTCTATCTCTGTCAGAACATGATCAATATATTTTTTGCAACTGAGCTTGCTCTTCGGGATTGACTTGCAAGCATATCGTTTACGGTTTGATTTGTCAGTGCAGAGGTAAGTAGTGCCAAATGAACCCCGGCCAATTTCCTCGCCAAGTGTATAATGCTCTGTGAGGTTTGGGGTCTCATGATGCAGAACAGAGGAGGGTTTTGATGATGATGATGATGATGATGAAGAAGAAGAAGAAGGAGTTTGATCAGATTTCTCCATCTTGAAAGAAACAAGAATCTGGGTTTTGCCAAGAAATGAGTGCTGAGATTGGTTTCTTGAAAAAGATTGGTTCTTGCTGATGAATTCTTAGGCTGAGTTTGAAGAAAATGTTATGTGGGTTTTATGAAGATTGGACTTTGATGGGGTTTTTGGAGATCAAAAGGCTTCTGGGTTTTTGATGGGTTGGATTCTGTTTGCTCATTGGAATAAAGAAAACTCTAGGATTGTGTATGATATGAGAATTTGCTGTTGGGTTTTGTGGGGAATTAAAAAAAAAAAAAAAAGAGACATGGGACTTGGGTTCTGATGATCCGGTGGTTCATGATTAGGGGTGGTGAATGGAGTAAAAATTTCAGACTTAGTTGCGGTTTGTTTGGAGATGAAGCTGGAGTTAACGTGGTCCAGCAGAGCAGAGAAATGTGACCGTTAAAACAGTTAGCGTGGGTGTTGATATCAGGAAAATTGCCTCACGCACCCCGTAGTTGGAAAAAAAATTGCTTCCCAGTTTCTTTGACCGCAAAAAAGGGTAAATTAACCCCATGAACTTTCATCTTTTGCAGTAACCACCCAACCCCCACCCACCCCAATGAACTTTCATAATCGCACTAAACCCTTAATAACTTTTGAAATTGCAGAAAACCCCCAAGAACATTTCAAGTTTTGTAGATAACCCCATAAATTAGACCCAACAAAAAAAGGCATTTGAAAGTTATTGGGGTTTATTGGCTGTTTTCTACAAAAGCTATTGGGCTTTTCGTGTGATTTTGAAAGTTCATGGGGGTTTACTGCAAAACACTAAAATTTCATTTGGAAGTGTTTGTGCAATTTAAAAGACAATCTCAAGCTGACTTCAGATCCACCAAAATTATTTTTATCAACGGATCTATTTTTATTATGCATTTTCATTATTTTTGCATTTGTATAGTGGACATGGGATTGTAGATTCTGCTCCCTGGTTCAGTGAATCATCCTTCAGATAAAAATAATTTGATGAATGCATTCAAGATATAAATGAAATATATAAGTGTAATGGGACTAAAACCAGAGAACAAATAGTTCTTACCACAGTACCAAAATAACATGAATTTTCCAAAATTATCTACAATTTTGCCATTCTATTTACTCATTTACTTCAGCATTTACTCATTCAAAACAGTAGTAATCTAATTACACATTCCAGCAGAAGGTTTTACTAAAGCTCTCATACTAATCATTGTATTCTGAATTCCTATTTGTGCAATGTTTTCTGTAAACTATTTAATGTTCTGTATCTCTCAACATATCATCCAAGTTAACATTTAGACTCTTCTGCTTGGTTCTTCTTGCTACTGCCTCCATTTTCTCCAGTTCCCTTTCTCATCAGAGTTTCAAACTCACTGTAATCGATCTTCCCATCCTGCAATTAAGAGAATTCATTAGAAATTTGTCTAAGTGACGCCTGAAAGTTTTGCGTTAGTAGAGAACTGAACCTACATTGTTTTGGTCAACTTCTTTGATCGTTTCATCAAGATTGACATCTCTGATGCCAAAATCTTTACATGCTTGTGAGAGATCATCGATGGTGATGTAACCATTCTTGTCTTTGTCAAAGAAGGAGAACGCATTCCTCAAGTGCTCATCTTTCTCCAACTTATTAAAGTGCAGCGTTGCAGCGAGAAATTCCTTACAGTCTATTGTGCCATTGTTGTCTATATCAGCCTATCATAGAAAGCAACTCGTCAAATAGTTTTATAATTTTATTATGAAAGGTATTTTGAATATTAATGCATACCCCTTGCATAAGAGCTTGGACCTCAGATTCCATGAGATCTGAGCCTAATTTTCTTAAACCCTTGTTTAGTTCATCATCTGTTATTGTCCCACTTTTGTATGTGTCGAACATTTTGAACAATTTCTTTAGGCCCCCGATCTCTTCTTCTGACATCTTTTCTGCTATAAACTGCAATTTATAAGCATATAATACATACCAAATATGTCAAATACCATAATGTAAGCTTTATGGAAAAAGGTCCTCCCGAGTTACAATTTTCAGGAACAATTTGAAAACACTATAGAAAGTAATAGTAGCTTACCATCAAAGCCATCTTCTTTAATTGCTTCGTTGCTGAGAACCGCTTCAGTCTTGATAAAACAGCAGGGTCCAACGGTTTCTCAGGAGCCACTCCATCACCAACAATCCATCGGTGACCTGCACATAGACATTAACAACTTCAATCACACTTAACAAACATTTGATGATTAAAACTCACCAAAATACTCACAGAGAACTTGATGAGCTGTAAATCTTTTCGTGGGATCAGGATTTAGCATGTTAAGAAGGAGATCT
The DNA here is from genome assembly GCA_012295165.1 of Asparagus setaceus. Classification (NCBI taxonomy): domain Eukaryota; kingdom Viridiplantae; phylum Streptophyta; class Magnoliopsida; order Asparagales; family Asparagaceae; genus Asparagus; species Asparagus setaceus. The sequence continues at coordinate 26,894,899 of CM022707.1, forward strand.
TTAGCACCATCAGAAATGGACGGCCATGGTTCAGATTCAAAATCAAAATTCTTTTGTACGATCAACGAGGAGGTCTCATCTCCAGCATCTGAAAGCAACATGAGAGATAAGTATAACATATTTGGTATCATGAGCTTTCAAAAAGTGCATAAAACACCATGAGCTATAAAATTGTTAGTAAACCACTCATCTATATCTTTTTGCCCACGAAGCTCATAAGGATAACAAAGAAGATATATAATGTACACAAGGACAAAAATGTAACTACTGTTAGACATGGCACTTTATTGAAAAATATTTCATGATGTTTCCATGAGTTTACCCTAAAAAAGGTTCAAGAATAGAGGTACCAAATTTCACTGTACCTGCACAAATGATCAACAAAAAGTGTAAGATCTTTCCAACACTCCATATTTCTGCCTCTGGGCCATAATGTTCAAGTGATACCTCCGGTGCAGCATATACACAGTTCCAATCTAAACCGCAGAATGCATCACCTGAAGTTCAAAGGATTAGTACAGAACTAAATTTCACAAAATCCATTTTTAAGTGTGATCGATTTTGAGATAACCCCTCTAAACTTAAAAAATGTTAGTTAACCCCTCTTAAGTTCCAGGTTTTTCAGAAAGCCCGCCTAAACATTTTCAATGGCTTCGTTGAACTAGCAAAAAGACCAAAATACCATGTCAAATTAACACTGCAATTCTTAAATTAAATTAAATGGGGGATAGGGTTAGAGGGGGTTATCTCAAAATTGGACCAAACTTAACACTGCAACTCTGAAATTAAATTAAATTAAATGGGGGATAGGGTTAGAGGGGGTTATCTCAAAATTGGACCAAACTTAAGATGTTTTATGAAATTACCTTATAATTATCAAAAAAGACATGAAAGGGGTTATTCCATCAGAGGCATTCTGGTCATTTGGACAGACATGATGTAGCAAAAGTTAAAAGAAATTAGAAGTTCATAATATCCACGTTTACAAAAGTTGAAAATTTTAGAGAGGTGGAGACCACTACAAAGCAATTTAACAATGTAATACCAATATAAACAGGAAACAAGAATAAAATAATACCAATAAATAACTTACAAGCATGTACGACCATAAGAAAAATCTTCCTCTTATAACCGTGAAAATAAACAAAATAAGAATTTAGCCAAAATGTGCTCAATTATCTAACTTCTGTATATTCTTTGCCAAAAATATCAATTCACTATCAACTAATTTAGCCGATAAGACAAAAGTGCATGATTATGCAATCCGCATTTGTCAGAAGTTTTGATTAAGACATTTACATCTCTTCACTTCAAGATTTTAACGAAAAGAACTAAAACCCAAAATTAATAAGAAACAAGAAACAAGAAAAACTCAATACTAACCAGGCATATAAAAAACCGACATCCCAAAATCAATAGCCTTGAGAGCAGCATCCTCATCTTTACTCACAAACAAGAAATTATCAGGTCTTAGATCTCTATGCATCACCCTAAGAGAATGGCAACCCTCCACGACTTCAGCTATTGTCTTAATCAAACATGCGGCCTTTTTTTCAGTACAATGCTCCATCTGAGTAATCCTTTCATATAATGTTCCACCTTCACAAAGCTCCATCACCAAATGAACAGACTCAGAATCCTCATAAGCTTCCTTGATTCTGACCACATTTGAAAGCTCAGAAACATGGTGCATGATCTCTATCTCTCTCAGAATAGATTGTTTGCGAATGGGCTCACTCTTTGGGATTGACTTGCAAGCATACTGTTTGCCGTTTGATTTGTTAGTGCAGAGGTAAACAGTGCCATATTTACCTTTGCCAAGCTTCTTGCCTATTATATAATGCTCCGTGAGGTTTGGGGTCTTGCGATGGAGAACAGAGGATTGCTTTGATGAAGAAGAAGAAGAAGAAGGAGTTTGATCAGATTTCTTCATCTTGAACAAAACAAGAATGCGGGTTTTGCCAAGAAATGAGTGCTGAGATTGATTTCTTGAAAAAAATTGGTTCTTGCTGATGAATTCTTAGGCTGAGTTTGAAGAAAATGATATGTGGGTTTTATGAAGATTGGAGTTTGATGGGGTTTTTGAAGTAGCAAGAATCAAAAGGGCTCTGGATTTTTGGCTTTTGAAGCTGCTAAGAAAATTCTAGGATTATAAGACATAAGATTTTGCTGTTGGATTTTATACGGAATAAAAGAATGAGACAAGGGAACTTGGCTTCTGATGATCTGCTGGTCCATGATTAGCTGTGGAGAATGGAGTAATAATATGAGGCTTAGTTGTGGTCTGTTTGGAGGTGAAGCTGGGGTTAACGTGGTCCAGCAGAGCAGAGAAATGTGACCGTTAAAACAGTTAGCGTGTGTGTTCAGATTAATTAGGGTGGTGTTTATTAATCTAAACAGCCCTCTCAGGTTGACGGATTGCTAAAAAAATAGCTATTTTTCAAATTCCTCAAATAATAAATAAATAAATAAACGTACAGATATTAAAATTAAAAGAGGGATTCATAAAGTATGAAAGTGAAAGAAATCGGTAAGAAAACTTGATTATAATAAAAAGAGTTACAGACTCTAGACAGTGAGATTAACTGCTCAAATTACCACAACCTTTTCAGACTACAGCTATAATTCAAGAGCACTTGTGTCCATTAATAATACATCTTGTATGCATTACATCCATCATGTAATAAACAGAAAGAAAAGAAAATGTCAATGTATAATGCACATAAGATTAATCAGCTTTATCCAGAAAAATTAACCAGTTAAGAACGAAGCGGACACAAATCCAGATCAAAATTATATGCATAGAGACAGGATAAGAAAACTTCACACACAGTGCTACGGCTATTGCAAGAAAGCATGTACCAGAGTTCACATATTTAGCAAGTATTGCTCGGTGATCTATATATCAGCTAAACTTATAACTGGTACGCTCGCATATTGAATCATTTCATCTAAATCCAAACATATTCCACATACTAAGATACAGCCTTTCATACAGGTAAAGTTGCAAATATAGTAGACAAAATAGAGAAAAATGAAGAATGAAAAAATCGATAGCACACCTTCAGATCTTCTTCTTACTTTTTTCTTAGATCACTTAAATAAGGGTAGACCTTCTGATACTCCAATATAGACCACACCAAATGACTAAAAGAGAACTCGGGCCATAGAGGAACTGGATTCTGCAAGTGACAGTAAGTAGTTTGCCATAAAAGGAAATTACTCAAACGAGTCTCCCCTGAAGTCCTAATTAAAAGATCGGGCTCAGGACAATCTGCTGTATATAAATGTTTCTCCAAATCAGACACTGAACTAAAATCTCCCACATCATTATCACAGCCATTAGCATAATTTTTTATTTTATCTGTACATGATTCTTCAATGGCGTGCACAATTTCATTGGTGGAGGTGTAGGCTACACATACTGAAAGTACCAGTCCTGTGTTCTTGGCAGTGACATTCATTGCTTTCTCAGCTGCCAATCTCACTGGCTCGCTCAAAAGTTTCAAATTTCCCACAAATTTAATTCGAATTCCATACTTATTCACAATACTCTTCCTCTAGCAATTCATCTACTTTCTCCAGAATCAGATTCATGACAGATTCAACTTCATCTGGTTTTCGTTTAAAATTATCAATACTGAAAGCATATACAGTTACATACTTCACCCCATTTCAAAGCATTGCGGTAATAGACATAAGAGCAGCATACCCAACTTTGTGACCCCGCTTCTTTAATCCCTTTATTCTTGGCGATCTACGATTTCCATCCATTATGAATGCTATATGGTTAGGTATTGCTCCATAGGAGAGAACTAAAAGAGAATTTTTCTGAAAAACCACAATATCTTTCCAAGGAGGGCGGGCCAGCTTGTGTCAATTTTCTTCTCCATTAACAGACCCTGCATGCAGTAATAGAAATTAAGATAAAGTTAATATGAGGCAATGCAGTTTATCTGGAAATGAGATTAGAAGTTTCATTGAATCTCTGGATTTTACTTCCACTCAGATGCATAATCACTACAAAAATGGTGTCATGTTATCCTTTATGAATCACAAAATCTACTGATATTAAAGAAAACGTAAGATTTTTTTTTTCTTAATTGTCAAAATGTTTCATGAACTGGAGATGACAAATAAATTAATTAAAAATGTGCATCCTTTCTCAAAAAATTATACATGTTGCTCTATATCCTTCTAGTTATAACAAAATATAGCCTTTGGGATCCTAACTTATATTAATGTACATTATTAGAATAATCAGACAACTCCACAAGTCTATATACATACATATGGATATAGTTGAAGTTAAAAATAAGATGCAAAATGCAGGGTAAATTATACTAAACCCTCAAAAACTTTCAGCATTTTGCAGTAAATCCCCAATAACTTTCAAAATCGCACTAAATCCTCAATAACTTCTGCATTTTGCAGAAAACCCCAAAGTTTCTGCATTTTGCAAATAACGCCCATAAATTAGAACCAAAAATAACATTTAAAAAAGGCATTTGAAAGTTATTAAGGGTTTAGTGCAATTTATCCAAAAGATATTGGGGTTTTCCAAAAGATATTGGCGGTTTAGTGCAATTTAAAAGTAATTGAAGGTTTACTACAAAACGCTGAAAGTTCTTGGGGGTTTAGTTTATCCCCAAAATGTATTGTTTTTCATCTCAATGATTTTTATTTAATATTAAAAAGTAGAATATAGAAAATATTTCCACAAATCAACCTGATCAATGATGATCAAGAGCCACCTCCCTTTGCAGGACAAACTTTAGAGCTAGCTTAACATGATCAGATCTAGACTGAAAACTGATAGAACTTATGATTCAAATGCAAAGAAAAGAAGTTAAAGTGTCATATTACTTGCATTACCTTAGGATAGCAAGACTCTTCAGAGTAATGTTGGAGGAATTGTGGTAGGATGATTTGGCCAAAGAAGAGTCATCTTTATAGGGGAGGGAGATCTCAAGATAACATAGGATATTTGATGTTGCTGGAAATGATGGCAAGTGTTACTTTGAAAAATAATAGTCAAGCATTGGTAATGGTGGTAAAGCATTGGTTATTGATCAAGAATTTCGAGAGAAGAGACCATCAATGTGACTCATGTGCAAATTAAAATAAAAATTAGAATAAAAACAAAACAACAAAGAATGCAATGTAACAATTTAACATCTCATCTGTCGGAAAACCCGCTTCCTTAACCGGTACACTAAGCACTTGAGATCCCACAAAAATCTCAGAGTTAAAGGATAAGTGGGCTTCTTTAATTCAGAACAAACAAAGTCTTTGCTTTAGATTTTGAACATGTGGAAGCGCAGACCGCTGAACCGGCCGAGAAACCAAACGAAGCAAAAAACACAAAGGAGTAAAGAAAGAGATTTACGTGGTTCGCAAGTTGCCTACGCCCACGGGTAAGGAGGGGGATTTTCACTAATAGAAAGAGAGAATACAAATTAGGATTACAAGTTCTCACAAAGAAACCCTAAAACAAACCTCTCAATCTCTCAAAAGATCTCCTCTCCAAAGATGCACAAACCCTCTCAAAGGCCGCTCCAAACGCGCTTGATTACCACCAAATAATCGTTTAGGGTTATATATAAACTCTAAACGAACCGGGTTTAAAACCAAAACCCGCTTTGACCGCTTGCATTAGTCGACTACTACTTCAGATTAGTCGACTACTCATCAGATTAGTCGACTACAACACGATTAGTCGACTACTGCACTCCAACGCGAAACACACCTTTTCGTGCTCGCGATTAGTCACTACTCAGCATTAGTCGACTACTCGCTCCCCAAAACAAAACTCGTCATTCACGCATTAGTCGACTACAATACCTAGTAGTCGACTCATGAACCTCAAACCTTGTGCATGTTTTGTGCATGTTCTACAATTCTCCACCTCGCACATCATTTGATTTACCTCAAATTTTGGACGAACACGAAGAACACCAAGAACATCTAGAGAGATCACCATTAGCCAATCCAGCCAATCCAGCCTGCCACTACACCGCGACGCCACGTACCCTCCACCGATCAAGCTCACCGTAGTTCACCTCAAATCATCTCCACCTTACCCATTACCGCCGAAGGGCCATGCCCTTGGGCAAATCAACAAGAGTCGATATGAAGCAAGTCTAAGCAATGCTTAAACTTACTACTGTGACCACCTTGGTTAACATGTCGCGGGATTCTCATTCGTGTGCACCTTCATGAGAGAAATATCACCTCCTCTATGACATCCCGACAAAATGATACTCGACATCAATATGCTTTAGACGAGCATGATGAACCCGATTCTTCGCCAAGTGAATTGCACTCGACCACACACCACAAGTTCACGCTCTCGCCAATCCCCAAATCGCCTAGAAGACCCCACAACCACAATGCTTCCTTCACTCTCTCGCCATGGCCATGTACTCGCCTGTAGTAGAAAGTGCCATCAGAGCTCGCAACATCGACGCCAACTAATCGGAGCCCCATGTATCTTGAATACATAACCGTGAGTAGATCGTCGCCTATCTAGATGCCGCATAATCGAGTCCACAAACCCGTCAACGACATGTTTCTCCACCAAACACGGACCAGATCAACTGTATCTTTAAGTACCGAGGACCCACTTCACCGCTCTTCCGGATTTCGCCATGAATCTATCGACCACACCGACCACCAGGAAATATCTCATGTACACACCATTGCATACATTAAACCGCCAACCGCACTAGCATAGGGAACACGCCCATGTGCTTCTTCTTCCACACAGAGGGGAGATTGATTACCGAAGCCTAAAGTGTGGAGCCAATGGAGTCACCACCGACTTAGCACTTTGCATCCCGAACCTCGACACCCGCTCTATGTAGCCCTTCGACTAAGAACATCGCGATTCGCCCGCTTCTTCTAATCTCCATACCCGATTTTTCCTAGCAGCACCTATGTCCTTCATCTCGAACTCTTCACCAAGTTGAGATTTCAACCTATCTATCTCCACCCCGCTCTTAGAAGCAATAAGCATGTCATCCACATATAAAAGAAGATAGATAAAATTACCTCCGCGAAGCTCCAATGTAAACACAACAATCATGATCGCCGAAAACCCATGCTTCAAAGATGAAGGAGTCAAATCTTGTACCATCAGCCGAGATTGCTTTAATCCATACAAGGACTTCCTCAAACGACACACATGATTCTCCTTATCCTCAACCTTGTAGCCCTCGGGTTGATGCATGTAGATCTCTTCATCCAAGTCTCCGCAAGAAGGTCGCTTAACATCGAGTTGATCCACTCAAAATCACCATGAGCAACAATACTCAATAGCACCCAATAGAAGTATGTTTCACCACCGAGAGAAAATATCTCATTGTAATCCACACCCTCTTTCCGTGCAAAACCCTTAGCCACTAGCCTCGCCTTGTATCTTACACCACCGAAGCTCAAAGATCTTCCTTCCTTTTATACACCCACTTACAACCAATAGCTTTTCTTCCTACGGGCAATGGGACCACCTCCCATGTTTGGTTCTTCAAGAGATTTCATCTCTTCCTCCATCGCAGCCAACCAACTCTCTATCCTTGTCTCAATAGCTTCCTTGAAGGAGACTGCTCTCCTCCACCGAGTGATTCAACCATATTAGCCCGCCATAGTGCTTAGGGGTTGATCAGCCCAGCCTTCAAGATCGCTTGTATGCTCGCTTTGGCCTAGTGGAAGCCAAATTATCCACGAAGCTGCCGTTGTTGTAGTGCCTGTATTTTCTCGCTGAACCTCCTCCCCGCCAAGCTCATCATCTACCCGACTTCCCACTTGAGCACGATTAGAACCTAGTTGGTCTTTAGGTTCTATTTCAATAACCCGAGACTTAGAAGTCTCACCGGCCATAACACCATCATCCTTGGACTTCTAGCAATCATGGATTTCTCATCAAAGGTAACATCCCCGCGATCACGAACTTTGAATCTTCCGCAGACACCAAAGCTTATCTTTCCTTTTGCATATCCCAAGAATATTGCCTTCTTGGCCCTCGCTCAAGCTTTCCTCGTTGACGTGATAGTAGGCTACATCCGAAAATTTCGAGCCTATCATAATCAGATGCTCTCGACCACACCTATAGGTGTATCACCATCCAATGTCGAATGTGGTGAACGGTTCACAATGTAACAAGTCAGAGTCACCGCTTCGCCCATTCGTTGCCCAATCTCGCATAAGATCGCGATACTCACCGCTTTTCCCGCAGAGTGTTGGTTCAGCCTCTCCGCGACCCATTTCGCCGTGTAGACCGATCGGCCCAAGGTCGAACAATTCTCCTCGATCACGAACTCCTTGAAAGCACCATCTCGATACTCGTGACCGCTATCGATCTCGGCCGTTTTCAATTTTTCCCCGCCCCGTTTCAACCATTGTTCTCCACTTCTTGAATGTCTCAACACCTCATTCTTGTGCTTCAAAGTAAATCCAAGCATACCTAGAATAATCATCTAAACGACATAATAATTCGAACCACCCTTTGAAGTTGTCCGAGCCGACCCCAAACATCCGTGCACATAATCTAGTATCCTCTCGCTCTTAGACTGTCAGAACTTGACTGCGGTGACTTTCCATACACACAATCCTCGCAAAAATCCATGCTAGGTTCCTTCGATTCTTCAATGCACCTCTTTACCAAGCGTAACTAGACCCTTCTCGACATATGCCCAAGCCGCCTATGCCATAACCGCGTGTGCTCACATGGGTCTCCACCACTTCTTCGCCTAACCGTGATCTCGCCACCGCTGACTCGAGAGATAGATGCGGACGAACACCCTTCATCACTACTAAGGAACCACGAACAACCTTCTTCACTTCCGCCACAATCCGCAACCACCGGAGTCCAGCACCAACCGAGATAAGATTCTTCCGCAAGTCGGGAACATGCCTCACATCCAAGGTTCGAACCACTCCATCATGCATCTTGATTTTGATATTACCTAGCCCCACTGTTTTACAAGCATGGTTATTCCCATCAATCATTAGCCCATCCATCAATGCCTCAGAGGTAGTAAACCACTTCCTATTTGGACACATATGGTAAGAGCAACCAATCAAGTATCCACTTCCGGAGATCTCCTCGCCACCCGTGACGACATAGCATTCCTTATCGCCCCTTCCTCCTCAAACGTAGCTCGCTTCTTCCTTGCCTCTCTCTCCTCTCGGGTTGTTGTTGTTCTTCTTTCCACCTACTCTTATTTGATTACCGACTTTGAAATGTCCAAATTTCACCGACTTGAAACATCCTTTTCCCGCAAGAGGTCTTGATTTAGATCTAGACTTTCCTCCCTGCCTTTTTCCTCTTCATTGCTCCTTCCTCTTGCAAACAATCCCCGCCCCTCATGACGCTTGGCCATGTCACTAGTTGCGCCTTCCAAGATCGTCCGCTAGAAGTGCCGCCTAGTCTCATCCATCTTCGATTTTCTCCCACAAGCCTCGTGTTTGCACCAGTTCTCATAAGACTTCTAAGAGACAGGTAGTAGAAGCTACCTGATCCTCGCTCTCCTACTTTAACATCTATGTCTTTCAAATCTGATATGATCCTATCAAACTTGTTGATGTGTTCCTGATTGATGAGCCCTCCTCCATCTTGCAAGTATACAATTTGGATTTTAAGTAGATCCGTTAGTTTATAACCTTTCCATCCAAAGTCTTGTGCAATTTTACAAATTAAAGTTTTTCATCTCGCATCCTCCAATAAGAAAAATCGCTTTTCCCATTGAACTTTTCAATCTCTCAATTTTCCCACTTTGATCGATTTATCGTTGACGCCATCCTCTCGCTTGTTCGGAATCCGCTCGTGAATCACCGAACACCCTCAAATTAGAAATTACACCACTTCCAATCAACAATAGCTCGATACCAATTGTTGGGCATGCATCATGGAACCTCGAGAGAAACCACCACAAACGATAGCAAAAACACAATAAAGGAGTAAAGACACGAGATTTACGTGGTTCGGCAAGTTGCCTACGCCCACGGGTAAGGAGGGGATTTTCACTAATAGAAAGAGAGAATACAAATTAGGATTACAAGTTCTCACAAAGAAACCCTAAAACAAACCTCTCAATCTCTCAAAAGATCTCCTCTCCAAAGATGCACAAAACCTCTCAAAGGTGCTCCAAAACGCTTGATTACCACCAAATAATCGTTTAGGGTTATATATAAACTCTAAACGAACGGGTTTAAAACCAAAACCCGCTGACCGCTGCATTAGTCGACTACTTCCAGATTAGTCGACTACTCATCGTAGATTAGTCGACTACAACACGATTAGTCGACTACTGCACTCCAACGTAAACACACCTTTTCGTCATGCAGATTAGTCGACTATCTGCAGATTAGTCGACTACTCTGCTCCTCAAACCAAAACCTCGCTGGCTCCGTCAGAGATTAGTCGACTACAATACCTAGTAGTCACTACCAACTCAAAACCGCCTTGTGCATGTTTTGTGCATGTTCTACGTAACAAGTTCTCAAAAGGAAGAGAATCAAAAAATTGAGATGCCAATATTTCTTGAGGAATTTAAACAATCACCAAAAAGCACAATTGTATGATATCTCTCTCCCAGACATCATCATCGCTTTGTTTGCAGCTGAGATTGCTCTTGGGATTGACTTGCAAGCATACTGTTTGCCGTTTGATTTGTTAGTGCAGAGGTAAACAGTGCCATATTTACCTTTGCCAAGCTTGCCTATTATATAATGCTCGTGAGGTTTGGGGTCTTATGATGGAGAACAGAGGATTGCTTTGATGAAGAAGGAGTTTGATCAGATTTCTTCATCTTGAACAAAACAAGAATCGGGTTTTGCCAAGAAATGAGTGCTGAGATTGGTTTCTTGAAAAAGATTGGTTCTTGCTGATGAATTCTTAGGCTGAGTTTGAAGAAAATGATATGTGGTTTTATGAAGATTGGAGTTTGATGGGGTTTTTGAAGTAGCAAGAATCAAAAGGGCTCTGGATTTTTGGCTTTTGAAGCTGCTAAGAAAATTCTAGGATTATAAGACATAAGATTTTGCTGTTGGATTTTATACGGAATAAAAGAATGAGACAAGGGAACTTGGCTTCTGATGATCTGCTGGTCCATGATTAGCTGTGGAGAATGGAGTAATAATATGAGGCTTAGTTGTGGTCTGTTTGGAGGTGAAGCTGGGGTTAACGTGGTCCAGCAGAGCAGAGAAATGTGACCGTTAAAACAGTTAGCGTGTGTGTTCAGATTAATTAGGGTGGTGTTTATTAATCTAAACAGCCCTCTCAGGTTGACGGATTGCTAAAAAAATAGCTATTTTTCAAATTCCTCAAATAATAAATAAATAAATAAACGTACAGATATTAAAATTAAAAGAGGATTCATAAAGTATGAAAGTGAAAGAAATCGGTAAGAAAACTTGATTATAATAAAAAGTTACAGACTCTAGACAGTGAGATTAACTGCTCAAATTACCACAACCTTTTCAGACTACAGCTATAATTCAAGAGCACTTGTGTCCATTAATAATACATCTTGTATGCATTACATCCATCATGTAATAAACAGAAAGAAAAGAAAATGTCAATGTATAATGCACATAAGATTAATCAGCTTTATCCAGAAAAATTAACCAGTTAAGAACAAGCGGACACAAATCCAGATCAAAATTATATGCATAGAGACAGGATAAGAAAACTTCACACACAGTGCTACGGCTATTGCAAGAAAGCATGTACCAGAGTTCACATATTTAGCAAGTATTGCTCGGTGATCTATATATCAGCTAAACTTATAACTGGTACGCTCGCATATTGAATCATTTCATCTAAATCCAAACATATTCCACATACTAAGATACAGCCTTTCATACAGGTAAAGTTGCAAATATAGTAGACAAAATAGAGAAAAATGAAGAATGAAAAAAATCGATAGCACACCTTCAGATCTTCTTCTTACTTTTGCTTCTTAGATCACTTAAATAAGGGTAGACCTTCTGATACTCCAATATAGACCACACCAAATGACTAAAAGAGAACTCGGGCCATAGAGGAACTGGATTCTGCAAGTGACAGTAAGTAGTTTGCCATAAAAGGAAATTACTCAAACGAGTCTCCCCTGAAGTCCTAATTAAAAGATCGGGCTCAGGACAATCTGCTGTATATAAATGTTTCTCCAAATCAGACACTGAACTAAAATCTCCCACATCATTATCACAGCCATTAGCATAATTTTTTATTTTATCTGTACATGATTCTTCAATGGCGTGCACAATTTCATTGGTGGAGGTGTAGGCTACACATACTGAAAGTACCAGTCCTGTGTTCTTGGCAGTGACATTCATTGCTTTCTCAGCTGCCAATCTCACTGGCTCGCTCAAAAGTTTCAAATTTCCCACAAATTTAATTCGAATTCCATACTTATTCACAATACTCTCTTCCTCTAGCAATTCATCTACTTTCTCCAGAATCAGATTCATGACAGATTCAACTTCATCTGGTTTTCGTTTAAAATTATCAATACTGAAAGCATATACAGTTACATACTTCACCCCCATTTCAAAGCAATGCCGGGTAATAGACATAAGAGCAGCATACCCAACTTTGTGACCCCCGCCTTCTTTAATCCCTTTATTCTTGGCGAATCTACGATTTCCATCCATTATGAATGCTATATGGTTAGGTATTGCTCCATAGGAGAGAACTAAAAAGAGAATTTTTCTGAAAAACCACAATATCTTTCCAAGGAGGGCGGGCCAGCTTGTGTCAATTTTCTTCTCCATTAACAGACCCTGCATGCAGTAATAGAAATTAAGATAAAGTTAATATGAGGCAATGCAGTTTATCTGGAAATGAGATTAGAAGTTTCATTGAATCTCTGGATTTTACTTCCACTCAGATGCATAATCACTACAAAAATGGTGTCATGTTATCCTTTATGAATCACAAAATCTACTGATATTAAAGAAAACGTAAGATTTTTTTTTCTTAATTGTCAAAATGTTTCATGAACTGGAGATGACAAATAAATTAATTAAAAATGTGCATCCTTTCTCAAAAAATTATACATGTTGCTCTATATCCTTCTAGTTATAACAAAATATAGCCTTTGGGATCCTAACTTATATTAATGTACATTATTAGAATAATCAGACAACTCCACAAGTCTATATACATACATATGGATATAGTTGAAGTTAAAAATAAGATGCAAAATGCAGGGTAAATTATACTAAACCCTCAAAAAACTTTCAGCATTTTGCAGTAAATCCCCAATAACTTTCAAAATCGCACTAAATCCTCAATAACTTCTGCATTTTGCAGAAAACCCCCAAAAGTTTCTGCATTTTGCAAATAACGCCCCATAAATTAGAACCAAAAAATAACATTTAAAAAAAGGCATTTTGAAAGTTATTAAGGGTTTAGTGCAATTTATCCAAAAGATATTGGGGGGTTTTCTCCAAAAGATATTGGCGGTTTAGTGCAATTTAAAAGTAATTGAAGGTTTACTACAAAACGCTGAAAGTTCTTGGGGGTTTAGTTTATCCCCAAAATGTATTGTTTTTCATCTCAATGATTTTTATTTAATATTAAAAAGTAGAATATAGAAAATATTTCCACAAATCAACCTGATCAATGATGATCAAGAGCCACCTCCCTTTGCAGGACAAACTTTAGAGCTAGCTTAACATGATCAGATCTAGACTGAAAACTGATAGAACTTATGATTCAAATGCAAAGAAAAGAAGTTAAAGTGTCATATTACTTGCATTACCTTAGGATAGCAAGACTCTTCAGAGTAATGTTGGAGGAATTGTGGTAGGATGATTTGGCCAAAGAAGAGTCATCTTTATAGGGGAGGGAGATCTCAAGATAACATAGGATATTTGATGTTGCTGGAAATGATGGCAAGTGTTACTTTGAAAAATAATAGTCAAGCATTGGTAATGGTGGTAAAGCATTGGTTATTGATCAAGAATTTCGAGAGAAGAGACCATCAATGTGACTCATGTGCAAATTAAAATAAAAATTAGAATAAAAACAAAACAACAAAGAATGCAATGTAACAATTTAACATCTCATCTGTCGGAAAACCCGCTTCCTTAACCGGTACACTAAGCACTTGAGATCCCACAAAAATCTCAGAGTTAAAGGATAAGTGGGCTTCTTTAATTCAGAACAAACAAAGTCTTTGCTTTAGATTTTGAACATGTTGGGCGCGCAGACCGCGGAACCGTCGAGAGAAACCACCACAAACGATAGCAAAAAACACAATAAAGGAGTAAAGACACGAGATTTACGTGGTTCGGCAAGTTGCCTACGTCCACGGGGTAAGGAGGGGGGATTTTCACTAATAGAAAGAGAGAATACAAATTAGGATTACAAGTTCTCACAAAGAAACCCTAAAAACAAACCTCTCAATCTCTCAAAAGATCTCCTCTCCAAAGATGCACAAAACCCTCTCAAAGGCTGCTCCAAAACGTGCTTGATTACCACCAAATAATCAGGTTTAGGGTTATATATAAACTCTAAACGAACCGGGTTTAAAACCAAAACCGTTTTGAATCTGCCAGTTAGTCGACTACTACCGCAGATTAGTCGACTACTCACTGTAGATTAGTCGACTACAACACAGATTAGTCGACTACTCAGACCCAACGCAGAAACACACCTTTCTGTCGTCTGCAGATTAGTCGACTACTACTGCAGATTAGTCGACTACTCACTGTAGATTAGTCGACTACAACACGATTAGTCGACTACTCATCGTAGATTAGTCGACTACAATACCTAGTAGTCGACCATCAACCCAAAACCTGCCTTGTGCATGTTTTGTGCATGTTCTACAATTCTCCACCTCGTACATCATTTGATTTACCTCAAATTTTGGACGAACACCGAAGAACACCAAGAACATCTAGAGATCACCATTAGCCAATCCAGCCAATCCAGTGCGTCACTACACCGCTGACGCCTCGTACCCTCCAGGGATCAAGCTCACCGTAGTTCACCTCAAATCATCTCCACCTTACCCATTACCGCCCGAAGGGCCATGCCCTCTTGGGCAAATCAACAAGAGCCGATATGAAGCAAGTCTAAGCAATGCTTAAACTTACTACCAGGACCACCTTGGTTAACATGTCCGGGATTCTCATTCGTGTGCACCTTCATGAGAGAAATATCACCTCCTCTATGACATCCCGCACAAAATGATACGACATCAATATGCTTGAATGCGAGCATGATGAACCCGATTCTTCGCCAAGTGAATTGCACTCGACCGCCACACCACAAGTTCACGTTTTCTGCTCAATCCCCAAATCGTCTAGAAGACCCCACAACCACAATGCTTCCTTCACTCCCTCGCCATGGCCATGTACTTTCGGCCTCTGTAGTAGAAAGTGCCATCAGAGCTCGCAACATCGATCGCCAACTAATCGGAGCCCCATGTATCTTGAATACATAACCGGTAGTAGATCGTCGTCTATCTAGATCGCCCGCATAATCGAGTCCACAAACCGTCAATCGACATGTTTCTCCACCAAAACACGCACTGTATCAACTGTACCCTTTAAGTACGAGGACCCACTTCACCGCTTCCCGGTCGCCTTTCGGATTCGCCATGAATCTACTGACCACACCGACCGCCTGTGAAATATCTGGGCGTGTACACACCATTGCGTACATTAAACTGCCAACTGCACTAGCATAGGGAACACGCTCCATGTGCCTTCTCTTCATTGTAGTGGGAGATTGATTACCGAAGCCTAAAGTGTGGAGCCAATGGAGTCACCACCGACTTAGCACTTTGCATCCCGAACCTCGCGATCACCCGCTCTATGTAGCCCTTCTGACTCAAGAACAATCGTCGGTTCGCCCGCTCTCTTCTAATCTCCATACCCGGTATTTTCCTAGCGGCACCCATGTCCTTCATCTCGAACTCTTCACCAAGTTGAGATTTCAACCTATCTATCTCCACCGCTCTTAGAAGCAATAAGCATGTCATCCACATATAAAAGAAGATAGATAAAATTACCTCCGAAGCTTCAGAATGTAAACACAACAATCATGATCGCCGGAAAACCCATGCTTCAAAGATGAAGGAGTCAAATCGCTTGTACCACCGCCGAGATTGCTTTAATCCATACAAGGACTTCCTCAAACGACACACATGATTCTCCTTATCCTCAACCTTGTAGCCCTCGGGTTGATGCATGTAGATCTCTTCATCCAAGTCTCCGTGCAAGAAGGCATTTTAACATCGAGTTGATCCACTCAAAATCACCATGAGCAACAATACTCAATAGCACCGAATAGAAGTATGTTTCACCACCAAAACACGCACTGTATCAACTGTACCCTTTAAGTACTGAGGACCCACTTCACCGCTTCCCGGTCGCCTTTCGGATTCGCCATGAATCCATCGACCACACCGACCACCAGGAAATATCTCATGTACACACCATTGCATACATTAAACCGCCAACCGCACTAGCATAGGGAACACGCCCATGTGCCTTCTCTTCCACAGTGGGAGATTGATTACCGTAAAGCCTAAAGTGTGGAGCCAATGGAGTCACCACCGACTTAGCACTTTGCATCCCGAACCTCGCGATCACCCGCTCTATGTAGCCCTTCCGACTCAAGAACAATCGTCGATTCGCGCTCTCTTCTAATCTCCATACCCAGATTTTCCTAGCAAAGACCCATGTCCTTCATCTCAACTCTTCACCAAGTTGAGATTTCAACCTATCTATCTCCACCCCGCTCTTAGAAGCAATAAGCATGTCATCCACATATAAAAGAAGATAGATAAAATTACCTCCGAAGCTTCAGAATGTAAACACAACAATCATGATCGCCGGAAAACCCATGCTTCAAAGATGAAGGAGTCAAATCGCTTGTACCATCACGGGAGATTGCTTTAATCCATACAAGGACTTCCTCAAACGACACACATGATTCTCCTTATCCTCAACCTTGTAGCCCTCGGGTTGATGCATGTAGATCTCTTCATCCAAGTCTCCGCAAGAAGGTCGTTTTAACATCGAGTTGATCCACCAAAATCACCATGAGCAACAATACTCAATAGCACCAATAGAAGTATGTTTCACCACCGAGAAAATATCTCATTGTAATCCACACCCTCTTTCGTGCAAAACCCTTAGCCACTAGCCTCGCCTTGTATCTTACACCACCGAAGCTCAAAGATCTTCCTTCCTTTTATACACCCACTTACAACCAATAGCTTTTCTTCCTACGGGCAATGGGACCACCTCCCATGTTTGGTTCTTCCAAGAGATTTCATCTCTTCCTCCATCGCACCAACCAACTCTCACTATCCTTGTCTCGAATAGCTTCCTTGAAGGAGACCGCTCGCCCTCCTCCACCGAGAGTGCGTATTCAACCATATTAGCCGCCCATAGTGCTTTAGGGGTTGATCAGACCGATGCACGCTTGTATGCTCGCTGGCCTAGTGGAAGCCAAATTATCCACGAGCCGCCGTTGTTGTAGTGCCTGTATTTTCCTCGCTGAACCTCCTCCCCGCCAAGCTCATCATCTACCCGACTTCCCACTTGAGCACGATTAGAACCTAGTTGGTCTTTAGGTTCTATTTCAATAACCCGAGACTTAGAAGTCTCACCGGCCATAACACCATCATCCTTGGACGCCTAGCAATCATGGATTTCTCATCAAAGGTAACATCCTGGCGATCACGAACTTTGAATCTTCCGTACACCAAAGGCGATAGCCCTTTACGCCTTTGCATATCCCAAGAATATTGCCTTCTTGGCCTCGCGTCAAGCTTTCCCTCGTTGGCGTGATAGTAGGCGGTACATCCAAAATTCGAGCCTATCATAATCTGCATGCTCTCGACCACACCCTATAGGTGTATCACCATCCAATGTCGAATGTGGTGAACGGTTCACAATGTAACAAGTCAGTAGTCACCGCCGCCCACCATTCGTTGCCCAACTCGCATAAGATCGCGATACTCACCGCCTTTTCCGCGGTGTTCGGTTCGATCTCTCGCGACCCCATTCTGGCGTGGTGTAGACTGATGTCGGTGTCGAACAATTCCCTCGATCACGAACTCCTTGAAAGCACCATCTCAGATACTCGCACTGCTATCGGATCTCGGCGTCTTCAATTTCTTTCTGTCTGTTCTCAACCATTGTTCTCCACTTCTTGAATGTCTCAACACCTCATTCTTGTGCTTCGTAAAGTAAATCCAAGCATACCTAGAATAATCATCTATAAACGAGACATAATACACGGAACCACCCTTGAAGTTGTCCGAGCCGACCCCAAACATCCGTGTGCACATAATCTAGTATCCCTCGCTCTTAGACTTCTTGTTCGAAACTTGACCACGTGTGACTTTCCATACACACAATCCTCGCAAAAATCCATGCTAGGTTCCTTCGATTCTTCAATGCACCTCTTTACCAAGCGTAACTAGACCCTTCTCGACATATGCCCAAGCCGCTTATGCCATAACCGCGTGTGCTCACATGGGTCTCCACCACTTCCTTCGCCTAACCGTGATCTCCTCGCCACCGCTGCATTCGAGAGTATATAGATTACCGCGGACGAACACCCTCAGCCTTTCAAGATCGCATGCTGCTCGCTTTGGCTTAGTGGAAGCCACCATTCACCAGCCAAGTAGTGCCTGTGTATTTTCCTCAACCTCCCCAAGCTCATCATCTACGACTTCCCACTTGAGCACGATTAGAACCTAGTTGGTCTTTAGGTTCTATTTCAATAACCCGAGACTTAGAAGTCTCACCAGCCATAACACCATCATCCTTGGACTTCTAGCAATCATGGATTTCTCATCAAAGGTAACATCCCGCTGATCACTTAACTTTGAATCTTCCGTACACCAAAGGCGATAGCCCTACGCCTTTGCATATCCCAAGAATATTGCCTTCTTGGCCCTCGCGTCAAGCTTTCCCTCGTTGGCGTGATAGTAGGCGGTACATCCAGAAATTCGAGCCTATCATAATCGTGATGTTCTCGACCACACCCTATAGGGTGTATCACCATCCAATGTCGAATGTGGTGAACGGTTCACAATGTAACAAGTCAGTAGTCACCGCCGCCCACCATTCGTTGCCCAACTCGCATAAGATCGCGATACTCACCGCTTTTCCCGCAAGCGTTGTTGGTTCTCTCCGCGACCCCATTCCCCGCCTGTAGACTCGATCATTCCAAGGTCGTGAACAACCCTCCTCATCACGAACTCCTTGAAAGCACCATCTCAGATACTGCATCGCTATCGATCTCGGCGTCTTCAATTTCTTTCTGTCTCGTTCTCAACCATTGTTCTCCACTTCTTGAATGTCTCAACACCTCATTCTTGTGCTTCGAAAGTAAATCCAAGCATACCTAGAATAATCATCTATAAACGAGACATAATACACGGAACCACCCTTGAAGTTGTCCGAGCCGACCCCAAACATCCGTGTGCACATAATCTAGTATCCCTCGCTCTTAGACTTCTTGTTCGAAACTTGACCCCGTGTGACTTTCCATACACACAATCCTCGCAAAAATCCATGCTAGGTTCCTTCGATTCTTCAATGCACCTCTTTACCAAGCGTAACTAGACCCTTCTCGACATATGCCCAAGCCGCTTATGCCATAACCGCTGTGCTCACATGGGTCTCCACCACTTCCTTCGCCTAACCGCCGCATCTCCCCGCCACCGCTGCATTCGAGAGTATATAGATTACCGTGGACGAACACCCTTCATCACTACTAAGGAACCACGAACAACCTTCTTCACTCCGCTTTCCGTCACAATCCGCAACCACCGAGTCCAAAGCACCAACCGAGATAAGATTCTTCCGCAAGTCGGGAACATGCCTCACATCCGCCAAGGTTCGAACCACTCCATCATGCATCTTGATTTTGATATTACCTAGCCCCACTGCTTTACAAGCATGGTTATTCCCCATCAATACAGCTTCCACCATCAATGCCTCTCAGAGGTAGTAAACCACTTCCTATTTGGACACATATGGTAAGAGCAACCGAATCAAGTATCCACTTCCGGAGATCTCCTCGCCACCGCGGACGACATAGCATTCCTTATCGCCCTTCCTCCTCAAACGTAGCTCGCTTCTTCCTTGCCCTCTCTCCTCTCAGTCTTGTTGTTGTTCTTCTTTCCACCTACTCTCTTATTTGGACAGTCGACTTTGAAATGTCCAGCTTCACCGCACTTGAAACATCCTTTTCCCGCAAGAGGTCTTGATTTAGATCTAGACTTTCCTCCCTTGCCTTTTCCTCGCCATTGCTCCTTCCTCTTGCAAACAATCCTCGCTTGTTCCTCAGACGCCAGTACATGTCACTAGTTGCGCTCTTCCAAGATCGTCCGCTAGAAGTGCCGTTCTAGTCTCATCCATCTTCGATTTTCTCCCACAAGCCTCGGTGTTTGCACTGTGTTCTCATAAGACTTCTGCAGAGACAGTAGTAGAAGCGCCTGATCCTCGTCTCCTACTTTAACATCTATGTCTTTCAAATCTGATATGATCCTATCAAACTTGTTGATGTGTTCCCGGATTGATGAGCCCTCCTCCATCTTGCAAGTATACAATTTGGATTTTAAGTAGATCCGGTTAGTTAGACTCTTCGTCATGAAGGTACCCTCTAACTTCTTCCACACGCCGTTTCCTCTCCATCTACCAAGAAAGCTACATCCCTCTCGAGGCATAGGATAATCGACGCCCGTGCTTCCAGATCCAACTCCTCCCAATCCTCATCAGACATATCCTTGTTCTTCTTCTCCTTTCCATCCAAAGTCTTGTGCAATTTTTGCGAAATTAGAAAGTTTTTCATCTGCATCCTCCAATAAGAAAAATCGTTCTTCCCATTGAACTTTTCAATCTCGAATTTTCCCACTTTGGTGATTCTTGGTTGGCCATCCTCTGTTTGTCTTCGTGAATCCGCTTCTCGGGAATCACCGAACACCCCTCAAATTAGAAATTACACCACTTCCAATCGAACAATAGCTCGATACCAATTGTTGGGCTTACGCATCGGAACCGCCGAGAGAAACCACCACAAACGATAGCAAAAACACAATAAAGGAGTAAAGACACGAGATTTACGTGGTTCGGCAAGTTGCCTACGCCCACGGGTAAGGAGGGGATTTTCACTAATAGAAAGAGAGAATACAAATTAGGATTACAAGTTCTCACAAAGAAACCCTAAAACAAACCTCTCAATCTCTCAAAAGATCTCCTCTCCAAAGATGCACAAACCCTCTCAAAGGTCGCTCCAAAACGTGCTTGATTACCACCAAATAATCGGGTTTAGGGTTATATATAAACTCTAAACGAACCGGTTTAAAACCAAAACCCGCTGACCGCCTGCATTAGTCGACTACTACTTCAGATTAGTCGACTACTCATGTAGATTAGTCGACTACAACACGATTAGTCGACTACTGCACTCCAACGCGAAACACACCTTTCGTAGATGCAGATTAGTCGACTACTCTGCAGATTAGTCGACTACTCATCGTAGATTAGTCGACTACAACACGATTAGTCGACTACTCTGCAGATTAGTCGACTACAATACCTAGTAGTCGACTACTGAACCTGAAAACTGTCTTGTGCATGTTTTTGTGCATGTTCTACAGAACAAGTTCTCAAAAAGGAAGAGAATCAAAAAAATTGAGATGCCAATATTTACTGAGGAATTTAAACAATCACCGAAAAAGCACAATTGTATGATATCTCTCTCTCCCAGACATCATCATCGCCTTGTTTGCAGCTGAGATTGCTCTTTGGGATTGACTTGCAAGCATATTCTTTTCCTTATGAACCTAGGCCAAGTTTCTTGCTAATTGTATAATGCTGTGTGAGGTTTGGGGTCTTCTGAGGTAGAAATCAGGATGGCTTTGATGAAGAAGGAGTTTGATGAGATTTCTTCATCTTGAACAAAATTAGAATCTGGGTTTTGCCAAGAAATGAGTGCTAAAATTGGTTTCTTGAAAAAGATTGGTTCTTGCTTATGAGTTTTCAGACTGAATTTGAAGAAAGTGAGAGATGGCTTTAATGGAATTTTAGGAGAAAATTGGATTATGAAGGGTTTTTGAGGTTGCAAGAATCACATGAGTTCTTGGTTTTTGGTTTTATGGTTTATTTTGAGGTGAAGCTTGAGTTAACGTCGTCTAATTTTGTTCAAGATTTGTAATCTGGTTAGAAAGCAGGATAAATTCGAAAATTAGTATGTTGACCGTTCTTTGAATCCGATCGAGATCTGCAAGTGGAGTCTAGGTTATGAATCTTCGATAACTATCCAAAAGCATAGTTGAATATGGTCGGAAGCTAGACGAACCTTGGACAACATCAGAATGCCTCCAATGATAAATCCTGGTCCTCAATAGTAATGCATATTATATTAGTTACATCCATCAGTAAAAAAACAACAATAAAAGAAAATGAGTATTAATAAAGTTAAGATAAAACACTTTAATCAGGTTTATCCAAGAAGCACAAGTCTGGATCAAAATTATATTCCTAAAGGGGGCGAAAACTTCACAAAGCAAATTAGTGGCAGGTTTACCTATTTTCCAGTGGTTAGGAGAAGTTGTATCTCCTTTTCAGAGCTGAATCTTAAAAATGCTTTGAAAGCTTCTGCTAATGAAAGAGAGCACATACAAGAGTTCACAAATTTAGCAAGTGTTGATCTCAGATCCAATATATTAGCTAAATTTACACAGGTACAAAGCATACTGTATCATTTGTACAATAATCAACATCATCTTAATCCAGACATATTCCATATAATAAGATACGGGCTATTGTACAAATCAAATTGCACATATGGTAGACACAAAGCAGAATAATGAAGAGTCAAAAATTCAAAAGCACACCTTCAGTTCTTCTTATTTTTGCTTCTAAGCTCTCTTAAATACGGGTAGGCCTTCTGATATTCCAATATAGACCACACTAAGTGCCTAAGAGAGAACTCCGGCCATAGAGGAACTGGATTCTGCAAGTGACAATAAGTAGTTTGCCATAAAAGGAAATTACTCAAACGAGTCTCCCCTGAAGTCCTAATCAAAATATCAGGGTCAGGACAATCTGCTGTATATAAATGTTGCTCCAGATCAGATACTGAAACAAAATCTCCCATATCATCATCATAACCATTAGCACATCCTTGTATCATTCGAATCTTATTTCTGCACGATTCTTCAATGGCATGCCTAATTTCATCAGTTGTCGTGTAAGCTACACATACTGAGAGTACCAGTCCTTTGTTATAGGCAGTGTTATTCATTGCCTTCTCAGCTGCCAACCTCACTGGCTCGCTCAAAAGTTTCAAATTTCCCAAGAAATTAATTCTAATACCATACCCTTTGATAAAACTCTCTTTCTTTAGTAATTCCTCTATTTTCTCCAGCATCAAATTCATCACAGATTCGACTTCATCTGGCTTTCGTTTAAAGTTATCGATACTGAAAGCATATACAGTTACATACTTTAGCCCCATTTCATAGCAATACTGGGTAATAGACATGAGAGCAGCAAAGCCAACTTGGTGACCGCCTTCTTTAATTCCTTTATTCTTGGCGAATCTACGATTTCCATCCATTATGAATGCTATATGGTTAGGCATTGGGCCAAAGGAGAGAACTGAAAAGAGGCATTGTCTGAGGCAATACCAAATCTTTCCCAGGAGAGTGAAGCCTGTTGTGTCGATTTTCTTCCCCATTAACGGATCCTGCAAAAAACTAGCAGGAATTGAGAAAATGTTGATATGAGGTAATAAAGTTTATCTAAAAATGAGATTAAAAGTTTTATTAATTTTTATCAATAAAAGCATTATAATCTGGTTTTACTTCTTCTCAGATACATAATCACTATAAAAAAGGTGCCATATCATCCTTAATAAATCATAAACCTTTCCAATCTTTAAAAAAAATGTGACATTTTTTTCCTCAATTGTGAAAATGCTTTCATGAACTGGAGATGACAAACGAATTATTTTAAAATGCTATTGTTTCTCAAAAATACTGCACATGTTATTCTACATCTTTCTAGTTATTAAATATAGCCTTGGAATCCTAACTTAATTTAATGAACTATGAATATCAATCAAGAGAATAATCAGAGAATTACACAAGTCTATGCAAATAAACATTGATTTATTCAAAGTTTAAAAAAGTAGACGCAAAATGTATTGTTTTGTATCTAGTATATAGAAAATATTTCCATAGATCAACCTGATCAACTTTCAGTGTTGATAAAGAGCCACTTCCTTTTGCAGGACAAAGTTTAAAGCTAGTGTCATAAGATCAAATCTAGACTGAAAACTAATAGAACTTATGATGAAATGTATAATAATAATAATAATAATAATAATAATAATAAAGAAGTTAATATTGTATTACTTGCATTACCTTAGCATAGGAAGGCTCTTTAGAGTAATGTTGGAGGAATTGTAGGATGGTTAGGGCAAAGGAGAATGGTCTGTTTATAGGGAATTAGGGAGGTATCTAGCTATCTTAAGATAGTCAATGCCATTGGAAATAATGGTGAGTGTTGCTTTGGAAAAATGATAGTCAGGGATTGGTAATTATGTTCAAGCATTGATAATGGTGATCAATCATTAGTTATTGATATATGCATTATGGAGATTTGTTTCAAGAATTTTGAGAGAAGAGACCATCAATGTGACTCATGTGCAAATACTAAAAATAAAAAATAAAAATAAATAAATAAATGCACTTCAATAATTTAACCATCTCCCCCATAGGAAAATGTTGAGTCATTCAATAAATGCACTTCAATAATTAGGTTGCTAAGTACATGTTGGTGGGTCGTGGCTACAGTGTTGGTTGGTGGCTGCTGACTTTAAACAAAGCACTTGAGCTTCTGTGTATCCAGCTATCCAACTTCACTTCCCACAAAGATCTAGAGTTAATGGGCAATTGGGATTCTTTAATTCAGAGCAAACAAAGCCTTTGCTTTAGATTTTGAACAAGTTCTCAAAAAGGAAGATGAAAGCAAAGAGGATGAGTATAAATAGAACCTTTACCTCGATCTATTGGAACCCAAGAGCTGGATTGAGCTGAGGTAGTTGATGGTGATGGTCTCTTTAACAACACAAACGAGTCAAAACTCCAAAAGGGTGTGAGTAATATCAACATATAGTGGCAAAGAATTCACGATCAAGAGATTGCAGGCTATATGTTCATAATGTTATCCAACTTCTCATCAAAAAACAACCAATCATAAAACAACGCAAAGCTTCACATTGGCCTGAAATAACTCTTCCTACAACACTCCATAAGCCAACCAACGACCGTCCATCTCGATACAACATCCGAACGAATAACTTGTTTGAAGGATAATGAGCACAACATATAAACCGAACAACCATAAAACAACGCAAACCAAGCTCGATATCTCTTCCGATTCCCGCATTTCACATAAGTAAGCAAAAATCTCAATTGGATCTCCATGTCAGGATTAATTCTCAGAAAAATTGAAGTTCTTTATACACAGTACAATTTTGAAATATCTGTAAATTTCGGTACCGGAAGTTTACTAGGATCCAAGAACAAATCTTTTCAAATTTCTCTAAATTTTGGGATAGAAACCAAATCCTGCAGCAGCCTGACTAAATCTCCTCCTACCAATTTTCATACACAACCCAAACCATCCAAATTCCCAATACCCACTAATCTTTAATGATCAGACAACAATCTAAGAAACACGAACACTGCACTATTCAAAACCAATGGCTGCTCATTCAATAACAAATCCCAATTTCAAATTGAAAATTTCAAGAAGTTTAACGCACAACCACAAGTTGGGCTCAGAGAAATCCCCATCAGAGATCTGCCTCAATAGAGAAATCAACAAGGAATCAACTTTCACTGCAGAGACTTGAACTAATTGGGAAGTGGTTGTGAAGAGCAGGGTCTCTCATTTGTGGGGTTTTATCGTGAGGAGTTTGGATTGATTCATGAGGAAGAAGCGGGACTTTGGGGATAAAAATGAGATCTTTGTGGGTTTTTCAATGGAATTTAGCAGCGGTTTTAATTAAATCTTTTTCTTTTGTCTATTTAGATATTGGTCCCTTACGTTTTCAGTAATTCCATATCAGTCCCTCATATCGTCGAAATTGTTCCTATGTCCCTCAAGTCTCAATGGGTCTTGCAAATTTGTCCCTTCGTTAGTTTTTTCAGTTAGAGCTTGAAACCATGGTTATATTAACCCTTAATCCAACATCCACAATCAGAATATGGGAGCTCTGTTGTTTAAGATTTCAGAATCAAAGCTTGATAATTTCTTTATTTGCAAATTTAGATTTTTGTTGAATGATGATTCACTGAACCAGTGAACAGAATTTACAACCTCATAACCCGAATACAAATGCATCACTGTTACTAGAAGTCAGCTTGAGATCGCATTCTTAAAACTGTGATTCTTCTATCCGAAAACTAAAATTACTAGCAGCGCCTATATCATTTAAGCTAAAACTTCAATATAATCCGTTTGCGACATATCACCAGCCTTGAGAAGAAACAATTATTGTCACTGGCAAAGAATTTGATCAATGCATTCTAGATATATATGAAGGAAACATGAAACTTTCCAAAACTTTCTACAGTTTGCCAATCTATTTACTCAATTGCTTCATCATTTGTGTAGCTGACATCAGTTCATGTATTTACTTACCCATATTACTTCATTCTGGATTCCTCTTTGTAAACATTGAAACTTTCCAAAACTTTCAGCATTTCTCAAAACATTTAAACCCTTCTGATAGGTTCTTCTTCCGTTCTCATCATAGCTGCAAACTCACTCGAATCTATCTTCCCATCCTGCAATTCAGAGAATTGATTACAAATTTGTAAAAGCGATGACTGAAAGTTTAGCAGAGAACATACATTGTTTTGGCTTATGTCTTTGATCATTTCATGAACATTGACATCGCCGAGGCCAAATTCTTTACACACTTGTGAGAGATCATCGATGGTGATGTAACCATTCCCATCTTTGTCAAAGAAGGAGAATGCATTCCTCAAGTTCTCCTCTCTCTCCAACTTATTCAGGTGAAGCGTCGCAACAACAAATTCATCACAGTTACTAGAAGTCAGCTTGAGATCGCATTCTTAAAACTGTGATTCTTCTATCCGAAAACTAAAATTACTAGCAGCGCCTATATCATTTAAGCTAAAACTTCAATATAATCCGTTTTCTCCATATCACCAGCAATGAGAAGAAACAATTATTGTGACTGGCAAAGAATTTGATCAATGCATTCTAGATATATATGAAGGAAACATGAAACTTTCCAAAACTTTCTACAGTTTGCCAGTCTATTTACTCAATTACTTCATCATTTGTGTAGCTGACATCAGTTCATGTATTTACTTACCCTTATTACTTTATTCTGGATTCCTATTTGTAAACATTGAAACTTTCCAAAACTTTCAGCATTTCTCAAAACATTTAAACCCTTCTGATAGGTTCTTCTTCCGTTCTCATCATAGCTGCAAACTCACTCGAATCTATCTTCCCATCCTGCAATTCAGAGAATTGATTACAAATTTGTAAAAGCGATGACTGAAAGTTTAGCAGAGAACATACATTGTTTTGGCTTATGTCTTTGATCATTTCATGAACATTGACATCGCCGAGGCCAAATTCTTTACACACTTGTGAGAGATCATCGATGGTGATGTAACCATTCCCATCTTTGTCAAAGAAGGAGAATGCATTCCTCAAGTTCTCCTCTCTCTCCAACTTATTCAGGTGAAGCGTCGCAACAACAAATTCATCACAGTCTATTGTGCCAGTTTTGCCTATGTCGGCCTGTATCATGTTAACAGAATTGATTCATTAACACAAATAAATATAAAAATGTACAAAAAACCAGAAACAAAATCCTTAGAGGGCCCACTCTATGCAGTTGCATATAGTGGGGAAGGAGAGGATGACACTGGGCATATTACAGATCCTTTTGCACATATCAGTATATCACTAATGTATATCAGCACAGTCATTATTTGTCTATTAGTGATAGTAACTAACTGATAGTGTATTTAAATAGGATTCGTTTTTCAAAAAACTTGTCATCAAATAGTTTATTATGAAAGGTAACATTATACAGAAGTATGTTGAGTCCTAACACATACCGCGTCCATAAGAGACTGGATCTCAGCCTCCATCAGATCCGAGCCTAACTTTTGCAAACCCTCCTTTAGTTCATCATATGTTATCATGCCAGTATTGTCTGTGTCGAATATTTTGAATAATTTCTTCAGGCCAGCTATCTCTTCATCTGTCATCGTTTTTGCTATAACCTTCAATGAATAAGCAGATTATAAATATGCAAGTACCGTAATGTAAGCTTTATAGAGAAAGGCCACCAAATCATTGGGGTAATGAGTTATAGATGATGGATAAGTTAACTAAAGAAAAATCAAAAGACTGTCAAAATTTCATACATCCACAGTTGATCTCTATGCTAGAGCCTGCAAATATAATACCCACATTGTTTAAATTAAAATTTCAATTATACTTTACTAAAATGTGATAGTTATATGAAAACTGAATTTTTTTTTTTAAAGATTTGTATAACTTTGATTCCATCGAGAAGAATATTAAAGCTAGGAATTGGGTAGTATGAGATAATAACAAAACAATCCACAGACTAGAACTAAAGAATTTTTTAAATAAAATTTGCAGAATAACCCAGAATAATTCTGTTAATTGCAGTTAAGCCCATTTTACCATAAGCACTGTTATATTAATCAAGGAACATCCCAGGTTTTACACAAGTTAGTATAGACCGTTTACAACTTTGTTCCCCTATCTCATCCCAATATTTAGAAGTTGATGTCTTTCGATAAGTAAGTTATAATCAAGTCAGAAAATTAATGCTGTAAAATTTTAAATTTATAGGAGCATCTTTGGATTGATCAGTTGATGTCATGTGATATACAATACGTTTATCATATTGAACTGCAACTGGATTTGATTAATGAGATTTGGTAATCATGAAAAAACAAGAAAAAAATGCAGCAGAGTTACAATTTTCAGGACCAATTTGAAAAGAACATAGTAGCTTACTTTCAAAGCCATCTTCTTTAATTTGTTCATTGCTGAGAACCGCTTCAGTCGTGACAAAACAGCAGAGTCCAAAGGTTTCTCAGGAGCCACTCCGTCACCGACAATCCATTGATGACCTGGCACAGCCATTATTAACTTCAATCACAATGAACAAACATTTGGTAACTAAATTTTACAATAACACTCACAGAGAACTTGATGAGCTGTAAATCTTTTTGTTGGATCAGGATTTAGCATGTTACATAAGAGGTCTTTAGCACTATCAGAAATGGACGGCCATGGTTCAGATTCAAAATCCAAATTCCCTTGTAAGATCAGCGAGAAGGTATCAGCTTCCGTATCTGAAGGAGACATGAGAGACAAATATGATACCGGTATTGAATAAGGATAAAACTTCAAATAGTCCTTTCACAAAATTTCCGCAAACTTTTGGGGGCTTCACAGAAAACTACTATAAACTATTTTTATTAAAGAAAAGTATCATAAAATTTATTGCAAACGAACTATCAAAAATTGTTGATAAAGTGATACAGAGATAATGACTTGGATAGAAGGTCTAAACTACTCATTTACATCTATTAATCCAAAAGTTCATGAGGGTAACAGATAAGATATATAAAGTACTTAAGAACAAAACTGTAACTACCGTTAGACATGGCACTTTAGTAATAAAAAAATTCATGGTTTTTCATTATATTTACCCTAAAGAGGTACAAAAGGAGAGGCACCCTACTCAATGTACCTGTGCAAAAGATCAATAAAAAGTATAGGATCCTTCCAGCACTCCATACATCTGCCTCTGGCCCATAATGTTTATGCAATACCTCCGGTGCAACATAATAAGGGCTCCCAGCTACATCGTAGAATGTATCGCCTGAAAATTCCCATTATTTTATCAACTACAACTTGTTCAGAAATATCATGGGGAGCACAGTTATCAGAAATGTTGTAAATATGTATATGCAATGATGAGGTAACTCATTAAATTTTCAAAAATTGCAGGTGGTTCAAGCAATCCCATAATGAATCAAGCTTTCAACTGCCATTGCTTGAGAATTATCATGGAAATAGATGCATAATCAAGCTATATTTATGATTGGAGAAAACTTGGAGTTCATAACATTCACTTTTACAAAAGTTAAAAGAAATTAGAGAAGAGTAGACCACTACAAAGCATTTTCCTATGTAATTAAGGTACCTGAAATTTAAATATGCGTAATAAAAGATGTATTAAAAATCATACGCTACAAAATGTCAACGTACAGGAAATACCAATTCTCTTAAAAATTTTAATAAAAACATGAAAATGTCAGTCCGCAACCATAATGTGCATGATAGAAGATCATAAAAATCTTTACTGAAAACTAATGTGAGAATGGTGCTTAATCCAAGAACAGACACAAACTAAATAAAGTGGTCACAAGAAAGAAACACTTCCTCCTATTCTATGACCAAGAAAATAAATAAAGCAAGAATTTATCGAAGATGTGCTAGATTATCAACATAAATGTCTATCAGCTAATTTAACAGATAAGTCATAAATAAGTATAAACTTGGACATTTCACATTTATCAAAAGTTTTGATTACAACATCTATATCCCTTCCTTCAAAATTTCCTTCTATTGCAAAGGAACAAAATGGGTAACAAAAAGAAAAACCTAAAATCCAAAATTTCCAATCAGTTTCAATGCATTCATGGGATACTACACAAAACTAATACGAAACAAGATAAATATAATACCAATAAAAACCGAAATTTGATTATAGTGGTTATAAGAAAGAACTTCCTCCTACAACCAAGAAAATAGACAACACAAAATTTAGGCAAGATGTGCTCGTTTATCAATCATTTGTGTATTCTTTGCCAAAAATATCAGTTCTCTTACCAGAAATTCTCTACCATCTGAGATATAAGTAAACGCATCATTATAGAATCCACATTTATCAGAAGTTTTGACTAAGACATCTACATCTTCACTTCCAGATTAACAAAAAGAACTTAAACCCAAAATAAACAAGCAACAAGAAGAGCACAATACCGACCAGGATTATAAAAAACCGACGACCCAAAATCAATAGCCTTGAGGACAGCATCATCATCATTATTCATAAACAAGAAATTGTCAGGCTTAAGATCTCTATGCATCACCCCAAGAGAATGGCAACCCTCCACAACTTCAACTACAGTCTTAATCAAACATGCAGCTTTCCTCTCAGTATATGGCCTCTTGTGCATAATCCTTTTCAACAATGTTCCACCTTCACAAAGCTCCATCACCAAATGAACGAACTCAGAATCCTCAAAAGTTTCCTTGATTCTGACCACATTTGAAAGATCAGAGACATGATGCATTATCTCTATCTCTCGCAAAACAACCTCATAATCTTGTTTGCAGTTGAGATTGCTCTTTGGAATTGACTTGCAAGCATATTCTTTTCCATTTGATTTGTCAATGCAGAGGTAAGTAGTGCCAAAGGAACCTTGGCCAAGTTGCTTGCCAAGTGTATAATGCTCTGTGAGGTTTGGCGTCTTTCGAGGGAGAACAGAGGATGGTTTTGATGAAGAAGGAGGAGGAGTTTGATTAGATTTCTTCATCTTGAACAAAATAAGAATGTGGGTTTTGCCAAGAAATGAGTGCCGAGATTGGTTTCTTGAAAAAGATTGGTTCTTGCTGATGGGTTCTCAGGCTGAGTTTGAAGAATGTGAGATATGGGCTATATGAAGTATTGGACTTTTATGGGGTTTTTGAAGTTGCAAGAATCAAAAGTGTTCTTGGTTTTTGTTTTTACAATGGGTTGCATTCCGTCTGCTCATTCAAATAAAAAAATTTCTAGGATTTTATACGACATAAGATTTTGTTCTTGGATTTTGTGGGGAATTAAGGAAAGATACGCGGGACTTGAGTTCTGATGATTTGCCGGTTCATAATTAGGTGTGGAGAATAGAGAAAAAAAATTTGAGACTTGGTTGTGGTTTCTTTTGTGGTGAAGTTGGGGCTAACGTGGTCTAGCAGAACACAGAGTGTGACAGTTAAATACAGTTAGCTTGTAGGTTTAGGACACGAATAAAGCTTACATAACCCCCAAAAGCTTGCCATTTTGTGATAACCACCCAAAATTTTGGAATTGTCACATAACCCCCAAAATTTTCAGTCATCCACGCAAAAACCCCATCATATATTCAATTTTTTCAACCTGGCCCCTGATAGCATAATGGATTTTTTCTTTAACCTCATCAAAAGTTTTTTTCGTAAATAATTTAGAGTTGGGGGTTTTTATGAACATAAAAGATTGATAGTAGATAGGTCAGCATTCTGTAAACCTCAGAGACGAAACCATTATTGAAAGAAACTCAGGTAAACAACAATGAAGATGAAACTTTTACAGGAATTGCACTGATTGAAGTCTTGGGACAATGCTAGCTGAAATCATAATAATCAGTGAGTAGTTTCTTTTAAATGGTTAATTAAGATTCACACATTAGTATAGAGTCCATAGACAAATACTACAGCAGTGTCAAGCCGCCTTCAAATTAACAATCTTAATAGCTTTTTTTAGAAAGATGCATGAAGCATTCAGTTTCCACAAGATAAAAAAGAGTAATTACTGTAACCTTTTCAGACTTCAGCTAATTCAAGAGCACTTGTATCCATTAGTAAATGTATAATACAAGAAAAGAAAACGAATGCATAATGCACATAAGATAATACATTTTAATCAGGTTTATTAAAAAAACAGTTAAAAACAAAGCAAACGCAAATCTAGATCAAAATTATCTGCCAAGAGAGAGGAAAAAGAAAACTTCACAAAAATTGCCACTGCTATTGCAAGAGAGTGTACAAGAGCTCGCATATTTAGCAAGTATTGCTTTCAGATCCATATCTTAGCTTAACTTACAACTGGTGTACAGCATATTGAATCATTAGTACAATAATCATAGAGTACACAGCTTTCATTAAGGTTAAAGTGCACATATAATAGACAAAAATTAAGAACAATGAAGGATCAAAAAATTTGAAGCACACCCTCAGTTCTTCTTATTTTTGCTTCTTAGCTCTCTTAAATAAGAGCAGACCTTCTGATACTCCAATATAGCCCATACCAAGTGCCTGAGGGAGAACTCAGGCCATAGAGCGACTGGATTCTGCAAGTGAGAAAAGGTAGTTTGCCATAGAAGGAAATTACTCAAACGAGCCTCCCCTGAAGTCCTAATCAAAATATCAGGCTCAGGACAATCTGTTGTATATAAATGTCGCTCCAATTCAGATACTGAAATGAAATCTGTGATATCATCATCATCGTCATAACCATTAGCATGTCCATCTTGTATCTTTTTCTTCTTATTCGTACATGATTCTTCGATGGCGTGCATGATTTCATCAGTGGATGTGTAAGCTACACATACTGACAGTACTGGTCCTTTGTTATTGGCAGTGTTATTCATTGCCTTCTCAGCTGCCAATCTCACTGGCTCGCTCAAAAGTTTCAGGTTCCCCAAAAAATTAATTCTAATCTCATATTTTTTCACAATACTTTCTTCTTTGAGCAATTCATCAATTTTCTCCTGTATCAGATTCATCACAGATTGGACTTCATCCGGATTTCGTTTAAAATTATCGATACTGAAAGCATATACAGTCACATACTTGACCCCCATTTCATAGCAATATTGGAGAATATGGATGAGAGCGGCAAAGCCAACTTTGTGACCCCCGCCTTCTTTAATTCCTTTATTCTTGGCAAATCTACGATTTCCATCCATTATGAATGCTATATGGCTAGGCATCGGACCAAAGGAGAGAACTAAAAAGAGGCATCTTCTGAAGAAACCCCATATCCTTTCCAGGAGAGTGGACCCTTTTATTTCAAATTTTTTCTCCATTAACGGCTCCTGCAAAAAAATAGCACAAATTAAGATAGAAATAAGATGATGCATCCAGTTTATCTAGAAATGGGTTTAGATAAGTTTTATTGAATATTTATCTAAGGAAGTGTTATAATTTGGTTCTAACTTTTACACAGATGCATAATCACTATAAATATGGTTTCTTGTCATTCTTAGGAATCAGAAGAATCTGATCTTAAAGAAAAAATGTGAGATTTTTTTTTAAAATTAGGAAATGCTTCACGAACTGGAGATGACAAACATGATTCAAAAATTAATTCAAAAATGTGCATATGTCGAAGAATATTATCCATGCTGTTGCTTATCATTACAGTTACAACAAAATATAGCCTTCAGAATACTAACTTAATTCAATGTACATTGTATACCAGTCAAGAGAATAATCAGAATTCCACAAATCTATACACATAAACACAAATATATAATAACATTAAACAATGGATTCAAATTTTAATCTTTTTATCTCAAGAAATTTTTATTTTATATTAAAATAAAAATACTATATAGAAAATATCTCCATGTATCAGCATGATAACTTTCAATGTTAATATTCAAGAGTCACTTCCCAGGACAAAGTTTAGAGCTAGTGTCATATGATCAAATTTTGTGAAAGCTGAAAAATAGGTAGACCTTTATTTGAACTGATCAAATGTACAAAAAGAAGTTAATACATAATACTCACATTACCTTGTTTTGTAAGAATGAAACTAATCGTCTATAATTTGCAAGTTTAAGCTTTTGAATATAATGAATTCAGTATCTTGTAATCATTATAAAGTTAGAATCTTAGTATAAGCAGCTTAATAGTACAAACTAGTAAGTTGAAACAAAAGTGTTCCTCCTTGTTAGAGGCAAGGAAAATTCATGTTTAAAACCTAGTTGTTAGAAAGGGAAACCAATTTTGTGTTTACCCACAGAAACTGTCCAATATAGTCAATCTGAGATTAAATAGAGCATGGCATGCTATCACGCTTCCGTAGTTCCAGTGCCATTGTAATTCCAAGCTCACCTCTTGGATATTGTCCTAGCACAAGCTCTGAAGCAACATTGCAATGCCTAATTCTAATACCATTCGTCGGAGACATAGGAGAACTCACATTTAGAAGTTATGTATTAGATGGTGGGAACCCAAAATAGTTATCTACCAAAGAAATGCTAGTAGACTATAGTCACCGAAAAAGAATGCTATTTTTACTAGATGTCTATCATATTTGTATCAAGTATAAACCTTTCAATCTTCACATATCACACTAATCAATGAAAATTGAACCTCAAAATACCCAAAAATCTCCCCCCACAAAGAAAAATATAAACCCACTTCATTAACCACTATACCAAGCACTTAAGATTCCATACACTACAATTCCAGCTATCCAACTACAGTACCCACCAAGATCTCACAGTTCATGACCAACTGAGATTCTTTGATTCAGAGCCAATATAGACTTTGCTTCAGATTCTGGGAAAGCTCTTAAAATGGAAGAAAATCAAAGACATTTATCATGCAAATATTAACTGAGGCATTTAAACAAACATCTAGTATGCAAAAGAAAACTATTTGCTTGTACTCAAAACCCAACAAAATGGAATCTTTACCAGGATCAGTTGGAACCCAAGAGTTGATCTGATCTGAAGTAGTTGATGATGTGATGGTCTCTTTAACAACACAAGCAGTTTCAAGTCAAAGACTCAAAGAAAGAGATTATGATGTTGATTAAGAGTATAAGGTAAAGTTTCGCTTACCCGATAAATAAATACTTTCCTTAATCGTCAGTGGTCACAGGATAAGAGCTTTATGGGCCGATTTTGGGCTAGGCCTTATAATTTCTCTGGTGGCCCGAAATTTGCGTTCAGAACTTCTTTTGTTATAAAAAGATATTTTAACTCTCTATTTATCGTTGGGTTAACTGCAGATAGACTCCTTTATGATAGCCCAATTGCAGATAGACCCATGTAGTTCTATTCGGGGTTCTATCCGCAATTAACCCTAAGCCTTATAGCGAATGTCGGGTTGTAAAGACCCATGAGCAGGCATTGATCATCTTAATCTACTAGGACTCAAAAGGATTAACCCTAATTGAGTTATGAGCTCAAACATATTTAACCATATATTCATTTAAGTGTTTTTATGATATAGGACTAAATCTCATCTCATGTCTTTTCATGTGGGACTAAACCCCACACACTGAACCTAATGTATGTGAGTCACTCCTAACATATCTCCACGTTTGCTCTCGACTCGAGCCCAGTGCAAATGGCTAATGCAGATAGTGTCTCAACTTAATACTTTGTACGCGAACAAAGACAATGCGACGAAATGTGCATTTAAGGTATCCGTAACCCATTTCAAACCAAGTTACATCGAAGTCATATATAACCTCATATTGTCTCCACCTTAACCAATATTAGCAAAGTCTTAACACAATTAAACAGAGATGAAATAGTTAATTTACTAGGACACAATTAACTCAAAACTATTAACTTTTATTGAGCCATCATCCAGAAATATTTAACTGTTTTTCCAATGGGGAAATAAACTCTCTCTGTCTTGTCTTTGTTGACCAAGCTCATATATCGAACTGAACGGATGCAAAATATTCCTTAAAAAATGTTATTTATGGAAACTGTTAACAGTAATATTTAAAAGGAATGATATTTTTCATGATTGTGAGTATACATAGACATGACTCTATGACAGCTCAAGCTCCTCACACATGAAACACATCAAACTTTTCTACCACTCATTGCAAGTCTCATCTCCATCACTAGTGAAAATCTAAGGCACAACAAAAACACAAACCATAAAAAATTCCCCATTTTAACCAATTGTCACATGACCACAAACATTTAACATGGACCAAAATAAATCAATACTCAATGATGAGAAAAACATGTATTTCTGACTCAAAAGAATTTCAACACAAAGACAAAAGCAAAAGGATTGCAGCTTATCACACACTCATCACCTTTGAAATCCTTAGGCCAACCTCAGCCTCACATCTCATATCCTCACTCAATCACCTTATATTACTTAAATACCATCTACTCATTTGAGAGTAGCCTGCAAGTACAGAGAGAGAGCTAGTTTCTTGCTGTTCTTGCCTTCATTAAATCCAAATGGCATCTGCTACTCTCCTCAAGTCCTCATTCCTCCCAAAGAAATCAGAATGGTTCGGCGCGAAGAGCACTGTATCGAACAGCCAGCCTATGGCTGTTTCGTTCACAGTTCGCGCTGGTGCTTACTCTGATGAGCTTGTCAAAACTGCGGTTAGTACTTAATGATCATTTATGTTATTTTCAGACATATCAAACATATGTATGCAAACAATAGAATTAACATATATTTCATATTTGGCTTCAAATTCAATCTATTAGTACTATAAAAGTAACATGCAAGCTATTAATAGTCAGTACTCAAATATGTATTTGATCAGAACTTGAGTAAATGAAAATTCGTAGAATCAGAAATCTTCATAGGTTGTATATGTGTTGCTTGTAACCATATGAAATACATCAGATTAATGAAGAATTGGAGATTAGTCACGAAGAATAAATATTCTATGATTAGAATTCCAGGTTGAAATTGTATCAGTATATACCATCTTCTATGATTAAAATTCCAGGTTATTGAAATTGTATCAGTATACCATCTTCTATGATTAAAATTCCAGGTTATTAAAATTGTATCAGTGTACAATTTTTAAGCACCAGCAACATACAAAGTATCAGTACTTGCTTGTGTTAAAAAGATTCCAGCCTGTTCACAGTTTAACAGTAAAAAATAAAATGATATATTTTAGATGTAAAGGATTTCTTGTCAGATGAAGACTTGAGTCAACCAAAATTTTTGCATTCAGAAATCTTCATAGCATACATGAGCTTAATTCTTAGGACATGTTCAGAAAAATAGAGTCACTAAACTTGGACAAAACTAAAAATTGTTGCAGAAAAGCATAGCATCACCAGGAAGAGGAATATTGGCCATGGATGAATCAAATGCAACTTGCGGAAAACGTCTAGCCTCAATCGGACTAGAGAACACCGAGGCCAA
Organism: Asparagus setaceus; assembly: GCA_012295165.1. Taxonomy (NCBI): domain Eukaryota; kingdom Viridiplantae; phylum Streptophyta; class Magnoliopsida; order Asparagales; family Asparagaceae; genus Asparagus; species Asparagus setaceus. The sequence goes on from CM022707.1 coordinate 26,932,960, forward strand.
CCGACAGGCTTACAGGACTCTGCTGGTCTCAGCTCCCGGTCTAGGCCAGTACATTTCAGGTGCAATCCTGTTCGAGGAAACTCTCTATCAATCCACCGTTGATGGCAAGAAGATGGTTGATGTTCTCACAAGCCAGAACATAATGCCAGGGATTAAAGTCGACAAGGTAACTGAATGTTTGTTACATGTATGTTTATAAGTGTAGCTGAAGTGAGAATGTTACAATGGGCTTGTGGATACACCCTAAAAGGTTAGCTTGCTCCTGTTGAAGATAAAATGGGGGAAAAAATCAATTGAGGTGGTTTGATCATGTGCCATGAGACCAAATACACCAGTTAGCAGAAGCACTAAGATTACAGAAGCAATTAAGAATGATATAATAATATGTAACTTAAAGGAGGAGATAACCCTTAATAAAACTGAATGGAAGAACAGGATTCATCTAGCTGAATATATTTACCGTTGTTTGATTATGAAGTCTCATGGCAGGAGACTTTTGTGTTATATGTCAGGGTTTAGTGCCGCTTGCAGGCTCAAACGACGAATCGTGGTGCCAAGGGCTGGACGGGCTTGCATCAAGATGTGCGGCTTATTATCAGCAAGGCGCACGCTTTGCTAAATGGTGAATATACATAGTTTTCTCAATATGGTTGCTTTTTTACTTGGGTTTGTATGTTCTTTCACGAACTTACACGTCTTGGTGAATATTACAGGCGCACAGTTGTCAGCATCCCCAACGGTCCATCAGCTCTTGCAGTGAAGGAAGCTGCTTGGGGTCTTGCTCGATATGCTGCCATCGCACAAGTAAATATCATACTTTTTCTTGGCTAGGTTTCTTTATAATTCAAGTATTTCAGCAAAAATTTAAAGCATTTATCATGCTTACATACGAAGAAGAAAACAAATCGAGCCTGACGACAAAGAAAATACCTGAACATGATAAATTCACATAAATATCAGTTAATATCCATCATAAGTCAGTTATAACGGAAACATTGTCTCTGTAAACCAATTGTGTTAGTACTGAAACTATGACTACACACAACAGTAATCAGTACCCAATAGTAATAAGTAATCATTCCAAGCATTTATCATGACCACATACAAAGAAGAAAAACATATAAAGGCTAGCAGAAAAGGAATTACTTGAAATATAATAAATTTTCTCCGTTAATTGTTTTCGTAATCCAGTTATAATTACATAGTAATAATAAGTATATATCATGTCTGCATACGAAGAAAAAAAAAAGGAAAAAAAAGATCATTTGTTCATGTCAATGTGATTTCAGGACAACGGGTTGGTTCCAATAGTCGAGCCAGAGATTCTGTTGGACGGTGAGCATGGAATCGACAGAACCTTCGAGGTTGCACAAAAAGTGTGGGCTGAGGTCTTCTTTTACTTAGCCGAGAACAATGTCTTGTTCGAAGGAATCCTACTAAAGCCCAGCATGGTCACCCCTGGAGCTGAATGCAAAGAGAGAGCAGCCCCTGGACAAGTTGCAGAATACACCCTCAAGCTCCTCCACAGAAGAATCCCACCAGCTGTTCCTGGAATCATGGTAAGAAAAACAGAAGAGTAAATTTCACAAAAAAAACCCCCTTGAACTTTGGGGTGATTTGCACCAAAAAAATCCTTAAACTTATAAAAAACTACGTTTCTGAACTATTTAAAATTGTCATAGACGGAGTTAACATGTAGAGGAAAAAGTCTAAATTGCCCTTTTTTACTTTTTATCTATCCTTACCCAAAAAGGATAATGTAGAAGTTATATTTAACAAATTAAGGGGGTATAACAATCCAAGAAGAGCAGGTGACATTAACTTAAAGTAACTGTTGTAGTCACCATACTTAAACAAGTTCAGGAGGATTTCTCTAATTTATAAAGTTTATGGTGATGTCATGCAAAACCACCAAAATTCAAGGGGTTTTGCAAACTTTGGCATATTTTCCACAAAACCAACATAAATTTTGGAAAACCCCTTGGACCATTCAAAATTTTCATAAACAGCGTTAACATGAAAGGTAAGGCACCTAACCTGAAAAACTATCGCAGTAAAGCAAAATGTCCATAAAGAAAAAAATTTCTAAAACATGTCACATGTGAATTTACCCATGTTTATGAGGGTCTTGTGCAAAACACCTCAAAGATTAGGGAGTTTCTAGGACAGAAATTTTATCATTCCGAACCTCAAGAAACTGACTATTTGCAAAATTACAGTTCCTGTCAGGAGGCCAGTCTGAAGTTGAGGCAACACTGAACCTGAATGCAATGAACCAGAGCCCAAACCCATGGCACGTGTCTTTCTCCTACGCAAGAGCGCTTCAAAACACATGCTTGAAGACTTGGGGAGGGAGGCCAGAGAACGTGAAGGCCGCTCAGGATGTGCTGCTCCTAAGAGCCAAGGCCAACTCGCTCGCTCAGCTCGGAAAGTACACAGGTGAAGGAGAGTCTGAAGAATCCAAGCAAGGGATGTATGTCAAGAACTACAGCTACTAAGTAGTAGTATCTGAGGTTGTGTTTGGTGTTGTAATGTGATAATGCTCCTTTGGATTGAGAACAAAGAGGGTGGATGATATATTCGATAAATTTGATTTCTAGGTGTTTGTGGATGTTTAGAGTTATATTTTAGAGTACATCATTTTTATGGGATGTAAGAGATATAGAACTACTGTTTGATACAATTAAAGTTTATATTATAAAAGTCCTTATGTATCAAAGTCATAGGATACTGATAGCAATCAAATTGACATAAATCAAAGTGCAATAAGATCACATAAAGATTGAGGCTTCATTAAGAATTGAACAAGTAAAATAAAATGCACTGAACTAAGAATATGAACTATTGACACTTCGACGGATTGCAAGAAGAGGCACATTCATTCTGTAGAAGAAAATGAATAGATTCTGCTTCATTGACAGAAACCAAACTAGTACACGGACTGGAACATACGATTCTCTCAACCTTTAAAATTTTAAATTAGGATTTTTTTTTTGAGAAAAGTAATTTAAATTAGATAACGAACATAAAAATATCGAGATAATAATAAGAACAAAAGCTTAATCTGGTACTTAGTTTTAAGACTATGAACCAGGTTATAACAATTTTTTAGAATTTATTTTTAATTGGTGAAAAATGCAGGTCTGTGCAGGTTCTGGTTTAACGCAGCGCAGAAGTGATAAACCTCGGAATCCACCAAGGGGTGCTCTTTGAATCCACAAAGAATGATCTCCGAATCCACGAAGAGCTTCGAATCCACGAAGAAAATATAATAAGAGAAATTTATTGATAAAAAGATATATTGATTCTAGGGTTACATGACTCTTCTTAAATAGAAAAACAAAATAGACTCCTAATAAGACTAGAATTACAAAGAAATAAAAAATATTAAATCCTACCCTAAAAGACTCCCTATAATAGAGGAAACAAATCAGTCCTAATTAAATTAAAATTGACTTTGTTTTCAAATTTAAATAGACTCCAACTTTATTACTAAAAATAAACTAAAGGCTGATTATTTTCGGATTTCAGCCAAAACTGGGTATTACTAATTAGATTTTAAAAATCTGACAATTTCGCTGGCTCTGTCTTGTCGAGATAGGTGATTTACATATATAATATGTCAGAATCCGCCTTTCGGATTAGAAGATATGATTATTTCTTTGCGAAAGTCAATAATACATATGAGTCTGCATTTAGCTCGTGATTGTCCCACTCCTCCATGAAATTGTCCGTTAAGCATCCTACATCAGTCTCCCCTTGTTGAAAGAAACTCAACCTCGAGCTTATATTTGCTTGAATAGTGATGGGTAAATTTTGAGTGATTACCTTAGTTGCAAGTATACAACCTTTATCAAGTTATAGTATTTAAGATTATCGATCCCACGAGGAACGGGAAGTAGGAAGAGTTTTGTTTAAGTTTTGGTTCTCAAATTATGCGCATGACAATTAGGAGTTATTCAAATAAAATGAAAGTGAGAAAATGGTGAAAGTGGTTCGTGAGAGATAAGAGAGAGTTGTAGGCGTTGAAAAATACTTACAAGATCCTCGAAACCAACTTCGTGGCGAAGTCGTGAATGACAACCCATCGAATGATCTGACGTCGAATCGTTAAAGCCTTGAACTTCGACGGCGAACCCACAGCGTCACAAGCACGGTTTAAACCGGACTTGAACGGACGATCGGGTTTGAGACCGTTGACCGGAACGAACCAAGAATTAGTCCCGAGTCAAGTATAGGCGGAACCCAAGCCGAGGCGAGCGCCGGGCGGCGGAAAAAGCGGCGCAAAACGGCGGCGCCTCGGCCAACTTGGCGAGTTACCTCGGCAAGTGGCGAAGTGGCTCGGCCACAATGGCGAGCCACCTCGACAACTTGGTAGAGGTGCCTCGACAAGTGGCCGAGGTGCCTCGACCACCATGGCCGAGCCACCTCGACCAACTTGGCGAGGTGCCTCGACCAAGTGGCGAGCCGGCCGATCATCCCCTATTGTATAAATAGGGGTCTTGTTGGTTCAAGGGGATTTTTGGACTTCGGCGGGACTTTGATCGGTTTTGGATATTCTCAAAGAGCTCTTACGAGATCTACAAGCCGTCGGCGCATAGTTCGAGCACCGTGACATAAACCCGTCGACGTCGGATCTATGGCGGAAGGTAGCGAATTGGTCGAACTCAGATACCCTCTAGATTAAGCCGTCTTAATCTCGATTGATATATGTGATTTCTCCTAGTAGATCTCACCATTTCGGTGATCCTCTCCTTCGAGTGTGATCCCTCGGTAACCGTTTCCTTCGTGAAGCGAGCCTACATCTGTAGTTCGAACCGGGTCTCCACGGATTGGAATGTGATGGTCCACGGACACAATAAGTCCCGACACGAGGCAAAGAACCCATGGCGAGGATCCGATATATGAGATCCTGTGTTTGTTCACTAAGGATAAAAGTTGTAATCTTTTTTATTTTCATTATGCGCCTTAATAAAAGGCATTTCCTTTTGAATTCGTTGTAGGCCAAAGAACGTAAGCAAAATTCAAATCAATGACAATCATCGACTTTTACCGAACAAGGCGGCGACCGATTAGAGCCACCGGCCTCGAATCGAGGTCGTCGTTACGCAACAGCGGATCCCTATCGGTGGAAGAAGAGGTCGAGTTCGAGTTCGACCGGGAGAAGTTCGAGTACCTCACCCTCCTCGAGATCGGTTCCCCGGCTCGAAGGTCTCCCAAGGAGAACCCGATGGGCCTCGATGTAGAGCCCGGGGCCGGCGAGTCCAACCCATTGCCGCGGTGTAGAAATCCCCGCCGGCGAAGTCGGATGGTGCCGAGATGAGCGCCGGCGATCGTAGGCACTCTCCAGCGAGCTTCGCCAAAGCGGCGACAAAGCATGGCAAAGCTTGCCAAGGCCATGCAATCCATGGATGGGGTCGCTTCTGGCGGATCTAAGATCAAACTCGCGCGAGGCTTGACCTCAAGTGATCGGCATTTATCAAGCCGTCAACCGGCGAGTGGGTCGTGTCAAGCGGAACGCTCCACCGAGGCGCGTCCGGGCGCCCGGCACTCGCTAAGCAACCACGAGCTTTGGTACAGCGGGCTCGTGAGTTAAAAAGGAAGTGGCAAAGAAGCCGCTTGTCACCGGGTTTGAGGCCCAAGTCTAATGGTGCCCCACCTCGGTTGCCCACCTCTGTCTGCACCTAAACCGAAGGATACGGCGTTGCGGATCCAGCGCCAAGGTCCAGATTGACACCTCAAAGTCAAAGTGCGCATCACGAATGGAGTGGTGAAGCCAACCCGTCACCACCACAAACCGACTATCAGGATGCGTCTCGGTCCTCGAAGAGAATCGGGTCACTCCTCATGCGAGAGTTTCCCGTTCCAACAGGACAAGAAGATTCTGCGGCCTCTCTATCGGTTGAAAATCGAAGTCAGAAGTCTGAAGACCAGCGCCCACATCGGCGAAAGTCTGGCGAGTCACGGAATTTCGATGGATTGACCGTCCTCGGAAGGACGTTTTCATCGGCGATGAGGGCGTTATACGAAAGATCACGCCGACATCTGGCGAGTTGCTCCGTACACACACGATGAGGTACTACCGGAGTGCAGAGGTGCGAGAAAATCTCGAAGGATTCCCCAAATTGGCCAGCGTCATGCTTGTGCTCCAAGCTCATTAAGGCGATGCTCGGTGCAATTGCCATCAAGCTCGAAGGGTGTCGGTCTTCGAGACTCACCGCGAGATGCGAGACCTAGGTCAAAGCGATTCATAAAGATGATCTCAGGAGGTGAGTTGCCGAGAGGTCACTAATAATATGACGGCAAAGAACCATCGTCACGGGCTATTCCCGGCGCGCCATAGCGGCTAACTTCGTTTGCGGTCGGGACTATCCGGCGGTCGAATCTGATAAACTTAGAAGGGATACCCGCGGAGGATGATCGTCGAGATATTGGCTCGCAATCGCATCGATCATCTTGTATCTAGCGAAGGAGCCCCAAGAAACACTTATGATCGATGCATCAAGTGGCCAAAATGCTAGACGGCGTTGAATAAACAACGAAAACTTCAAGTTAGAAATGGAGTTGGCCATGCGGCGATGAGAGAAATGCGACCAACGGATCCAAGCTTTAACAAAGCATCGAGGGAATCAAGTCAACACATCGGCGTTGATCAAGATGACGAAACTCGGATCGGGGAGGAACCACGGCGCTGCTGTTGCTCATGAGGCGAAGATCAAAGACTTGGAGAGCAAAATCAACTCATTAATTTCGCTCAAGAAGTAAAGAAGACGGTATTCCTTGCCCATACCAGGGAATGGGAATCAATCCGTACCCATCGAAGTTTAACTTAATAAACTTCACACCATTTGGCGGGAAGGGTTCCCCGGTAGCGACGATTTATTTCAAGTCACACCTCGGAGTTATTTACGGCAACGAACCCACGATGGTTCGGTCATTCGTTGGCACCGCCGTGGGGCGCCGAATGGTACCGCCGTCTCAAAGCGGGAGCATTCCGCGGTGGGGCGACATGGAGTCTAGCTTCCTTACCAATTTCTTTGATGGCGATACGAGGTATCGATCGGGACATTGCTCGACGAGAAGCGAAGAGCGGAAACCGTGGATATCTTTGTCAAGCGATTCGGAACAAGGCAATGAGCTGTCGGGATCAATAGCGGAGGAGTTCATCCTCCAACTGCCCGGCAACTTATCGATAGATGTGCTTGAAGCAATGGGTACAGCACCATCGATAACGTGGAAGGACACGAAGGTTCGTGGAGAGCAAGCCGAGAGGTTCCTCAAAAGGAAAAAGCGAGAGAGGTCGGTAGACAACGGAAGCTCCGGCGTAACTTTGTCAGCGGCAAAGGGAAAGCCAAGGCGGTTCGCGAACCAAGCGTTCAACTCAACCCAGCGGCAGCAGCAAGAAGAAGCAACGAAGCCGCCGCGAACAATCAACGTGGCAACTGGGCCACAAAAGCGAAGGCCTTAGAGCCGAGATTCCCGAAGTCCTATTCCTTTAGGGATGGCGAGATTCCGTCTCTTCAAATATCTTGTGGAAAATAACAAGATCAAGCTCCCTCGATTCGAGAATCAAGAGGAAGCGATGAAGACGAATGAACCAAGATCTTGTCGTACCATAGGGCGGTTCATCACCCCACTAAATCCTTTTTCACCTTAAGGACAAAATCCGGGCTTTAATTGATGTAGGGTCATTACTATGAAGCCGTCCAAAGAAAGAAGGTCGGGCGAATCGCGGTATCCATAAGTTTGGTCGGTGCCGTTGACATGGTTTGAACTGAACCGTGGTCAAAGTCGCGATGAAGACCGTAAATGGCGACCCATAAGCAGCGGCGAAAGGACTTGTATCGTATACAACCCGAATGGCGAAGTCTTGTGGGTCCACCGCACCTACTTGAAGATGAGCAATGGGTAGCCTCTTCTTCGTCGAAGAAAAAGCGAGCGAAGGGAAAGGCATGCCATGCTACTTCCGCAATGCGGAGAAGCGATGAATAGGTGGTAACATTCGGTGTCAGAAGGGAACACAAGCCCACGCCAGGAGTGGACACGAGTACAAATACAAGTACCGAAATCCCGACCCTAATGCCAAGGCGCTCGGTGGGGGTACCAACAAATCCCCTCACTCGCCTGAGAGAAAGCATAGCGGCAAGTGGTCGCCAAAGAAGCTACGACAGCGGCCGCATGAAGTTCAACTCGGCGATCTCGATTCAGTCGCCCGATTGGAAGAGATAAACCGGGAACTTCGAACTCTCCATACCGCTTCGACGTCATGGCCCAATTAGCCAATATCCCCGCAAGGATCACTCTCTATGAGTTGCTACGGTTATCAAAAGAGACGAGAGAAGCTCTTCAAGAAGCCCTCGCCGATTGAAGTCTTCCTCACCCGATTAGGCGAGTCGGAAGAGTTGGCCCAACAATGCAATCTTGCGACTAAACACTTCCCCTGCATCACTTTTACAAAGGAGGATATGCAGACGAGGAATTCCAAGCACGATAGGCCGCTATACTTCACCGGGTATATTGGTTCTAGCGAAGTTAACCGGATCCAAGTCGATCCGGGTTCCGCTGTGAGCATCATGCCCCTGCGCCTCATGTATCACCTTGGAATCCCTGCCAGCAAGCTAGCATCAACTGGCACAATGATCTACGGATTTAACACGGTGGGTCCGCCCACTTGGTAAAATCGGATTAAGTGCCAAATGGGGACTTAAAGTCGAAGTCACTTGCTATGTGATTGTGAGACTTCCTATAACTTATTGTTGGAGTCGACCTTGGATCCACAATAGCGTTATAGTCCGTCTACTCTTTATCGGTGTCTCAAATATGTAGACCACGAATAATGAGTCAAGGCGGTGGTCGCGGACAAACAACCGTTTAAGAGGATGGAGAATTATTTCAGCGATTCTCTCCTCTACGGTAATGAGTCGGCGAATCATCGGCCCAAGATGCGGACGGTGGTGAAACGTCTGAAGCGGGCTTGGTTATAGTGGAGGTTTTGTTTTAAATGATATTGTACCTTGTAATCAATCTTGGCGATGAAGAATCGTCGGATGAACATTGTAATTGGCAAATTGCCGATGAATCAATAAATGACGATTTAGAGTATCCTCTGTTTTTGAATGATGTGATGAGGTTTATACAACGATCGAGTTGCACACGCCAACTTCGGTCATATTGCTTTACATAAGCGATTCGAGACTCCTTTGGGGCGGCTTTTCGTCATCCCGAAGATCAAGTAGTGAAAAGACTTGGTTTACGGAAAAGTCACGGTTCAGCGAATCATTTCTTTGAAGAAGATGAAGATGACAATGGGCCTATCCTCCACACATTGAGATATAGTCGAAACAGGGTATCATGAAGAGATGGGGGTATGACTTGACGAGGGAAGGTCTATGTTTTGGGCGAGGTCCTCGAGTCCCTCGAGGCGGCATATGTCCCAAAGGGAAGCGGATAATTACTATGCATTTAGAAGGGTTGGGATCTGAATCCTCCTCGAAGATGAATGCTCGTGGGCGATTGATAATAATCCACCCGGTGAGAGCGGACATCGATCGACTCTTGGCTTGGGATTCGACACCGGCCTGGAGAAGCTTTCAAGGCTTTAATGTCAAATATGGCTACGATCGATCCGCTCTTGTTGAGAGTGATGAAGACATGCCAACATAGGAAGACCCATGGATCCATCAACTCGAAACGGTTTGGGGATAGGTTGAACAAAGAGAACCCCCACTAAGGATGAGGTAGTCGAGGTTAATATGGGTGATGAAGAGCATCCTAAACTCATAAACATCGCAATACTCTCCCTTGGAAGAAAGGAAGAGTTGATTGCCCTAATTAGGAGTATATCGATGTATTAGCTGGAGTTACGAGGACATGCGGGACTTCGACCTAATGTGGCAACACATCGCCTCAACATCAAGGCGGATGTCAAACTGTCAAGCAACGGCAAAAGGCGGTTTAGATCCATAAATATTGGAGGCAATTGTTGTGAAGTGAAGAAACTCATAGAATCGGGATTCATCGAGGAAATTCAACATCCGGATTGGGTGGCGAATATAGTCGGTCATGAAGAAGAATGGGTCGATTAGGATGCGTATGCGACTCTGAGAGACCTCAGCGGCTTGCGAAAGATGACTTTCCTCTTCCAATCGCGATGTCATAGTTGACAACGTGTGGATTTGAAAGAATGTCCTTTATGGATGGCTTTTGAGGTATAATCAAATCAAGATGTACCCGATGGCGCCAAACACAGCGTTGAAGCGCCCATCGGCATATATTGCTACGGTCATGCCGTTCGGCCTCAAAATCGGCGCCAACATACCGAGAGCAATGGCGGAGATTTTCGGGATCATCTTCGGGAAGCGGTCGAATGCTACGTCGGCGATTTGGTGGTGAAAAGCGTGACAAAGGAGATCACATCAAAGATCTTAGAGCGGTATTGAACTCATGCGGACTCATCGGCTAAAGATGAACCACGCCAAATCCTTCCTTGGGATGTCGGTGGCAAGTTCCCGGCCGTCGTCACCGACAAAGGAATCCCGTCGATCGACAAAGTGAAGGCAATTCAAGAGTTGCAACCTCAGAAATCGAGAGAACTTCGAGGGGTTACAAGGGCGATTGGCGTACATCCGACGGTTCATATCGAACCTATCCGGGAAGTGCCGGCCGTTCTCCAAGTTGAACAAGAAGGGCGTGTCATATATTTGGAGCGGCGCGCCGAAGGCATTGAAGAGATCAAGTCGTATCTCGCTAAACCTCTGTTCTTGTTGCACCGCGATCCGGAAAACCGTTTTGATCTACGTCAAGCGGCGGAACACTCGTTAAAGCGCTACTCCGCGCAAAGGCAGCGGCGGTGATCCGCGAGCGGCGATGTATTACAGGCGAACATTAGTCGGTCTTTGAGTCTCGATATCAATGGTGCGGCGGTGCCTTGCATTAGTGTTCGCGATTGAAAAATGCGGCACTATTTAGTCGGACGGGCGATTTATGTTATCTCTAGCGTAAATCCGGTCCGGATATTTATGACCGGCCTCGATGAGTTGGCGTTTAGCGAAATGGGCCTTGCTCTTGTCCCAATATGACTTATATTTCAAACAACGAAGTCGGTCAAAGGACAAGCGATTTGTGATCTCTTGGTACCCGGCCCGACAAGCGGATGCGGTTGAGCTATATGATGATCTTAGGATGAAGTTCAAAGTCAACACTACATCGCACCAACAAATATGGCGATTGTATTTTGTGAGACCTCTCGGGCCACCAATGTGGCAAGTGCCCGGGCGTTCTAAAATCTCATTTGGAGTCGAAGTTGTCTTGATTTCCCAGGAATCATGTCATGCCCGTGCTTATTCACTCACGAACCTGTTCCAATAGCGTAGCGAATACAGCGCTACTTATCGGACTTAGCCGCCAAAGAGCTGGGGTCGAGTATCTCGGCGTATGGAGATTCACAATTGATAGTTAAGCGGGTTAAGTGGTGACTCTGAAGTCGAGAATCGGATCTAATCCCTATCATCGGATAGGCTGTTGAAATAGCGGACTCATTGAAGAGTTTTTCATCGAATATATCGCGCCTCAAAAGCGCATGCGGATGATGCGTTAGGCGTAATGTCGTTAGCACAACCTTAGAGACGAGCAACTAGTCGCGGTCGGGACTCACCAACTCTTCGTACCATTATCACGATGAGGCACAAGAAGATAAGGGGTAGTTACCAAAGAAGTGTATACAACCCAAACCAAGTTGGAGCCGAGATTGGCGCTTTCCTATCATCGATTCGTCTTACATGGTATTCTACGAGAAGGCGTAAAGGAGAAAGTCGGTCCGTGAAGAGCTTCAAGATTCTTTACGACCACGAGACCCGGATGTTATATGTAGGAGTGCGACGGTCTTTTGCTCGATGCCTCTCAAACAAAGGGCGGGGAGAGGTCCCGGAAGCACCACGAAGGTGAATGTGGTGCACACCGGCTGGTCCCAAGCTCTACGATCGAATCGGAGAATGGGCTACTTACGTAGCGATGATTAATGGCCGGTCGATGCGGCTCGAAATGCCAGCGTGTCAAATTCCACGAATTATATGCATCGGCCTCTGGCGGTTGCATCCCCGGCCACATCGGCCATTGAGACATGGGGAATGGACGTCGTAGGTCCCATTTTTCCTCCGTCGGTCAAAGGCGATCGGTTTATTCTAGCAATCACCGACTACTTCTCCAAGTGGGCTGAAGCAATTCCGCTAAAAGAAGTAAAGGCGAGTACCGTCGTCAAATTTATCAAACACCATGTCATTTACCGACACGGTGTTCCAAGACGGATCGTGCATGACAACGGTCCCCAATTCATCAGCAATTCCTTCATCGGGTTTTGTAAAAGTTCAAGATACAAGATGTCACGTCAGCGACTTATAATCCGGCGACAAATGGATTAGGCGTTCAACAAGACCATCGTTAAAATTCTATCGAAGCTTGTGAAGAGTAACAAACGAGACTGGGATGATAAACTCGGAGAAGCACTCACGGGCATATCGCTGTTGATGCATGCGCCCATGGAGCGACCGGTATTCCCGGTTTCACGAGTGCGGCGATTCTCCGTTGGAAATGATTCGTCCTTGCATCGCCCTTTCAGCGAGGGCGGCGAAGAACAACATCGAAGCGTCTCGAAGAGCTCGAGATGTTAGATGAGGCGCTGGAGGCTCAACAATGCATTGAGTTTTACCAAGCTAGGATGTCGAGGGCTTTCAACAAGAAAGTTCGACGAGAACCTTTAGAAGGAGATTTGGTCCTCATGCTCGGCGTAGATAATCCTCACTTCAAGAAGAAAGGTAAATTAGAACCTAAATGGGAGGGTCCGTTTGTAATAGAAGCGGTCTACTCTAATGGTGCATACCTAATTACCCAAAATGGCGGCCAGGCAATTAATCTTAGATAAATGGGAAGTTCACGAAGAAATACTACCCTTAGTATCTTGAGGATAATTCAGCGGGAAGTTCCTCGTGGGATGTGTTACCCACTTTCCTTGAGGATAACCCTAAATTTATCCTCCATCATAATTTCCCCACCGATCAAATTCCTTGGCGGTGGGCCTACAATTTTACGGTACATTACCAAAATCCCTCTTGATTCCGTCTATGAACAAGAGGCCCACTCAAAATCCCTTTTGTAGGAGATAGAATATAAAATTCTTCCTCTCAGCGTAAATCCCTTTCGTGGTTAAGGAAGGGTTCATCCATCCTTTTCGAGTAGCGCCCATGAAGGTAAGCTGGAACTTTCATCTTAGGTAGCCCGTGAAGGTATCTTGTAGGGATTTTCGAACCAGTTGTCCGTGAAGGTCACTGAGTCTCTTCGGTTCTCGGTGGAGATCCCTCTTAGTCCCATCTTCATCTTAGGTAGCCGGTGAAGGTATCTTGCCGGGATTTTGAGACCGGTTGTCGTGAAGGTCACCGAGTCTTTTCGGTTCTCGGAGTGGAGATCCTCTTAGTTCCCCTCTTATCTTAGGTAGCGAAATGAAGGTATCTTGGGATTTTCAGACCAGGTTGTCCGTGAAGGTCACCGAGTCTCTTCGGTTCTCGGTGGAGATCCCACTCTTAGTTCCATCGTCATCCTAGGTAGCCCATTGAAGGTATCGTAGGGATTTTCAGACCAGGTTGTTGAAAGGTGCTGAGTCTTTGGTTCTCAGTGGAGATCCCACTCTTAGTTCCATCTTCATCCTAGGTAGCCGGTGAAGGTATCTTGTAGGGATTTTGAACCGAGGTTGTCCGTGAAGGTCACACGAGTCTCTTCGGTTCTCGGTGGAGATCCCACTCTTAGTTCCATCTTCATCTTAGGTAGCGTATCTTGTTGGGATTTTCAGACAGTTGTCCGTGAAGGTCACTGAGTCTCTTCGGTTCTGGTGGAGATCCCTCTTAGTCCCATCTTCATCTTAGGTAGCCGTGAAGGTATCTGTAGGGATTTTCGAACCGGGTTGTCCGGACTAAAGGTCACGAGTCTCTTCGGTTCGGTGGAGATCCCACTCTTAGTTCGTCGTCATCCTAGGTAGCGCCATTGAAGGTATCGCCGGGATTTTGGACGGGTTGTCCGTGAAGGTCGCTGAGTCTTCGGTTCTCGGTGGAGATCCTCTTAGTTCCATCTTCATCTTAGGTAGCGCCGGTGAAGGTATCGTCGGGATTTTCGACCGGGTTGTCCGTGAAGGTCACTCACGAGTCTTTTCGGTTCTCGGTGGAGATCCCTCTTAGTTCCATCTTCATCTTAGGTAGCGCCGGTGAAGGTATCTTGTAGATTTTCGACCGAGTTGTCCGTGAAGGTCACGAGTCTTTTCGATTCCTACGGCGAATGCTGTTAGCCTCATCGAGGAAATAGAACACATTCTTCTTCCCACCTCAATCAATTTTCGCCCGGTTCGGTCATTCTCGGTCAAAGAAGGTTCATCTTGGGGCATTTTATCGAAGCCTAAGAAGGGATAAGGCCACGCCTCCTGCAGCGTTCTTGGTTTAGTCTTTTAGATTGAAGAAGACACCAGGTTCGATCTTGGGGTATTTTATCCGAAGCCTAAGAAGGGATAAGGCCAACGCCTCACTGCAGCGTTGCGGTTTAGTCTTTTAGATTGAAGACACCAAGGTTAGATCTTGAGGTATTTTATCCGAAGCCTAAGAAGGGATAAAGCCAGCGCCTCACCGCGGCGTTGCGGTTTAGTCTTTTAGATTGAAGAAGACACCAAGGTTAGATCTTGGGGTATTTTATCGAAGCCTAAGAAGGGATAAAGCGCCTCACCGCAGCGTTGCGGTTTAGTCTTTCTCGATTGAAGAAGACACCGAGTTGATTAGGGCATTTTATCCGAAGCCTAAGAAGGGATAAAGCCAACGCCTCACCGCAGCGTTGCGGTTTAGTCTTTCTCCGATTGAAGAAGACACCGAGTTGATTAGGGGTATTTTATCCGAAGCCTAAGAAGGGATGAGTCTACGTGTAACCGCGCATTGCGGTTAGTCTTCCGTGAAAAAGGCGAAGCCTCATTATTCAACATCGTAGCATTAAGTCTAAGAGAGTTTCATTCTTTTAGCACAGCGTTGTGTAGAGCGGTTTAGACAATCTACATGCTAGCCCAACTCAAGCGGTAGTTGGTAAAGGCTCATCAAACCCGTTGAAGGTGGGGTTGGCGATAACCCTAAAGTCAGCGCCTCACAGCGTTGCGGTTTAGTCTTTTCGATTGAAGAAGACACCCGAGTTGATTAGGGGTATTTTATCCGGCCTAAGAAGGGATAAAGCCAGCCTCCTACTTAGCGTTGCGGTTTAGTCTTTCTCCGATTGAAGAAGACACGAGTTGATTAAGGGTATTTTATCCGAAGCCTAAGAAGGGATAAAGCCAGCGCCTCCTGCAGCGTTGCGGTTTAGTCTTTTAGATTGAAGACACGAGTTCGATTAAGGGTATTTAGTCGAAGCCTAAGAAGGGGCGAGTCTACGTGTAACAGCGTTGCTTAGGTGGTCTCTTGCGGTAAAAGTCACGAAGCCTATGTATTGATATCATAGCAACAAGTCTAGAAGAGTTTCATTCTTTTAGCACAACGTCAGCGGAGCGGATCACGATAATCATACGCTAGCCAACTCAAGCGGTGGTTGGTAAAGGCTAATCAAACCCGTTGATGGTGAGGGTTTGCCAAAATCCTATAAGTATTATGGTTAATTATTTGGACGAAGTAAAAGAATTATAATAAACAATGAAAGGGATGGATCTTATTCATTTGAAGCAAATATAGAAGGAGCTAACCGCTTAAGCAAGAAGTCTATGACAAAGGATTTGTTGTTCGAAATGAGACACTTCACCATTGTGGCTCCCGGTGGAGTTCCTCCCAGAATCGGCTCAAGGACTCTCATCGGTGTTCAGCGTCTTCGCGGGTTGCCTCGAGCTCGTACCCGCTTCGCCGACAGATCAAGCTCCCCGACCAACGGTGAGGGCTTCTTCCTTGTTGGCCTGGCCACCCAAACCGCCCATCCTATCTTCCTCAGCATGGAGCTCTCGGCTGATATTATCCTCTCCTTTCGCCACAATATCATGCGGATGTGGCTTAAAGAATGTCTGGCAACAACAGCCAGATGTCGGCGCGGTCTCCGCATCTGGACTTGAGCCCGTAAAACGAGCATCGGCCATGCCTCGCGAGTCGGTATGGCGGCTATGTATGAGGAAGCCCCGCTGCCGTAGTTCTTGCGATCTCTCGAAACTTTCCCTCGGATGGCGAGGTCGTCAACAATGGCTGAGCGACCGGGGTAACCCATATCCCTATCAAAGCCATCGGGGATCAGCGATGAGTGCGGCGATGAAGAAAGCCATATGAAGGACCTTTTGATCCGCAGTGTTCACCAAAGAAAAGTATGGCGTATTTCCAGCGAGATAATAAGATGGGATGGATCTTCATCGGCATCAACGCTCTCGCCGATCATGGAGTCGAGATGTAGGCTCGCCGCGAGGAAAGAAAAGGACTTTAGGATTTTTAGTAAAAAATGGGCGAAAGCTTATTTAGCTAAAAGACCCTTACCCGTCTCCCGGTGCTGGAGGCTAGCGAGTCTACAGAGGTATCTATCCCGGGATCTTTGTCAACCTTGGTGAGTCCTTAGTGTGCTCATCTATCTCAATTATTTGTGGTAGGCGATCAGCGGCGGAAGAGGGGTGCCTGCACAAATGGAATGTCTCGGCCTCTTTTAATTATAGTGGTATTGGCCAAGCCGGTCCTATAATTAATCGAAGAAAGTTCATACCTTCTTCAGGGATAGTAGCTTCGGGTAAATCCTCACGAAGGAGAATCTCGGCTCTTCCCAATCGCCTCACAAAAGGAGAACGGCGGGGTCATAACGAGCGTGCACAATTTGAAGCCTCAATCCTCCACGAAGGAGAATCTCGGCTCTTCCCAACGCACAAAGGAGAAACGAAGGGGATACAGCGCTATATGTCACGAAAATATGATGGTTGGCGCTTCACCGAAAGAAGGGCGTGCATTCCGCAGCGCCGTCGCGAGTTGATCGACTCCTCAAACGCGTGATCTCCCGGCGACATCGGGCAACAATACAACAAAAGTCAGATACATGGCCAAAAATCAGCAAATAAAGCGTCAAAAGATACACAATCCGATGCGAGAACCCGACGCCGGCCAGCCGGCGGGTTTCTGGCGCTTGGCGTAGCGTATGATTTCACCAAACACCAGCGCCAATGCGTGCCTGGCCTCCAATGGCAGCGCCAGCCAGCATAATGTAGTGGCATAGCGCCTGGCCTCCAACCAGCAGACCCTGGCGCCAGCCAGCAACCAACCGCCGCCGCCCGCCGTGTCCGCCGCCGCCAGCGGACGCCCGCGCTCTCGGTCGTCTCTCGCGATCTGCGACACGCATGCACAAGAAAAAGAAAAAAAGAGAAGCCGTATGCATACCTTGTTGATCGAGGAAAAAAGCGGCGAAGCGAGATGAAAACAAGAGAGAGACCTGGGGGGCGGCCTAGGTCGGCAAAAAGAGGGTTTGTGGGTATTTATAACAATCCCACATGGACCCAATCCTCTTTGAATAAGGACTCTTATTTGGCAACAGTAGGAATTCTAATGGAGCCCAATTAGATATCAAAAGGAACCAAATCAGCCCCTAATTAGGAGCCCTAATTGGAACCTCAATTGGATGCCAAAACAATGCCAAATCAGTCCGTTAATCGGCCTCTATCCTCTCCGCTATATTTGGAAAGATTACGAAGGTTTATTGGCGGATAACACCTCTGAAGGCCCCCATCGGCGCAAATCAACGCGTCGCCTAATCCTACTCAGCTGGGATTACAGTATAAAGCTTTTAATTTATCGAGAAGTTCGGAAGAATATTTTCACAAAAATATTCTTAGGGATAACTTCGATCGTCGCGGATTGCATCGGCGCCCGATCAGCGTCGCCTAATCCTACTCCAACTGGGATTACGGTATAAACTGTTTCCTAATTTATCGAGAAGTTCGGAAGAATATTTTCACAAAAATATTCTTAGGGATAACTTCGATCGTGATTGCATCGGCCGATCAACGTCGCCTAATCCTACTCCACTAGGATTACAGTATAAAGCTGTTTCCTAATTTATTGAGAAGTTCAGGAAGAATATTCTCACAAGAAATATTCTTAGGGATAACTTCGCGGATTACACGCGCAAATCAGCGATAGCCTAATCCTACTCAACTAGGATTACGGTATAAATGTTTCCTAATTTGTCGAGAAGTTCGGGAAGAATATTCTCACAAGAAATATTCTTAGGGATAACTTCGATCGTCGGATTGCATCGGCGCCGATCAGCGTCGCCTAATCCTACTCAAGCGGGATTACAGTATAAAGCTGTTTCCAAATTTTCAGCGAGAGTTCTGGAGAATAAACCCATATTCTTAAGGATAACTTCGATAACCCTTAATTTCCTCCCATAATATCCAAGAGAGAATAATCGGCCGGCGTGAAAGTCATGGCAACACGGACGATATGTCCAGTCCGAAACTTCACCCACCGTGGATAATCACATCCCAACAACGGTCAAAGCATCGCGCCTTGGCGAAGGCTAAGGCGATGGTTGAAAGCCAAATGGTCTCTGTTTCAACAAGGAATCCTCGGAGGATATCTCCATGAAAAGATCGAGTCCTCGGCGTGGTTAAACCAACAACACATGTGGTGATGGAAGAATTAGATTAAAGGTTATGAAATTCCATGTATCGCGACGCGACCAGCGTGTAAGCTAACAAGAGTTAGCCGACATACGGATAAATCCAAAAGTCCGATGGTTAGTCAAACAACGACCGACCGACCCGAGTTACAAGCAAAACTCACCCACCGGCTTGAATCAAGATAATAATCGGTCGACAATAAATGCGACACCGTGATCTTATCGGAATCCTACAAAGCTGGATGATCGAAAGAATCGAAGACTTGAAGCTATCTCTTGGGACCCTCGGCCGGCGAGGCGGGAACCATCATGTCAAAGCATCGGACTCATTAGAATTGAGGCTGGGGCGCTGGAGAATATCTGGCGTTGAAAAATACTTACAAGATCCTCGAAACCAACTTCGTGCGGAGTCGGTGAATGACAACCCATCGAATGATCTGAGGCCGTCGTTAAGGCGCGAACTTCGGGCGAACCCGCAGCGTCACAAGCACGGTTTAAACCGGACTTGAACGGACGATCGGGTTTGAGACCGTTGAACGGAACGAACCAAGAATTAGTCAGTCAAGTATAAGCGGACCCAAGCCGAGGCAGGCTGGCAGGAAAGCGGCGGAAAGCGACTCAAAGCGAGCGGCGCCTCGGCAACGGCGAGTTACCTCGGCAAGTGGCGGAAGTGGCTCGGCAATGGCGAGCCACACCGACCAACTTGGCGAGGTGCCTCGACAAGTGGTAGAGGCACTCGACCCTGCGGCAGAGGTGCCTCGTAACTTGGCCGGGAGGCTGACCACCATGGCCGAGCCACCTCGACAAACTTGGCCGGGTGGCTCGACAGTGGTGGCCGGTGATGCACCCCATTGTATAAATGGGGGTCTTATTGATTCAAGGGGATTTTTTGGACTTGGCGGGACTTTGATCGGATTTGGATATTCTCAAAGAGCTCTTACGAGATCTACAAGCCGTCGGCCATAGTTAGAACGGCGACATAAACCCGATCGACGTCGGATCTACGGCGAAGGCGAATTAGGGTCGAACTCTGAGATACCCTCTAGATTAAGCCGTCTTAATCTCGGGGATAGCTGTGATTTCTCCTAGTAGATCTCACCCGCGAGGCGATCCTCTCCTTCGTGAGTGTGATCCCCTCGGTAGCCGTTTCCCGTGAAGCGAGCCCTACATCGTAGTTCGAAACGGGTCTCCACGGATTGGAATGCTTGCGATGGTCCACGGACACAATAAGTCCCGTACGAGGCAAAGAACCCGCATGGCGAGGATCCGATATAGCAGAGATCCCGTGTTTGTTCACTAAGGATAAAAGTTGTAATCTTTTTGATTTTCATTATCGCCTTAAAATAAAGGCATTTCCTTTTGAATTTCGTTGTAGGCCAAAGTAAGCAAAATTCAAATCAATGACAATCATCCGACTTTATGAACAAGAGTGGATTGTGGATTATGTGCAATAAAGCGAGGAAGAAAATGAGAGTGGAGAGATTTAGAAAATGTGTGTGATAAAATGAGGAAGAAAATGAGTGTGAGGGGTTTAAAGATGGAAGTGGTAAAGTGAAAATAAAAAAATGAGTGTGAGAGAAGGAGGGTGATTGTGATTTGTGTGAAAAAAAGAAAAATCAAGAGAGGAGAAAGACAATTAAAGAAAAATAAACAAATGAAAAATAAGGATAAGAGGAAAATAAATGCGACACCGTGATCTTATCGGGAATCCTACAAAGAAGCTGGATGATCTGAAAGAATCGAAGACTTGAAGCTATCTCTTGGGACCCTCGGCCGGAAGGGAACCATCATGTCAAAGCATCGGACTCATTAAGAATTGAGGCTGGGGCTGGAGAATATCTGGCGTTGAAAAATACTTACAAGATCCTCGAAACCAACTTCGTGGCGGGGTCGTGAATGACAACCCATCGAATAATCTGAGCGTCGAATCGTTAAAGGCGAACTTCGACAGCGAACCCGCGGCGTCACAAGCAGTTTAAGCCGGACTTGAGCAGACGTCGGGTTTGAGACCGTTGAACGGAGCGAACCAAGAATTAGTCGAGTCAAGTATAAAGCGGAACCAAGCGAGAGGCAGGCAGGAAAAGCGGCGGAAAAAGCGACTCAAAGCGGCGAAGCGGCTCGGCCAACTTGGCGAGTTACCTCGGCAAGTGGCGAGAATGCTCGGCCACAATGAAGCGAAACCGACAACTTGGTAGGGTGCTCGACAAGTGGTGGAGAAGCACTCGACACCACCGGCAGGTGCCTCGACGAACTTGGCAGGAGGCGAAACCACCATGGCCGAGCCACCGACAACGGTGGCCGACAAGTGGTAGAACCGACGTCACCCCATTGTATAAATAGGGGTCTTAGTTCAAGGGGATTTTTTGGACTTGGCGGGACTTTGATCGGATTTTGGATATTCTCAAAGAGCTCTTCACGAGATCTACAAGCCGTCGGCGCATAGTTCGAGCACCGGCGAGCATAAACCGATCGACGTCGGATCTGGCGGAAGGTGGCGAATTGGGTCGAACTCTGAGATACCCTCTAGATTAAGCGTCTTAATCTCGGGGATAGCTGTGATTTCTCCTAGTAGATCTCACCCGCCAGCGATCCTCTCCTTCGTGAGTGTGATCCCCTCGGTAACCGTTTCCTTAGTGAAGCGAGCTATCGTAGTTCGGACCGGGTCTCCACAGGGATTGGAATGTGAGATCCACCGGACACAATAAGTCCCGACGCAGGCAAAGAACCCGCATAGCGAGGATCGATATAGAGAGATCCCGTGTTTGTTCACTAAGGATAAAAGTTGTAATCTTTTTGATTTTCATTATGCGCTTAAAATAAAAGGCATTTCCTTTTGAATTCGTTGTAGGCCAAAGAAGGCGTAAGCAAAATTCAAATCAATGACAATCATCCGACTTTACATGAACAAGAGTGGATTGTGGATTATGTGCAATAAAGCGAGGAAGAAAATGAGAGTGGAGAGATTTAGAAAATGTGTGTGATAAAATGAGGAAGAAAATGAGTGTGAGGGGTTTAAAGATGGAAGTGGTAAAGTGAAAATAAAAGAAAATGAGTGTGAGAGAAGGAGGGTGATTGTGATTTGTGTGAAAAAAAGAAAAAGAAATCAAGAGGAGAAAGACAATTAAAGAAAAATAAACAAATGAAAAATAAGGATAAGAGGAAAATTAAGAATGTAAAGTATGGAGGATTAATTAAAGATATGAGGAATCTAAAGTAGATCCACTTAGCTTATCTCAATCTCACAAGAATGAGTTGGTTTGTTAGCTAGTTTCAAACAATCTCTAGGGATCCCATAAATATTAGCTCCACTTAGAAAAGGTAATTCCCTAGAGGGTTCTAGGCTCAAGGTGAATTAAAGAAAAATCTATTCTAGAAAGTAAATATAAGAATTAAATACATTGCATGAAAGTAAATTGCATGAAAGTAAATTGCATGAAATTAAATTGCATGAAAGTAAATCTAAGCTACAAAGCAATTAAATGAACAAGAAAGAAAATGAAAAAAGAAATAAAAGGAAAACCAACAACTCCGATCTTAATCTAATCCTCCTTTTGGTCCTTGGATTAGAAGAAGAAAGAGAAATGAAGGGTGAAAATTTTCATTTATTGTGTAACAAAAGTTATAATTTTTGGAAGGTCTTCTCAATTAAGAGTAACCCTCCTCTCCAAATAGAGTTTTTACAAAATATTTCACCATCTCAAGCCCTCATCTACCCTCTATTTATAGATAACAAGAATCTCTGGCCTTTGGATTTGCCTTGGCTAACACTCACCATAATGTAGGTTTAGGTTAGCCCCAACACGCCTCATGTAGTAGGATCTCTCCAAATAATCTAGACCATTGATTTAATCCTGAGAGATGGGCTTTGTGGGCTTTATTTCTTTTGTATTTAATTCCTTTAAGACTCTTGGGCTTCTCTTAAATGCTCTTGGGCTTCTTAGAATTTAACTTGGCCTTCAAATAATTGAATATATATCACTTAAATTCAGTTTCTATCATAACTCGCTGCTGCTGATGAAATTTTGAGAATCTGGTAATTTGGATGGCTCCGTCTGCGTCGAGATAGGCGATTTTTATATATAATATGTTCAATTACGCCGGATTGAGAGATATGCTTTTCTTTCGGTTGACCATCCCGAGCATGAATTTGACTTTATTTTTTCATATTTGATTTGATTCTCAATTGTAAGCCAAGTTATTAATAATTCTGACCAAGAAAGTGATGTGTGTTGAGATTTTGCTTCTAAACTTAGTCGTGGGCTTTGAATTTAGGCATTAAGGCTTCATTAGAGATCTTTTGGGCTTGAAATAATCTTCATTTGGGCTCTTATTCAATAATACTCCATTAGCACGCAAATTAAGATAAAAGCAGTTATTAGCGGATATTTATTCATATAAAATAGGTAATGAGGGTATAAATTTGTAATTAAAATGTGATAATCAAATAGTAGCTTTATCGATAAATATTTTTCTTCTCCTGCATCGATCAGCATCCGCCTTGTATTTAGCATTGATTTTCTCTATTTGTTCTTTTACCTTCTCAGCTAGGGCTTCTTCAAAATCAAACTTTTGAATGAATCTTTCTCATATTATTTTAATGTGACTTACGGTATGTGGATCTAAAGATGACTTGAAAAACTCCTCCAAATTATTTCCTTGTTGCTTTTTATATTCTTGTGCCTGCAGTTTCTTCTCAATCTTGTCAAAATCATTGATACTCTTTATTTCAGAAGAATTTTTCTTGCACTCCATCTTCTTTGTTTTGGGCCCTCCACTAAGCAGTTCACACATATCATCAATTGTCTCACTCTCTATTTTATCATTTTCCTCCATCAAGACAACATCAATATGTGCAATATCGCTTACAACCTCTTTGAGAATGTCATGCATAATATCCATTTTCACTATCATATCACCATCAGCATCATGAATCTCATGCATAACGAGTGTTTTCACTTTAGGAGGAATTTCAGCAGGGGTACGTTCTCCTTTTCCGGTTACAATCAAGGCATAGATCTCTTCAGATTGCTTCAAGTCTTCGGCTAAAGTCTTGTTGTCTGCCGCCAAAGGTTTCTTCTTCTCAGTAGCCTCTATCTTGGATTGTTTCTTTTCTGTAAGAGGCATGAGTGCAACTTGATGTCCATCTTTCTTGAAGACATAAATGTTATCTCTATTTTTGTGGGTGGCACCAACATCGAACTGCCATGGCCTACCTAAAAGTATATGATAAGTATCCATCTCGACCACATCACATAATACCTCATCAACATAGCAGCCTATGGAAAAAGATACCCGACACATCTCATCATTCTGCACATTATTGCCCTTGTGAATCCAATCGATCTTGTAGGGAAGTGGGTGTTTCTCTGTCTTCAAACCTAACTTATTCACCATACGTCGAGAGACAAGATTCTTACTACTGTGACTATCAATGATAACATCACAAACCTTCTGCATCACAGTGCATCTCGTGCGGAAGATATTGTGCTCCGGAGGTAGTTCTTCTTTCTTTGTTGCTTCTTTAGTGCTCTTTCCAACTCCAGGGTCTTGCTTAAGGTCACGTCGTTGGAGACCATCAACATGATTTTAAACTCCTACCATGTTCAGACGCTCCATTGCCGACGCAAGTCGATCTACGACAGTCTTAATCTGATTAACATCGGTCTTCAACTCATCGAACTCAGTTCGAGAAATAGGGGCTTCGTCGCCTGCCATCGGATCGGAAAAACCTGGCTTTGATACCAATTAACACAGCGCGAAAGTAATAAGCTTCGGAATCCACCAAGGGGTGCTCTTTGAATCCACAAAGAACAATCTCTGAATCAACGAAGAGCTTCGAATCCACGAAGAAAATATAATAAGAGAAATTTACTGATAAAAACGATATATTGATTCTAGGGTTACATGACTCTTCTTAAATAGAAAAATAAAATAGACCTCTAATAAGACTAGAATTATAAAGAAATAGAAAATATTAAATCCTACCCTAAAGACTCCTATAATAGAAACAAATCAGTCCTAATTAAATTAAAATTGACTTTTTTTCCAAATTTAAATAGACTCCAACTTTATTACTAAAAATAAACTAAAGGCTGATTATTTTCGGATTTCAGCCAAAACTGGGTATTACTAATTAGATTTTAAAACTCTGACAATTTGGTTGGCTCCGTCTTGTCGAGATAGGTGATTTACATATATAATATATCAGAATCCGCCTTTCGGATTGGAAGATATGATTATTTCTTTGTGGAAGTCAATAATACGTATGAGTCTGCATTTAGCTCGTGATTGTCCCACTCCTCCATGAAATTGTCCGTTAAGCGTCCTACATCATGGTTTTATATGTAACATTACTCAACTTGTTCTAATAAACCAAACGGTTAAAGAAATGGATTTGATAACGCAAAAATTGGAGTAGAAATACAAATTTTCTCTCACAAATGCATCGTCTAATTGCTACAAAAGCATCAATCTTAATTTATTAGATGGCTGCATTATCTATATTTACAAATGCATGGTCTAATTGCACAACTTTAACTGCATAAATAGACATTCTTAACAAAATGCCTGTTGAACTGTACTAATTTGTGTTTAAATAAGAGATTGAAAAGAGAAGCCACCTTGTTGACACTTGTGCTTTATGTTGCAAAAATGTTTTGATTGATCATCTTATTTATCCATTTTGAAAATGAAATCTATTTGTTGGATATAAGAACATACTCTTAAGATTAATTCTCTCGAATTCAGATCAAGTTCAGTCAAAAATCAAAATACAAAATATTTAGATATTTATACCTTTTCTGTTGGCCAAAAGATTTTGTGAATCATTGTCACATACTTCAAGTATACACAAACTATGATATTGGTGAATTATATGTTCTTTAATTCTATATGAATTGTCTAAACTTATGTTAGATGTACTTGTTTGCCTAGGACCACTACAAGTGGTACGCAATCCCTTTACGTTCAAGTCATCCCAACAAATTTGATATCATACCAATCAACAGAGAACATCCACCTTCTCCCTTTATCCGGAAGATTATTTTATGGTTTGCTTAAAACTAAAGTTTCATTCTTCTTATTGAAACTAAAGCTCAAATTTGAGGAAGCCGAGATGACCTTAATGCAGGTCGTTTTCTTAATCTACATAAACACTAGGTGCATCTTTAGTCAGATTATTTTGCGATCGATGTATTGATTGTGTTGATGTTTATAAGTATGAAATATATCAACCTAATGGATCCAAATCATGTACATTAACTAAGGTACAAGTAACCATTACACTTTGAATTTGAATTTAATAATTTGAATTTTGAACAGTAACAATTCGGTACTTCTAAAAATTTCATAACCTCAAGTGTAAAGGAGGGGGAAAAAAAGGAAAATTGTGTCAAAACCCCAAAAAAATAAAGCTCATGTGGCTCAGCCCCATAGACTTTTCCCCATGTTGTTTAGCCTCAAAAGATCCAACAAAATATGGCCCAGCCCCAAAAGCCCATATGTATACATGTATTATATGTATTTGTGCTCCTCTTCCGAAATTGCCCTCTTCTCACGAAAACCCATCCTAGCGAGTACGACGTCATTCGCAATAAATGCGAGTCGATGAAGAAAATGGAGGGAAAAACGCTCCCTCCATTACTGCTCTCTCTCTCTCTCTCATCTTCTATTATCTATTTTATTATTTTACTCTCTCATTTATGGTATTAGGGTTTTGTTCTTCAACTTTCAACAACCCCTCATGTCCTAAAAATTCCCTCAATTACTCCTCATAACTGTCCTTCATATTAATGGCCGTCAATGACCTTATTTGCATGGTGTCCTTAGACGAAAAAGCTGCATTCTCAATGCTAAGTTCTACAACAAGCTTTTTTAAACTGAAATTTGATGTGTCTAAAAGACTGAAAGTTTCTCAGGATGTTTTATCATGGATATATAAATCTGAGAGGCACTCGAATCTGAGTTTTTCGATTGAGAATGAAAATGAAGTGTATGGTGGAGCATAATCGAAATATTGATTGTATGGAGATTCATATGCAAGCTATTGTTGATATAGAGGGTTCTACTTCTGAAAAAACACAGAAAATTCTAACTAAAATGTAAATAATCATTAGCCTGTTGTTAAAATTGGGTTTTGTGTGATGTAAGCTTTATGATTTCAGGTTTCATACTGCAGACCCATCTTAAATGTTAACTTTAATCATTACATGTTAACTATTCCTGTCGTCTGTTAACTATCACAGTCACCTGTTAACTTTCACATGAACATGTTAACTATTCCTGTCGTTTGTTAACTATCACAGTTACCTATTAACTTTCACATGAACCTGTTAATTTTCACGATCACAAGTTAATTTTATAGTTGATTTTGAAATCTGACTGGTTTCTTAATTTGTGCGATAGTTGTACTTCTTTGAATTCAGAATATAATCATACTGCTCCAGAAAGTACTTCTAATTCAGAGAGGATCTCAAATAATTGTCCGTCTGGTTAGAATGTAATGAGATCAGATGACATTCTCAACAACACTTCCATCATTCCTCAATGGTGGCACACAGCATTAACTGAAAATGATCAATAATTTGAAAGTGTAAATGAATTAAGACTAGCTTTGCAATACTATTCTATGACGAAAAAGTTTGATTATGAATTTGCAAAGAAAGAACCTAAACGTATCCAAGTTTTTTGTCGATATAAGGAAACATATGGATGCCCTTGG
Organism: Asparagus setaceus; assembly: GCA_012295165.1. Lineage (NCBI taxonomy): Eukaryota > Viridiplantae > Streptophyta > Magnoliopsida > Asparagales > Asparagaceae > Asparagus > Asparagus setaceus. The sequence continues at coordinate 26,960,315 of CM022707.1, forward strand.
ATGTTGTTTGCCTCTCCTATTAAAAATAAAAAAAGAATTTCTATCAAGAATTTTGTGAACGAATACAGTTGTAGACAACATAGTAACTTGTCAAGTCGATCATGGGCATCTCGCAAATTCATAGCAGCCCAATTGTAACATGTGTTAAAGGTTCGGCCCGAAATCCGCCCAATTGATGTGCAAAAGGAGTTTCTCACTCAATATGGATTTAGGATTGACTATAGTAAGATATGGTGAGGTAAAGAGAGAACACAAGAGGAGTTGTATGGTGATAGTTATGAGTCTTACGGTCAACTAAGATGGTAAAAGTTACAGATTTGTTATTAAATATACAAATTTTTATATAGACACTTAATGTACATTGTTAGATGTTGATTTACTCAGCAATATATTAACTTTACAAGTTGGATGTTAATTGTCATGGATATCTGTTAACTTTCACCGTTGGTTGTTAATTATACGTGAATGTTGTTAACCATAAATGGTATCTGTTAGTTATCACGGTTAGATGTTAACTTTATGAAATATTTTTTATTTTTGGTCAAATGTATTTTATTAACCTGATATTTATTGACATTTATGTATAGGTATGAGCACATGGTAAAGAAAACAAATCTAGGAAGCTATATTTGCATTGAACAGAATGAAGGAAGGTTCACAAGACTCTTCATTTGTTATGCTGCTTGCATCAATAGTTTCTTAAATGGATGTAGACATCTATTATTTTTGGATGGGACATTTTTAAAAGATAGATACAAAGGTATACTCCTTAGCGCCATAGCATACGACGGAGATCAAGGGATATTTCTACTAGCTTATTGCATATGCGATCAGGAAACTTTAGCTAATTAGAGGTGGTTCTTACAAGGTTTGTGGTTCATACTGTATGAAAGGCCTGACCCATACTGTTCGTGGTAAAAGTCGGGATGATTGTCATTGATTTGAATTTGCTTACAGCTTCTTTGGCCTACAACGAAATTCAAAATGCCTTTTATTTTAAGGCGTACAATGAAAATCAAAAAAGATTACAACTTTTATCCTTATTGAACAAACACGAGGATCTCTGTTATATCGGATCCTCGCTTGCGTGGGTTCTTTGCCCGTGCCGGACTTTTGTGTCCGTGGACCACCGCGCAATTCGATCAGTGGAGACCGGGTTACGGAACTACAGATGTAAAGGGGCTCGTTCCGCGAAGAAGCGAAGCGCTGAGGATCACACTCACGAAGGAGAGGATTGCTGGCGGGTGAGATCTACTAGGAGAAATCACGGCTATCCACGAGATTAAGGCGAAGCTTAATCTAGAGGGTATCTGTAGTTCGACCGAATTCGGTTACCTTTTGCTTATAGATCGGCGTCGTGGACTTGAGCTGCGCCGATGCTTTCCGAGCGATGCGTCGTAGATCTCGCAAGAATTCTTGAAGTCCGAGCTCTTCCAAATCCCGAAAAATCCGTCGTCAGAACCTAAACTCCAGCTCAGTCCAGTTCCCTCGAAGATGACACCCCCTATTTATACAATGGAAGGGGGTGCCGGCTCCTGGTGGCTGGCCACTGTGAGCCACCTCGGCAGTTGGCGAGGCACCTCGACCAAGTTGGCGAGGTGGCTCGGCAAAGTGGCGACCACCTTGGCCACTTTGGCCGAGGTTTGGCAGCGGCCCGTCTTCGCGGTGTTTTCCGTCGTTTCTCGTCGATTCTTCGTCGATTCTTGGTCTTAGGGCTTAGTTTTGCTCGGTGATGTCGCCATTGTGTTGAGTCCGTGTCCGATTAACTTTCGGAGCTCAAGCGGTTCGTTTGCATCGACGGACTAAGTGCGGTTGATTCCGTCTGCGTCAGCGTTTGAGTTTAATCAACTTCGACGCGTCGTTTCATTGGCTCGTGCGTCTTGCCGACTCACTTCATGTGCTCGTCGACTCGCTCTCACCGTTTTGCGGCGTGATGCGTTTTCGCGGCGTCGGTTTGTCGAATGGATCGTCGGTTGTCAACCCATCGTCCGCGAGTTTCGTTGGTCTTGATAAGCAATTTTTATGCCTCAGATACCCCTCCAAAGCGTCTCGGTCTCGATTCTTGATGAGTGCGGGATGCTTTGGACATGATGATTCCCGGCCTTCGTCGGTGAGGGTCCCAAAGATAGCTTCAAATCTTCGATTCTTCGAGATCATCCGTTCTTTGTAGGATTCACGATAAGATCACGGTCTTTGCATTTATTGTCGACCGCTTGTTATCTTGACTTCGAAGCTGGTGGGTGAGTTTTGTTTGTAACTTCGTGTCGGTTGGTGGTTGTTTGACTAACCATCGATTTTTGGACTTCTCCGTATGCGGTGAACTCCTTGTTGGCGGCAGCGTTGGTATGTGAATACATGGAACTTCATAACCTTCACTTTCGGCTAATTCCTCCATCATGGCGTGTGTTGTTGGTTTAACTACTGGCGGAGGATATGATTATCCGATGTCAACATGACCTTCACTCCTCGTCAGATTATTCCTCTCTTGGAGATTATGGTGGGAGGAAATTAAGGGTTACCGAGTTATCCTTAAGAATATGGGTTTATTCTCCAGGAACTCCTCGTTGAAATTTTGGAAACAGTTTATACTCGTAATCCTAGTTGGAGTAGGATTAGGCGTAGCGTTGATTTACGTCGATGCAATCCGCGCGATCGAGTTATCCCTAAGAATATTTTTGTGAAAATATTCTTAGAACTTCTCGACAAATTAGGAAGCGGTTTATACTCGTAATCCTAGTTGGAGTAGGATTGGGTGGCGTTGATGCGTCGATGCCATCATACGATCGAGTTATCCTAAGAATATTTTTATGGAAATATTCTTCGGGAACTCTCGACAAATTAGGAAGCGATTTATACTCGTAATCCTAGTTGGGTAGGATTAGGCGTAGCGTTGATTTACGTTGATGCAATCCATACGATCGAGTTATCCTAAGAATATTTTTGTGAAAATATTCTTCCGAACTTCTCGATGAATTAGGAAGCGGTTTATACTGTAATCCTAGTTGGAGTGGGATTAGGCGGCGTTGATTTACATCGATGCAATCCGCGATCGAGTTATCCCTAAGAATATTTTTGTGAAAATATTCTTGAGAACTTCTCGATGAATTAGGAAGCAGTTTATACTGTAATCCTAGTTGGGTAGGATTAGGCGACGTTGATTTACGTCGATGCAATCCATACGATCGAGTTATCCTAAGAATATTTTTGTGAAAATATTCTTCGGGAACTTCTCGATGAATTAGGAAGCGGTTTATACTCGTAATCCTAGTTGGAGTGGGATTAGGCTGACGTTGATTGGCGTCGATGCAATTCATGAGTGTTATCTGCCGAATAAACCTTGAATCTTTCCCAATATAGCGGAGGAATTAGGAGCCAATTAGCGGACTGATTTGGCCATCTTGACATTCAAACAAGATTCCAATTAGGACTCCTAATTAGGGGTGATTAGAGTCCTAATGGAATTGATTTGGGCTCAATTAAATTCCTACTTCTTGCCAAATAGAGTCCTTGTTCAAAGAGGATTGGGTGCATGGGGGTTGTTATAAATACCCACAAAGTTTCTTTCTTGCTGACCTAGGCATTGCCCTCTCTTCCTCTTGTTTTCATCTCGTCTCGCGCCGTCTCATCTCCTTCAATCAACAAGGTATGTATACGAGAGCCTCACGAGTCCTTTTTCTTCTTTTCTTCTCTCTTTTCTTTGTGTATCACGGTGATGAAAACACGAGGGAAAAGCGAGGCCTTGGTCGGCCCGAAGCAGCTGGCGGCAGCGGCGGCAATGGCCAGCGAATGCTTATTGAGCGTAGCGGCAGCCAGCGCCAGCGCCAGCAGGCGTGCGTGGCAGCGCTAAGCGCCAGCGCCCGTAGATGGTAGCGCTAGCCCGGCGCTAAGCGTAGCCGGCATAGAGCATTCTTGCACGGCGCTAAGCGCCAGGCGCCGGCGCCATTTCGCTTGTTGAGCCCGGCGCGGCGCTGGTGCGCGTCCCTTGGCCGAGTGCTTCGTCGTTATTGCCGGCGTCAGGATTTGTAGCTTTTGACCTTTATTTCGATCTTCCACTATGTATCGACTCTATTCGTCTTCTTTTGCAGTTTCGATGTCGTCGGAAGATCCGCGTTTCAGTCGATCAACTTCGCCCGGCGGCGTGAATGCGCCTCCTTCTTCGGTGAGTGCGCCCGGCGTCATCATATTCTCATACATATATCGTTGTATCCCGCCGTTCTCCTTTGTGGCGATTGGGAAGAGCGAATTCTCCCGTGAGGATTGAGGCTTCAAATTGTTACTGCGTTAGTTATGACCCGCCGTTCTCCTTTGTGAGGCGATTGGGAAAAGCGAATTCTCCGCATTGAGGATTGGGGCTTCAAGATCACCGTCTCGATATCTTTAGCGGGGCGATTTCATCTTGTACTCTTGCTTAGAGCGGGATTAGGCGTTGATTGGCGTCGATGCAATTCATGAGTGTTATCTGCGAATAAACCTTCAGAATCTTTCAATATATGGCGGAGGAATTAGGAGCCAATGCCACTTGATTTGGCCATCTTGACATTCAAACAAGATTCCAATTAGGACTCCTAATTAGGGGCTGATTAGAGTCCTAATGGAATTGAACTCCATTAAATTCCTACTTCTTGCCAAATAGGAGTCCTTGTTCAAAAAAGTTGGGTGCATGTGGGGTTATAAATACCCACAAAGTTTCTTTCTTCTTGACTGAGGCGGCCCCCTTTGCTCTCTTCTCTTGTTTTCATCTCGTCCGCGCCGTCTCATCTCCTTCAATCAACAAGGTATGTATCTGAGAGCCTCCGAGTCCTTTTTCTTCTTTTCTTCTCTCTTTTCTTTGTGTATGCAGGTGATGAAAACCACGAGGGGAGAAAGAGCGAGGCCTTGATGCGTGAGGCCCGGCAGCGGCGGCGCCCATGAGTCTTGACAGCGCAGCGGCCCGGCCAGGCGCCAGCGCCCGCCAAGCGTAGGCGTGGCAGCGCTAAGCAGGCGCCCGTAGCGCCAGCGTGGCAGCTAAGCATGTAACGCCGCCCGAAGCGGCTAACTGCGCTTGGCGGCCAGCCAGCCATTCTTGGCCGGCCCAGAAGCGCCAGCCGCCCGGCGCTTCTTTGTTGAAGCGTCCGCAGCGGGTGCTCGTCGTGTGCTGGCGTCGGTTTTGTAGCTTTTGACCTTTATTTGCGATCTTCCACTATGTATCGACTCTATTCGTCTTCTTTTGCGGTTTCCGATGTCGTCCGGAATCCGCAGCGTTCGAGTCGATCAACTCCATGCAGCGGCGTGAATGCGCCCTCCTTCTTTCGGTGGTGCGGCGTCATCATATTCTCGTACATATATCGTTGTATCCCGCCGTTCTCCTTTGTGGCGATTGGGAAGGCCGAGATTCTCCTTCGTGAGGATTGAGGCTTCAAATTGTTACTGCGTTAGTTATGACCCGCCGTTCTCCTTTGTGGCGATTGGGAAGAGCGAGATTCTCCTTGAGGATTGGGGCTTCAAAGATCACGTCTCGATATCTTTAGCGGGGCGATTTCATCTTGTACTCTTGCTAGTAGAGCGGGATATATATTGTCACTTTGTTTACCCGACTATATTTATCGTTCTCGGGTGTTTATCTGGTGAGAAATCGTCATTACAGATTATAGGTCGTGACTTCGATCTCATGGGTTTACGAGAAGAGTTCTCGCCTTATCTTTGTTTCCTTTTTCAAGATATTCCTCCTAAATGATGTTAACCCTTTGTTCTCTTGTGGTGGCGGATGCTCCGATGATTATTATGCCGAAGGCTCCCAATGTCAAGTCTCGATTCTCAAGGTCATCGGAGAAGGCCTTTTTCCACCGAGGAAGCGAACCGCAGCCGTAGGCTTAACACTGCATGAAGAAACCCGGCCTCGAGCCTACTATCATAATTTCTGATGACGAAGTTTGAGGGATCGCCCATCATCCGCTTCCATCCCTTTCATACTTTGGCCGAACCAGATTTCCGACCCTTCGAGTATAGGGCTGTGGAGGCCCTGTGTTAATCTTGACGGACCACTTCCACGGATTCAACCTATTGCCGAGATTGCCCCGCCAAAAATCGCCGCCTCGACTCCAGCCTGCGGATGGCTCCTTCACTGGAGAATGGTTTGAAGCAGCGATCTCTATTATCGAGGTTAGATGGGCTTAATTTTATGGTCTTCTCGCCCATTCATATTAGTATCTTGGAGGAAATTCTCGGTTGGTGGCCTCACCAGTTAATCGCTGTGAGCGGCTCACTAGTCGCTAACTCTTGCGCACCGCGGTGGAGGATTTAGCCTTTTTGAATCATGCGATGAGGTGATACGACTCGCCGACGGCTCGATCAAGGCTTTCGTGAACGCGCTGCCAGAGAGGAAAATATCGTGAGCAAGAGATCATATTTTCGAACTCATATGAGCGCATACTGCCGCTGCGCCAGAAGATAAACTTGTACCACACCCATGTCGAACGCATGTGAATCGTGACTGCTCAAGGGGAGAAGACGCTGAAGGATTTCACGCGGAGTGCACCGTGAGTCCGTGATGTCACCGAACGCGGAGAAGCAAGTCCTCGAGGCGATCGCCGGGAACATGCGGCCGCTATTGCCGCTAACTAAGAGGAACTTGAGAAGGAAGCCAAGGCTCGGGTTCGAGCGATCCAGAGGAAAATTAGCCGCCAAGGTCGACTTTGCTTCCTTCACATTAACCGATTGCGCCAATGAAGTCGATGTGTCGCGAGGCTTTTCTTCGTTTCTTGTTCTCCCGTGTCGTTAATGATTTTATTTAGATGTATTATCATAACTTTGTTTGAATCAATTGTCTCGACAATTGTAGCTCCTTCTATATTTGCTTCAAATGAATAAGATCCATCCTTTCACTATTTATTATGATTCTTTTACTGGCCGTAAATAATTAACCATAATACTTATAGGATTTTTGCAAACCCTCACCATCAACGGTTTGATTAGCCTTTACCAACCACCGCTTGAGTGGGCTAGCGCATGGATTATCGATCCGCCCACGGACGCTTGTGCTAAAGAATGAAACTCTTCTAGACTTGTTGCTATGATATTGAATACATAGGTTTACTCTTTTACCGCAAGAGACCACCCTAAGAACGCTGCACGAACTCGCCCCTTCTTAGGCTGACGAAATACCCCGAATCGAACTCGTGTCTTCTTCAATCGAAAAAGACTAAACCGCAACGCTGCAGGAGGCGCTTTATCCCTTCTTAGGCTTCGGATAAAATACCCTGTAATCAACTCGTGTCTTCTTCAATCGGAGAAAGACTAAACCGCAACGCTGTAAGGAGGCGGGGTTTTATCCTTCTTAGGTTTCTCGGATAAAATACCCCGTAATCAACTCGTGTCTTCTTCAATCTGAGAAAGACTAACCCAAGAACGCGGTGAGGCGCTCACTTTAGGGTTATTGCCAACCCCTACCTCAACGGGTTTGATGAGCCTTTACCAACTACCGCTTGAGTTGGGCTAGCATGTAGATTATCTAAACTGCTCTACACACAACGCTGTGCTAAAGAATGAAACTCTCTTAGACTTAATGCTACGATGTTGAATAATGAGGCTTCGGCTTTTCACGGAAGATTAACCAAAGAACGCTGCTGTTACACGTGAGACTTATCCCTTCTTAGGCTTCGGATAAAATACCCGTAATCGAACTCGTGTCTTCTTCAATCGAAAAGACTAAACCGCAACGCTGCAGAGCGCTGGCTTTATCCCTTCTTAGGCTTCGATAAAATGCCCCAAGATGAACCTTGGTGTCCTCTTTTGACCGGAGAATGATCGAACCGGCAACGCTGCGGTGAGAAGGCCGGGCTTTATCCCTCTTAGGCTTCGATAAAATGCCCCAAGATGAACTCGTGTCCTTTGACCTGAGAATGACTCAACCGAGGAAGATTGATTGAAAGGGAAAGGAAGAATGTGTTCTGGGATGAGGCTAACAGCGATTCCTTCTTGTAGAATCGAAAAAGACTCGGTGACCTTGGTCGAACTACGATCGAAAATCTCGGCGCATACCTTGGTCGGCGCTACCTAAGATAAGAGGAACTAAGTGGGATCTCCACTCCGAGAACGAAAAGACTTCAGTGACCTTGGTCGGACAACACAGTGCGAAAATCGGCGCTTATGCAACCGATCGGCTACGAGATGAAGATGGAACTAAGAGTGGGATCTCCCTCCGAGAACGAAAGGTCAGGTGACCTTGATCGGACAACACAGTTGAGAAAATCCGTCGCATACCTTGAGTCGCGCTACGAGATGAACATGGAACTAAAGTGGGATCTCCACTCAGAAACGAATTTCGGTGACCTTGATGGACAACACTGTCGAAAATCGAGCATACCAGGTGGCGCTACGAGAATGAAGATGGAACTAAAGTGGGATCTCCTCAGAGCGAAGAAGACTCGGGTGACCCGATTCGGACGACACAGTCCGAAAATCCGCGCATACCTTCGGTCGGCGCTACGAGATGAAGATGGAACTAAGAGTGGGATCTCCACTCCGAGAACCGAAGACTTCGAGGCGACCTTGATCGGACAACACAGTGCGAAAATCGGCGCATACGGTCGGCTACCTAAGATGAAGGATGAAACCCTTAGTTTGACGAAAAGGATTTTTGCTTGGAGAGGAAGGATTTTATATTCTCTCTCAGTGAAAGGAATTTTGAGTGGGCCTCTTGTTCATAGAAGAGGAATCAAGAGGGATTTTGGTAATGTACCGAAAAATTTGTAGACCACGTCAAGGAATTTGATGGGGTGGAAGTGTGATGGAGGATAAATCTAGGGTTATCCTCGCGAAAAGTGGGTGAAACATCCTCACGAGGAACTTCGATCGAAGCGGGTTATCGAAGATACTATGGGTAGTATTTCTTGAGGAACTTCCATTTATCGGCATTAATTGCGGTCGCCATTTGGGTAATGAGGATATACCATTAGATAAACCGTTTCTATTACAAGCGGACCCTCCCATTTAGGTTGAATTTACCTTTCTTTTTGAAAGTGAGGATTATGTCGTGGCGGCGAGGACCAAATCTCCTTCTCTAAAGGTTCTCGTCGAACTTTCTTGTTGAAAGCCCGACATCCTAGCTTGGTAGAACTCAATGCATTGTTGAGCCTCGGTATTCTCATCTAACATCTCAAGCTCTTGAGGCGTTTTTGATGTTGTTCTTGGTCGTCATCTCATTGAAAGAGCGTCTGATGACGGGATCACGGATCTCCAACGAACGCTTCGCGCAGTAAACCGGGGAATGCGGGGTCTCTCCGGTTAGGCGTGCGTCTGATGCGATGCGCCGGAAGGGCTTCTCAGAGTTTATCATCGGTCTAGCTTGTTACTCTTTACAAGCCGGCAATTTTGATAATCGTCTTGTTGAATGCCCGGCTAATCCATTTCTTCTTTGGATTATAAAGGCTGTTGGAGACATCTTGTATCTTGAATTTCTCAAAACTCGATGAAGGAATTCGATAAGCTGGGGACCGTTGTCATGCACGATCCGTCTTGGGACACCGTGTCGATAGATGACATGGTGTTTGATAAACTTGATGACGGTACCGCCTTTACTTCCTTTAGCGGGATTGCTTACGCCCACTTGGAGAGTAGTCGGTGATCGCTAGAATAAACCGTCTCCTTTAACGGCGGAGGAAAAATGGGACCTACAACGTCGATTCCCCATGTCTCGAATGGCGAGGATGTGGCGAAGGATGCAAGCAGCTCGAGAGGCGATGCATATAATTCGCGTGAATTTGACACGCGTGGCATTTCGGCGTGCTCGCGTGTCATTAACCATTGTTGGCCAAAAGTAGCCCATTCTCTTGATTCGATCGTAGAGCTTGGGACCAGGTGAATGCGCACCACATTCACCTTCCGTGTGCTTCGAAGACCTCTTACGCCTCTTTGTTTGAGAGGCATCGGATAAAGACCATCGCACCCGGCGATATAGCATCAGGTTTTACGTGTCGTAAAAGAATCTTGGAGCTCTTAGGATTGACTCTCTCTCCTTCACGTCTTCGGTAGAATACCATGTAGGCGTGTCGATGATAGGAAAGCGCCAATCGGGGCTCCAACTTGGTTTGGGTTGCATGTACTTCTTTGGTAACTACCCCTTACCTTCTTGTGCCGCATTGTAATGAGTGCGAAGAGTTGGTGAGTCCCGACCGTAACTAGTTGCTCCGGTCTCGGAAGGTTGTGCTAACGACACATTCTAGCCGCCGGTGCATCCGCATAAGCGTTTTGGAAGCGGGATATATTCGATGAAAAACTCTTGAATGAGTGCGCTATTTCAACGGCTATCGATGATAGGGATTAGATCAGTTCGACCGTGGTCACCACGAACTGCAACTATCAATTGTGAATCTCCATGCGGCGAGATATTCGACCCCGGCTCCTTGAAACTAAGTCCGATAAGTAGCGTTGTATTCATTCGTTATTGGAGCAGGGTTCGGTGAGTGAATATGCACGGGCATGACATGATTCCGGAAATCAAGACAACTCCGACTCCGTGGAGATTTTAGAACATCGGGGTATTTTCGCCACATTGGTGGCAGGCTCCATCAAAATACAATCGCCATATTTGTTGGTGCGATGTAGTGTTAACTGTGGAATTCATCGGAAGATCATCATATAGCTCAAGCTGCGTCCGTCGTCCGGGGCGTGACCAAGATCTCACAGCTTGTCCTTTGGTGACACGTTGTTTGAAATACAAGTCATATTGGGACAAGAGCAAGGCCCATTTCGTAGCGCCAACTCATTGAGTTTTGGGTCATAAATATTGAGGGCCGATTCGTTAGAATAACATAAATCGTTTGTCCGACTAAATGAATGTCGCATCTTCGAATTGCGAACACCAATGTAAAACGCTGCTTCTCAACCATCGGATATCGGGACTTCGGCCCGACTAATGTTGACTCGGGTAATACGCACGTTGCGTTGACCGTATGCGTCGATGCTGCGCTGAAAGCGCTTAACGCGAGTGATCCGTCGCCTTGGCGTAGATCAAAAGCGGTTTTCCGAGCAGCGGTGCAACAAACGGGAGGTTTAGCGAGATCGACTTGATCTCTTGAATGTGCCCGGCGTCGTCCCAAATATATGACCGCCCTTCTTGTTCAACTTGGAGAGCGGTGGCACTTCGGATAGGTTGATGCCGACCGCCGTGGATGTCATGATCGTCCTTGTAACCCCAGTTCAGTTTCTCGAGGAGGTTGCAACTCTTGAATTGCCTTCTTTGTCGGGATCGGCGTGGATTCCTTTGTCGGTGATGGCGAAGCCGAAGAACACCCTGGACATCGAAGGATTTGGCGGGGTTCATCTTTGGCGATGAGTCGCATGAGTTCGAATACCGTTCTAAGATCTTTGATGTGATCTCCTTTGTCACGGCTTTTCCGACCAAATGTCGGCGTAGCATTCGACCGTTTTGAAGATGATCTGGAAAATCTCGTCATTGCTGTTGGTATGTTCGCGTAGGCATTTTTGAGGCGAGCGGCATGACCGTGTAGCAATATATGCCGATGGCGTTACGAACTGTGTGTTTGGCGTCATCGGGGTGCATCTTGATTTGATTATACCATCCATAAAGGACATTCTTTCAAATCCACCGATGTTGTCAACTATGCATCGGTGATTGGAAGAGGAAAGTCATCTTTCGGGCAAGCGGCGTTGAGGTCTCGTAGTGCGACCACGAGTCCTAATCGACCCATTTTCTTCATGACCAGGGACTATATTCGCCGCAATCCGGATGTTGAATTTCCTTGATGAATCCGATTCTATGAGTTTCTTCACCGTCAACAATTGCCTCCAATATTTGTGGGCCAGCGTCTTCTCTTGTTGCTTGGCGGGTTTGACATCCGCCTTGATGTTGCGATATGTTGCCACATTAGAATTGAGGCATGTCCTCATATTTCCCAGAATACATCGATATACTCCACGATTGGGGCAATCAACTCTTCCTTTTCTTCCAGGGAGAGTATTGCGATGTTTATGAGTTTGGGATGCTCTTCATCACCCATATTAGCACGGACTACCTGTCCTTAGTGGGGGTTCTCTTTGTTCCAACCCAAAGCTGCTCTTGAGTTGATGGATCCATGGGTCTTCCCATGTTGGCATGTCTTCATCACTCTCAGCGATGGCGGGATCGACCGTAGCCATATTTGACATTAAAGCCTTGAAAGCTTCTCAGAGTGGTGTCGAGAATCCCAAGCGAAGAGTGGGGCGAGATGTGTCTCCCTCAGGGTGGATTATTATCAATCGACCACGAGCATTCATCTTAGGAGGATTAGTATCCCATCCCTTCTAAATGCATAGTAATATCGGCTTTCCTCTTGGGACATATGCGCTTTAGGAGGGACTCGAGGACCTGCGCAGAAACATAGACCTTCCTCTTGTCAAGTCATACCCCATCTCTTCATGATACCCGGTGTTTGGACTATATCACGAATGTGTGGAGGATAGGCCCATTATCGTCTTCGTCGTTTTGAGAAGTGATTATTTGGGCGCATCTCCTTTTAGTAAACCAAGTCTTTTTCACTACTTGATCTTAGTGGGATGGCGAGTCTTGTCCCAAAGGAGTCTGAGCTGCTTTTGTGTAAGCAAGATGACCAGAGTTGGCGAGTGCAACTTCTGGATCATTGTATAAACTGTCATCACATCATTCAAAAGCGAGAGGATACTCTAAATCGTCATTTATTGATTCATCGGCAATTTGCCAATTACAATGTTCATCGGCGATTCTTCATCGTCAAGATTGATTACAGGGGTACAATGTCATTTAAAACAAAACCTCCACTATAACCAAGCCGGTTTCGTATCGGCTTCTTCACCGGTAGTACATTGGGCCGATGATTCATTTCGGACTCATTAGTAGAGGAGAGAATCGGTAAAATAATTCTCCATCCCTTAAGCGGTTGTTTGTCGCGACCACCGTCTTGACCTCATTATTACGTGTCTACATAGACGATGAAAAGTAGGCGGGACTATAAGATTATTGTGGATCCAAGGTCAACAATAAGTTATAGGAAGTCTCTGCGTCAATCACATAGCAAGTGACTTGGACTTTAAGTCCCCATTTGGCACTAATCCAGTTTACCAAGTGGCGGACCCAGCGGTGTTAAATCCGTAGATCGTGTGCGATTGATGCTAACTGGCGGGGATTAGTGATACATGGTAGCGAGGGGCATGATGCTCCTGGCGGAACCGGATCGACTTGGATCCGGTTAACTTCTAGAACCAATATACGGTGAAGTATAGCGGCCTATCGTGCTTGGAATTCCGTGCATATCCTCCTTTGTAAAAGTGATGCGGGGAAGTGTTTAGTCGCAAGATTGCATTGTTGGGCCAACTCTTACGGACTCGGCCTAATGCGGGTGAGGAAGACTTACGAATCGTGAGGGCTTCTTGAAGAGCTTCTCTCCTCTTTTGATAAGCGCGGCAACTCAAAGTGATCCTTCGGGGATATTGGCTAATGGGCCATGGCGTCGGCGGTATGGAGAGTTGAAGTTCGGTTTATCTCTTCCAATCGGCTGAATCGAGAAGCGCCGGAGTTGAACTTCATCATGAGCTGCTTTCTTTGTAGCTTCTTTGGCGACCACTTCTTTGTTCGCGCTTTCTCTGTCGAGTGGGGATTTGTTGGTACCCCGCTCACGAGGCGTTTTGGCATTAGGGTGGGGACTTACGGTACTTGTATTTATACCGTGTCCACTCACGGTGGCATGGGCCGAGTTCCCCTTGGACGGTGGAATGTTACCACGTTCATCGTTCCCTCGAGTTGCGGAGTAGCATGGCACACCTTTCCTTCGCCCGGCTTATTCTTGAAGAAGAGGCTACCCATGCTCATCTTCGGTAAGAATGCGGTGGACCCACAACTTAGCCATTCGTATCGATACAAGTCCTTTAGCGTTGCTTGTGTGGGTCGATCATTACCGTCTTCAACCTTGACCGGGTTCGGGGTTCAAACCATGTCAGCAGGACCGAAACTTATGGATACGCATTAGCTCCGACCTTCTTTTCTTTGGGCTTCATAGTAATGACCCTACATCAATTAAAGCCCGATTTTGTCCTTAAGGCCGAAACAGATTTAGTGGGGTGATGAATTGCCCTATGGTACGCACGCATCTTGGGTCATTCGTCTTCAGCCTCTTGATTCTCAATCGGAGGGAGCTTGATCTTGTTATTTTCCACAAGATATTTGAAGAGACCGAATCTCGTCCCTAAAGGAATAGGATCTCGAAATCCGGGCTTCCGAGGCTTTCGCTTCAGGCCCAGGTTGCGCTGATTGTGCTCGCGGCGCCGGCCGCCATTGTTGGAGAACGCTTGGTTCGCGAACCGCCTTTGTTTGTTTTCCCTTTGCCTGGGACAAAGTTACGCTTCGAGTTTGTCGGCTGACCTTCTTTTCCTTTTGAGGAACCTTCGGCTTGTTTCCACGAACCTTCAGTCCTTCCATCGCTATCGATGGTGTGACCATTGCTTCAAGCACATCTATCGATAAGTTGTTCGGTGTTTGAGGATGAACTCCTCCGCTATTGATCCCGACAGCCATTGCCTTGTTCCGAATCGCTTGACAAAGATATCCACGGTTTCTCCGCTTTTTCGCTTCTCGCCGAATGTCCCGACGATACTCGTATCGCCATCAAAGAAATTGGTAAGGAAGCTAGACTCCATGTCGCCCCAAACGGAATGCTCCCGCTTTGAGACGGCGGTACCATTCGGCGTTCACCTAAGGGTGCTAATCGAATGACCGAACCATCGGGTTCGCCGAAATAACTCCAGGTGTGACTTGAAATAAATCAAGTGCTGCGTCGGGGAACCCTTCCCGCCAAATGGTGTGAAGTTTATTAAGTTAAACTGACGGTACGGATTGATTCCCATTCCTGTATGGGCAAGGAATACCGCCTTTCTTTACTTCTTGAGCGGAAATCAATGAATTGATTTTGCTCTCCAAGTCTTTGATCTTCTCGCTTCATGAGCAACAGTAGCCGCCGTGGTTCGTGGGGTTATCATCTTCGTGCTTCCTCCTCGATCCGAATCGCTATCATCTTCATCGACGCTGACGCTATTTCGATTCACCTTGATGTTTTGTCGGGGCTTGGATCTGTTGGTTGCGTGCATTTCTCTCATCGTGCATGGCCAACTCCATTTCTAACGAAGTTTTCCGTTGTTTATTCAGCGCCGTCTAACATTTTGGCCCGATGCAATGCGATCATAAGTGTTTCTTGGGGGCTCCCTTCGCTGATACGGTATGATGGATGCGATTGCGAGCCAATATCGATGCATCATCCTCAGCGGGTAACCCTTGACTTATCATATGGACCGTCCGGATAGTCCGGACATAAGCGAGTTAGCCGTTGCGATCGCATTTGGAACCGGTGGCGATGATTCTTTGCTGGTCATATTATTGGTGACCTCGGCGCTCACCCTCGGGAGATCATCTTTTCGGAATCGCCTTGTCCCAGGGTCTCGGCATCTCGTGGTGAGTCTGGGCCGACACCCTTTCGCGGAGCTTCTTGATGGCGAACGTGCACTCGAGCATCGTCTTAATGAGCTTGGAGCACAAGCATGGCTAGCGTCAATTTGGGGGAATCCTTAGATTTCTCGTACCTCTTACCGCGGTAGTATGCGATCATCGGCGTGTATCGGGCAGACACAGTATGTTGGCGTGATCTTTCGGGTATCTCGTCCTCATCGTCCCGGATGAAAGCGTCTCCTTCGAGGACGGGTCAATCCATCGAAACTTCCGAAAGTGACTACGCCTAGACTTTTAGCCGATGTGGTGAGTCTCGGCTCTCGGACCGATTTTCAATCCGATAGGAGAGCTGCGAGTCTTCTTGTCCTTGTTGGGCAGATGCGACCTCACATGAGTGACCCGTGATTCTCTTCGAGACGAGGCGATCCTTGATAGTCGGTTTGGTGGTGGTGGCGGAGTTGGCTTCACCAGCGATTGGATCTGACGCCTTTGTCTTTGGCGTCGTCGGTCTTAGGCTTTGGCGTTGGATTTAGCGCTGTATCCTTCGGCCAAAGCGCCGAGGCGAGAATGTAGCGAGGTTGGGGCACCATTAGACTTGGGCCTCAAGCACGGCGATGCGTTGGTGGCTTCTTTGCCACTTCCTTCTTTAACTCACGAGCTGTTGCACCAGCTTCGTTCTTGCGCAAAGTGCGCTGGCGCTTCGGATGCGCTCACGAAGTGTGGGCGGTTCCGTTTGACCGGACCCACTCGTCGGTTGGCGGCTTGGATAGAGCCGTCGATCACTTGAAACCTGCGTGAGTTTGGATCTTAGATCGCTTCGTCGCGGACCCCATCCATGGATTGCATGGCCTTGGCAACTTGCAGCCCATGCTTTGTCGTCGCCTTTGGCGGCTTCGCTGAGAGAATGTGCGCATCCTCGGCGTTCATCTCGGGCACCATCGGACTTGGGCCGAAGGGATTTCTCGCTCTGGCGGTTGGACTTCGCCGATCTGGGGCTCTACATCGAGGAGGCCCATCGGGTTCTCCTTGCGGCGGAGACCTTCTTGGGCGGGGAGGCTGATCGGAGGAGGGTGAAGATAGGCCTCCTCGAACTTCTCTGGTGAACTTCGAACTTCGACCTCTTCTTCCACCGGGATAGGGATCGCGGTTGCTTACGCGACCTCCGATCTGGCCGGTGGCTCCCCGCAATTACCGCCCGGCGTTAGTGGTAAAAGTCGGGATGATTGTCATTGATTTGAATTTGCTACGGCTTCTTTGGCCTACAGCGAAATTCAAAATGCCTTTTATTTTAAGGCGTGTGAAAATCAAAAGATTACAACTTTATCCTTATTGAACAAACACGAGGATCTCGTTATATCGGATCACCGCTTGCGTGGGTTCTTTGCTGTCTTAGGGGACTTTTGTGTCCGTGGACCACCGCAATTCGATCAGTGGGGCAGGGTTACGGAACTTCTGAGATGTAAAGGGGCTCGTTTCACGAAGGAAACAAAGCGCTGAGGATCACACTCACGAAGGAGAGGATCGCTGGCGGGTGAGATCTACTAGGAGAAATCAGCTATCCACGAGATTAAGGCGAAGCTTAATCTAGAGGGTATCTGTAGTTCGACCGAATTGGTTACCTTTGCTTATAGATCGGCGTCGGCGGACTTGAGCTGCGGTGCTTTCCGGAACCGTCGTCGTAGATCTCGCAAGAATTCTTGGTCAGAGCTCTTCCAAATCCCAGAAAAATCCGTCGTCAGAACCTAAACTCCAGCTCGTCGAAGTTCCCTCGAAGATGACACCCCTATTTATACAATGGAAGGGGGTGCCATTACTGGTGGCTCGCCACTGGCCGAGCACCTCGGCCAGGTCCAGGAGTGGCTGGCAAAGTGGCGAGCCTCCTGACCCAGTAGAGCACCTCGGGGATTGGCGAGGTGGCTCGACAAAGTGGCCGAGCCACCTTAACCACTGGCCGAGGTTTGGCAGTGGCGCGTCTTCGCGGTGTTTTCGTCGTTTCTCCGTCGATTCTTCGTCGATTCTTGGTCTTCGGTAGTTTTGCTCGGTGATGTCGCCATTGTGTTGAGTCCGTGTCCGATTAACTTTCCGAGCTCAAACGGTTCGTTTGCATCGACGGACTAAGTACGGTTGATTCCGTCTCGCAACGTTTGAGTTTAATCAACTCGGCACGTCGTTTCATTGGCTCATACGTCTTGCCGACTCACTTCATGTGCTCGTCGACTCGCTCTACGCGTTTTGCGGCGTGATGCGTTTTGCGACGTCGGTTTGTCGAATGGATCGTCGGTTGTCAACCCATCGTCACGAGTTTCGTTCGGGTACTGATAAGCAATTTTTTATGCCTACACATACAATCCTCCCCACCAATTGGTTATAATTTCTGATGCCGACAAGAAAATTCGAGAAGCTGTGAAAGAATATTTTCCTAAAGCAATTCACTCAAGATGTGTTCTATATCTGGTTGAAAACTTTAGATTAAAGCTAAAGGATTTGGGAATGAAGTCAAAGGACACTCAAGTGTTGGGGAATTTGCTCCAATCTGCTTGTTATAAATACACTAAAGCGGAATGGAATGATTATATGAAAGAAATTTATGAGATATCTCCAGCAACATATGACATTGCAATTAAGTACTCTTCAGAGCAGTAGGCAAATGCATTCTTCCCTGAAATTAGGTACTTCCATCAATCATTATAACGTTTTATATTAGATGTTAACTCTCACTCATATATGTTAATTTTCGTTCACATCTGTTAACTATAAGCATTAAATGTTAACTTTCCTTCGTATGTGTGAATCTTGTCTAGTACATGTTAACCTTCACGCTTAACTGTTAATAGTTGTTCTTACTTGTTAATTTTATGATATATATGGTAAGCAGTATACTTATACAATTTATTATTTTAATATTTGCAGATATGGTCATGTAACCTCTAATGTCGCAGAGTCCTTTAACAACTGGATACGTGAAGCTCGATTGTTACGGGTACTATAAATGGTGGAGCATATCCAAAAATAAATTATGGTTCGCATGAATAATCGACGCATAATGACTGAAAAATAGAATGGTTATCTTTGTCCTAAAGTTGAGTAGGTCCTTAAAGAAAATATGGAAAAAGGATGTACCTTAGATGTTAAACAATCCAGAGATGAAATATTCGAAGTGCAATCATATAGACCTACACATGTTAATTTGGAGAAGAAGACATGCACTTACCGAGCTTGGAACATAACACGTATTTCTTGTAAGCATACTTGTGCAGTCATAATTTATATGAAAAGAGATGTTTACCAATATTACGACTGGTTTATGTCCGTGGAAGCATTTAAAAAGAGCTATGACCCAGTCCTTTAGCCCATCCCAGATTATGAGAAGCGAAGTGTGCCAAGAGATGAAATCGAGATATTGCCACCAATTACTACTAAAAGGAAGGGAAGAAATAGAACAAGATGTATCAACAATAGAACCATTTATAAATGTCCAGTGAAATGTTCTTGATACAAAGCTGAAGGTCACAATCGAGTTACTTGTAACGAACCAATTGGTAATTAGTGTGGATTGCTAAGTAGTACTATAATTTTGGTAGAACAATATAGGCTGTCAAGACTCTAGTAGCTCATTGTGGAAGACGTTTGTAAGCTTTAAGAATATAAAACTAATCAATATGTGGATTCAAGCTATACCAGCTTTAAGAATGTAAGACTAATCAATATAATGTACATGTTTACTATATGTTGACTATTTCTATTTCTTGTTAACTATCTCAGTTATTTGTTAACTTTCACTTGAAGCTGTTAACTTTTGACTTTTCCTGTTAACTTTCTCAGAAAGTTGTTAACTCTGGCTATTACCTATTAAGTATATATGGTATCAATAATAAATATATCAAATTGATAGCAAAAGGAATCTAATTGGTGATTAGTATGGATTGCTAAGTAGTGATATACTTTTGGTAGAGCAATATATGTTGTCAAGACTTTTGTAGCTCTTTGTGGAAGACTTTTATAAGCTTGAAGAATGTAAGACTAATCAATATGTGGATTCAAGCTATATCGACTTTAAGAATGTAAGACTAATCAATATAAAGTACATGTTTACTATATGTTGACTATTTACGTTTCGATAACTATCTCAATTAGTCGTTAACTTTCACTTGACTCGCTAACTTTTGGCTTTTCTGTTAACTTTCTCGAAAGTTATTAAATCTGGTATTTACTGTTAAGTATATATGGTATTACCAATAAACGTATCAAATTGATAGCAAAAATACCAGAAACACAACAAGAACAATAAAAAATTGATTGTTGCATTGTTTGTCATCCACATGTACTGTTAACATGCATTGTTAATAGTTGATAGTTAAGGCCAAAAGTTAACAACTAATGAGTATTATTGACATGCATTGCTAATAGTTATCAATTACGGCCTAAAACTAACAACAGTTATACTTCATAACGATTATACTTCACATTGTTAAGATCATACTCCCAAATTAATAAACCGGTTCTTTCTCCAAACTACAATAACCAGCCACCACCATTTTTCCACAAACATATCCTATAAATCTCAATCACATTTCAAACAAGTAAATGTTTGGGTCGAAAGTTGATTCCATTGTAAAACTAGAGAAAATTACACTTTTGGTTCTCAGTTACAAGAAAATTAAATAACTCTCTCACAAACTCGAACAAAAGACGCTACAAGTGTAGATCTCTTATTTTTGTGGACTTTGTCTGTCGGACGCCAGAATCCGTGGACCACCGAAATGATCGTCGAATCGACGGGGTTTAGTTAGTGCTTCGCAAAGGAAACAAGAACTTCAGCAAATATCTTAGCAAGGTAAGATATCTACTCTTCTCAAGAATAAGTCAAGGCTTAAACTCGAGGAATCTCCGCGTGGATCTTGTTCTTGAACTCCGGAAGCTTGGATTCGACTTTTCCCTTCGATGGTCGCACTCGCACCAAGTGGACGTAGGAGGGTATTTATAGTCTTTGGGAAGCGTGCCTCTTCGAAACACAAGTGTCATAAGTGCGTGAAATTGCGGCGAAATTGAGCCGCCATACTAAGTCAGCTTCTCGCTAACCGGGCGAGTAGGTAGCAGTCGCCGCTAGCCAGGCAGATGGGCTTCTCACACAAGCGCAGGCAATATCGCCCTTCATTGCCGCGGTTCCCGCTTTTTAGGCATGATTAAATGCCTAGAATTACGCCTAGTGGGCTATCTTCAGCGGTAACCGCCATTAACGGTTCAACGCCTCTCCGCTGATAAAGTCAAGTGGGCCCCACCAGCATTGATTTAGACCCTTTGAGAGCTCATTTTAAGTATTACGGGTGTCTCAGATTTGGCGAGACACAGTAAGGTTCGCTAGTCGCGAGACACATCAAGGTGTCTCGCTTATGGCGAGACACACACAAGTGCCCCGCCAAGACACATCAAGGTGTCTCGCCGCTGATAAGACATCGAGTTCTCGCCGCAAATGATCACATCGCTGTCTCGCTAGTGGCGAGGCACACATAAGTGTCTCGTGATCAGAAGCGACACAATCTTCCCCGATTGGCTTGAGATTTCACGCGACGCGTTGTCCTCGATCTTCTCATGATTTAGTCATATTTGAGGTTCTTCAAGAATTTTGATGCCTACAAGAACTGTTAACTTTCTTCCTTTTTCCCGCTAAATTTTCAACTTACATCCACCACTAGAATTTTACAAAAATTTTACAACTAAAATTAACAAATTTTAAAAGCATACTCCCAAATTAATAAACCGGTTCTTTCTCCAAACTACAATAACCGGTTTTTCACCACCATTTTTCCACAAACATATCCTATAAATCTCAATCACATTTCAAACAAGTAAATGTTTGGGTGAAAGTTGATTCCATTGTAAAACTAGAAAATTACACTTTTGGTTCTCGGTTACAAGAAAATTAAATAACTCTCTCACAAACTCGAACAAAAGACGCTACAAGTGTAGATCTCTTATTTTGTGGGACTTTGCATGCTTGGGGGCCGTAATCCGTGGACCACCCGGCGTGATCGTCGAATCGGCGGGGTTTAGTTAGTGCTTCGCAAAGGAAACAAGAACCCAGCAAATATCTTAGCAAGGTAAGATATCTACTCTTCTCAAGAATAAGTCAAGGCTTAAGCTTCGAGGAATCTCGCGTGGATCTTGTTCTTGAACTCCAGGAAGCTTGGATTCGACTTTTCCCTTTCGATGGCCGACCCACTTGATGGGCGTAGGAGGGTATTTATAGTCTTTGGGAAGCGTGCCTCTTGAAACACAAGTGTCATAAGTGCGGAAATTTGCGGTTAGCTGGCTTCGAGCGCCTCGCTAAGCTGCCTTCGCTAGCTGGCGGTCGCGGTACGCCTACCAGCGCAAGCGGCGAGGCGTTATGACAGCGAACGTATGTCCCGCCATTTCAGCGTAACGGTTTCCGCTTTTTAGGCATGATTAAATGCCTAAATTACGCCTAGTGGGTATCGCGTGTAACCGCCTGTGCGATGCGAGCGTCTCTGCGTTGATAAAGTCAAGTGGGCCCCACCAGCATTGATTTAGACCCTTTGAGAGCTCATTTTAAGTATTACGGGTGTCTCATTATTTGGCGAGACACAAGTAAAGTCTTAGTTAGCGAGACACATCAAATGTCTCGCTTATGGCGAGACACACACAAAATGTCGTAGCAATGAGACACATCAAGTGTCTCGCTGGTGGCGGTACACACAGTGTCTGCGGCTAGCGTGAGACACATCAAAGTGTCTCGCTAGTGGCGAGGCACACATAAGTGTCTGCTTGTGGCGAGACACAATCTTCCATATTGGGCTTCTTGAGATTTCGACGGCGTTGTCCTTCGATCTTCTCATGATTTAGTCATATTTGAGGTTCTTCAACAATTTTGATGCCTACAGTAAACTGTTAACTTTCTTCCTTTTTTCCCGCTCAAATTTTCAACTTACATCCACCACTAGAATTTTACAAAATTTTTACAACTAAAATTAACAAATTTTAAAAGCAAAATTTTCAAAGTTAATTGAGAACTTACTTCTTTCTAAGAGGGGAACATCCTCTTTCGAACGCCTCCTCTTTCGTTCTCCATAATTTTGTCCCCTTTTCATGCGCAAGAGGGCCATGGTCGCGCCTCATTACTGTCGTCATCCTCAGATGAGGCAGACGTGGGAGAAGAAGAACCAGCGGGCGAAAAGGATGCATAGGCGGTTGATTCTGGCAAAGCCTTCGTCATCGGAGCCGAGGGACGACGACACTGAACTACTTCGAATTCGTTGTTGCCCCCCTTCACTCTTCTCCAAATTAGGGTTTTCGGCCATCTTTCTCTTTTTTACGAAAATGTGACGGATTTTTGGAGCTTGGAGATGAAATCTAGGGTTTTTTTGGGTTCTCTTGAAGTTACAGAGTGGGAGAGAGAGAGAGAGAGAGAGAGAGTTTTTGGGGAGAACCGTGTAAGGGTAAACATGAGATTTTCCAAAATTGTTCTCTATGTGATGACTTGGCAGGGTATAAAGGGGCTAAATCACAATTATTTGATGTATTTGGGGCTTTCACACATTACAAATTATAAAGGGGGTTCCTCACATGAGCTTTATTTTTTTGGGGCCTTGACACAATTTTTCCAAAAAAATATGAATACAAACTAGAAATGAAGTTGATTGAGTAAGGGTCTGTTTGTTTCACCCTTTTTATAGATTAGGAATAGGATTTGGATCTGACAGGGGTAAAATTATAAATAACGAATTCCAATTGTATCCTAATACTAAGTTTGGTTCAAGAAAATTTTATAGATATGAATATTTATAAAGTTGATACAGTTGGGTTTTTTTTTAGAAAACGAAATCGGAGGGGTTGTGCTGGATTTGGGTTAGAAAGGTAACAAAAGGCATTATTTACGAATAAAATAAAACGTCGGCTCCCATTCTCTCTTCTTAGAAATCCGCCGCAGTGAAAACCCTAGAATCCTCTTCCCTCTCTCCCGCTAAAAAAATTACTCCCACCTCTGGTTTTTTCCATTCGCGCCTCATCCAAACCCATAAAACCATAGATCTGCTGCTTTCCCTGTTCGAAATCACCCAGGGATCCGACGTTCCTCTTTTTTTATTTTCGATTTTGCGAATCAAATATTTGGTTTGATTTTGGAATTTAGGGTTCAATTTTCATCTGCGATATTTCGTTTTGTGGTGGTTTACGTAGGAGCGGCTACTTTGTGTTTCAATTTTGACGTTCTTTCTTCGAATTTGAGCTTCGGTCCCGAGCTTGGATTTTGATCTTCCTTTGGGAGGTTAGGTTTTTAGCTTGTTCTTGGATCCGTGCCTTTGCAAGTTGAGTTATAATTCTAAAATCTTTATAAAAAAAATTTTTGCGATCATGGATGCGACTGCTCTTTACATGATTTTTTGCAAAAAAGTTAATTTCACTGAAAGCTTGTGCTTGGAACTGTCATCTATTAATTACATCCGTTCATATTTTTTTCAAGTTGTGATCATGGTTGCTAGTGTTACTGCGTTTGGTTGTTCGTTTTTGTTGGTTTTGGTTGAGACTTTGATGGAGCTTGAGGTGCTCCTTGTTTGGTTTTGTTAGTTTCGGTTTTGATGGAGCTTGTGGAGCTCCTTGTGTGGTGTTCCTTTTTGGTAATTTTTAGACTATTTATTGCATGAAAACAGCTTTCTTGTAGAGATTTATTGGTGAAATTCTAGTTCAATTTGGTGTTTCATTAAATGATTTATTCAAATTGCTTCCATACTTTATATTCTATAATACTTCATAGCAATTTGTGTACGCTGTTTCCTAGTTAATAAACATGAAAACAGCTAGAAAAATTAAGTTATTAACGTATATTAATTTTACAATGGATGTAGATGGATAACATAGATGACGAACAACTAAAGAGGACGTGTGCTAATGCTTGTGTTGCTTCTGTGGTCACGATAATAACTTGTATGATGAGAATGCGTGCTAGGCATAAGACAATTTCTAGCTGTACGAGGGAAGAAAAGATCAAAAAAAATTTATTGCAGAGAGGCTCACTACAAGCGCGTATTGGAAGGCCATAGTGATAGTTGTCGGTCTTATATTAGAATGAGACCAAGGGTCTTTTTAGACTTGCAGAAATAATGAAAGCAAATGGTTTATTAAAGGATACAAGACATGTTCAAGTTGAAGAACAACTCGCTATGTTCCTAAGTATAGTGGGTCACAAAACTAAAAATAGAATAGTAAGGACTGAGTTTATAAGATCAGGAGAAACAATTAGTAGGTATTTCAATAAAGTCCTACAAGCAATGAATGGGTTACATGATCGCTACTTGAAGCAAGCTCGCAATGAAGTTTCCCGCGAAGATTGCAAACAATCCAACTATTTTCCCTACTTTAAGGTAAAAATAATTTCTACACCTTAAAATTTTATATAAATAAATAAATATACTATTGAATATTTTACGATGTATTATTTTTTATAGGATTGCATTGGTATGATAGATGGCACACACGTTGACGCAGTGTTGCCCAGTAACCTAGTTGCACGTTTTAGAGGGCGCAAAGGTGTCACACAGAACGTCTTAACAGCTTGCACCCCCAATAAATTATTCACCTATGTCCTAGCTGGGTGGGAGGGACCAGCAAATGACTTTAGGATATTACAAGACGCTTTGTCGAGACCCCAACCTCACGGACTGAGAGTTTATGATGGTATTACTTCTTTCTTATTCATAGTTTGAATAATAACTTAAATACTTATTTTCAGTTAAGATCATAAGATACCGTTGTATTTAATGTAGGTAAATATTACCTATGTGACGCTGGATACACCACCATGCCCGGCTTCATATCCCCATATCGTGGTGTACGATATCATTTAAAAGAACACACTGGTAGGACACCAAAGAATTGAAAAGAGTTGTTCAATTTAAGGCATTCATCTTTAAGATCAAAAATCGAATGCACATTTGGTATATTGAAGAACTAGTTTAAAATTCTCTCGGCAAAGTGGATATTATTTTAGCGTGTACCGTGTTGCACAATTTTATTGCATTAGAAGATCCGGATGATGATATTTTAAATGAGAATGTAGAAATTGATGACGATAATGGGGAAGTGACAAATGAAGACGATTCAAATGTAGTGGACTATACTCAAACTAGGATACAAAGAGAGAATCGAGATGCAAGAAATGAATGGAAGGAGCTCAGAGATCAAATTGCTTGGGCAATGTGGGTTGACTGTTGTGCCAAGTATAACGGTGGTAATACAATGGAGAGTGGTTTAAATTGATGTGTTGTTTGTTGCTTATTGGTTTTTTTATTTGCTACTATTCATGTCTATTGGATTGTAATTGAACTTTATGACTTTTAATGATATTTCCATGGATGCTACTTATGTAATGTAACATGACTTTTAATGCCTGCAACTATTCATGGTGTATTACATTGTAACCTGTAACAATATCCCAATATATTATTTTAGATTCATATAAATGATGATATATCCATGGTTTACAATGCATATAGGTATGGATAAGAACGGGGCAGATAACCAAAATGCTCCATCTCATTCAAATGCAATGCCCAATGCTCCATCTCATTCAAATGCAATGGCAAGTCCTACACATGGCATTAGTATGAGCTTCATGTCTTATCAACTGCAAAATGCTCGACCTCATCAATGAGAAATCAACACATGGTTCATTAGACTGAGCAGTTGGCTTCAGCTTTGAAGGAATATAGCAATGAATATTCTGATGAATTTCTTGACAGGGTGTTAGATCATTTATATGATGATGAATGTGAGGCCAGAAGGTTTTTTATAAAAACCAGGGAAGCTAGGAAGAGGTACATCATCAACCTGATTAATGATCAAGGTTGGACGGTTAGCTAATTTAATTAGCTTTGATCACATTTTGGTGGAGCATTTTGTTTGTGCACAAGTAAACAATGTTACGCACATATTATTTTGATAGTTGCAAACTTTATATGTTGCAACGCTTGTTGTTATGTAAACAAGCTATTAATGTTGTATGCTTGGACTTATGATGGCATGTAATTGATGAATTGGTACTTATTAATTTTTCTTTATGTTGTGTTATAATTCAGTGCTAACGCATGATGATATATCCTTTTAATTTTGATGCAGGTTAATACAGATGTGAATGACCAATGAGTTCATAATTTGAACTTTATAAAATGCAACGGTATGCATTTCTTTGTTTCTCTTTACATGATTGGTTTTGTTGGTTTCGGTTGATTATTTGCTACTATAGCCTATGTTGGAGCTTGTGTTGCTCCTTGTTGGTGTTTCTTGTCCATTTCTGGTATTTAGCCTCTGTTGGAGCTTGTGTTGGAGCTTGTGTTGCTCTTTGTCCATTTCTGGTATTTAGCTGCTGGTTTTGTTGGTTTCGGCTGATTAATTGCTACTATAGCAATAGTTAGAGCTTGTGTTGCTCCTTGTTGGTTTTTGTTGGTTTCGGTTGATTAACTACTACAGATTGTGATGCTCCATGGTTGATATTTGGCAATGATGATTGTCTTTTACTAAGAATGCAATCTAACTTACAGTGTTTATGTTCAGATAAGGCAATATGTGATGAGAATGCAACCTACATTGAATCGACAATGTCTAGGTAAGGCAATCCATCATTAGAATGCAATCTACAATAAACCTGTAAGTTATAGACGGGGCATTCAATTTCGATAAAATGACTTATTTCTGAGCCATGCAATATCAACTAGATTTGTAATGATAGTTTACTCAATTCCAATAAAATTTTTCATTACAATATCAATAGTTTTTACAAGTACAAGTACATGACATGCGGTTTACAATAATTAAAATAATACAAAATATCACTACTAAAATTGCAGAAATTTTCCAAGCTAAGAGTTGTTTTTCGACAAGCTTCAATTCTTTCTTCAGCCTCTTTGATTTCAAAAAATATTTATCTCCAAACTTTTTTTCCTTGGCAAATTGGTTTCCTTGGTTGCTTATTTCTCCTTCTTCATGCGCCCATTCAAAAAAATTATATTCTTTTTTTGGGTATTTTGCACACCCCCAATAATACCGTCCCTTATTTTTACCATACTTGCACACTTTCATGGGTGTTTGGAGATTGCAATCGCACCAAACTTCAAATTTTTGAGGGCATTCTTTTGATTTCATGTTGATATGGAGGAGATGAAACTTGCAAACTATGAGAATTTGATGATAAGAATGAGGGATACATTGGCCCTCAATCCATACTTATAGCCTTCAAGACCTTGGAACTAGCTGTTGGAGGCCATGATATTTTCGATTTTGAATTTTGGCAAATGGGTAAGAAGTAGCCGTTGGAGTCCTTGATATTTTTGGTTTTGAATTTTGGCAAATGGGTAAGATTATCTCAACTTTTTACTTGTTCATATTTTGTCTACAAGTGAGGGGTAAGTTTACCTATGGTGTTGTCATCCATTTATCCCAAAACTTTCTCATTCCAAACCAAACAAAAGAATAGAAATTGGAGGGGTTCTATAAAGTTGGATTCTATATTTTTATGTTATGAAACAAACATAGAAAGATGAAAAAATGGGATTCCAAAGCATTTTATGACAACAAAAAATTATCCTTAAAATTTTTATAGATTAAGTAGGAATCCATAAAAAAAAGGGATTCCTAATCCTATTCTTCTCCACTAGTGAACCAAACTGACCCTAAAGTAAATGACTTTTTTGTGGGGCCAGTGACAAGGTTATGAGCTTTGCTCCCTTGCCCAAATCAAGCAAGCAAACTTTTTCTTAAATATCAATTATCTGTACTAATCCTTGCTTGTTTATCGCCAATAAGAACTACTCAATCTCTAATCCCTGCACACAGTACTAAAAATTTGAGTTATTTGAGTTATTATCATTTCATTTAATACTCAAACTGCAGGCAGAGAGAGAAAATAGTTTTTTAAAGCATGAGAGAGAGAGAGAGAGAGAGAGAGAGAGAGAGAGAGAGAGAGAGAGAGAGAGAGAGAGAGAGAGAGAGAGAGAGAGAGAGAGAGAGAGAGAGAGAGAGAGAGAGAGAGAGAGAGAGAGAGAGAGAGAGAGAGAGAGAGAGAGAGAGAGAGAGAGAGAGAGAGAGAGAGAGAGAGAGAGAGAGAGAGAGAGAGAGAGAGAGAGAGAGAGAGAGAGAGAGAGAGAGAGAGAGAGAGAGAGAGAGAGAGAGAGAGAGAGAGAGAGAGAGAGAGAGAGAGAGAGAGAGAGAGAGAGAGAGAGAGAGAGAGAGAGAGAGAGAGAGAGAGAGAGAGAGAGAGAGAGAGAGAGAGAGAGAGAGAGAGAGAGAGAGAGAGAGAGAGAGAGAGAGAGAGAGAGAGAGAGAGAGAGAGAGAGAGAGAGAGAGAGAGAGAGAGAGAGAGAGAGAGAGAGAGAGAGAGAGAGAGAGAGAGAGAGAGAGAGAGAGAGAGAGAGAGAGAGAGAGAGAGAGAGAGAGAGAGAGAGAGAGAGAGAGAGAGAGAGAGAGAGAGAGAGAGAGAGAGAGAGAGAGAGAGAGAGAGAGAGAGAGAGAGAGAGAGAGAGAGAGAGAGAGAGAGAGAGAGAGAGAGAGAGAGAGAGAGAGAGAGAGAGAGAGAGAGAGAGAGAGAGAGAGAGAGAGAGAGAGAGAGAGAGAGAGAGAGAGAGAGAGAGAGAGAGAGAGAGAGAGAGAGAGAGAGAGAGAGAGAGAGAGAGAGAGAGAGAGAGAGAGAGAGAGAGAGAGAGAGAGAGAGAGAGAGAGAGAGAGAGAGAGAGAGAGAGAGAGAGAGAGAGAGAGAGAGAGAGAGAGAGAGAGAGAGAGAGAGAGAGAGAGAGAGAGAGAGAGAGAGAGAGAGAGAGAGAGAGAGAGAGAGAGAGAGAGAGAGAGAGAGAGAGAGAGAGAGAGAGAGAGAGAGAGAGAGAGAGAGAGAGAGAGAGAGAGAGAGAGAGAGAGAGAGAGAGAGAGAGAGAGAGAGAGAGAGAGAGAGAGAGAGAGAGAGAGAGAGAGAGAGAGAGAGAGAGAGAGAGAGAGAGAGAGAGAGCTTCTCTCTGACCAAAGACTGAAAGAGCAACAAGGTGGTGACTTTCTCCTCCTCTTCACATGCGTTCTTCCAAAAAAGTGAGAGTTTTACTGCTTAAATTATTTGAAGAATAGTTTTTTAATGTTACCCTGAATCAATTTAAGGTGAAATTTTCAAAGAATTTATTCTATATCCCAACATTCCACAGCCCCTTCAAGGATTCCTCCCTTCTTTTCTCAGTGCTCTGAGTGAGAGTCTTCAATGGATCCTCGCCAAGATGAGATTTTGAGCTTGTGGGTAGCTCTCTTTTGAGGTTTTTAGTGATGGGTACTCACTGCTTTTGAGTTTTATGGTATGATTTTACATGTATTTTTTGGGACATTTGAAGGAAATTATTTATGTGGGTTTTGTTTGCTGCATTATGTTCCTATTTTCACCTGGGTTTTAAGGGAAAAAATTATCTTGTTTAGCTCTCTTATTTATCTTATGGCATATTGTTGTGTTTCAAAGAGTTTTGATCTATTGGGGATTTAATATTGAAATTTGGGCATCAGTAAACCTTGAATGTCTGAAGAATTGAAAGATGGACCCCAAGAGCTGGCTATGGAGAAGGAAATCTTCTGATAAGAGCCCAGGAGAGAGAGAGAGAGAGAGAGAGAGAGAAAATAGTTTTTTAAAGCATGAGAGAGAGAGAGATGAAAATATAACTTTATTGAGAAAACTAAAGAATTGGGTTAACTGGCGGGAATAAGGCTGAACCCAATTTTTTTTTTCAAAAGAATAAGAAAATACTAAAAAAGGGGCTTCTCTCTGACCAAAGACTGAAAGAGCAACAAGGTGGTGACTTTCTCCTCCTCTTCACATGCGTTCTTCCAAAAAAGTGAGAGTTTTACTGCTTAAATTATTTGAAGAATAGTTTTTTAATGTTACCCTGAATCAATTTAAGGTGAAATTTTCAAAGAATTTATTCTATATCCCAACATTCCACAGCCCCTTCAAGGATTCCTCCCTTCTTTTCTCAGTGCTCTGAGTGAGAGTCTTCAATGGATCCTCGCCAAGATGAGATTTTGAGCTTGTGGGTAGCTCTCTTTTGAGGTTTTTAGTGATGGGTACTCACTGCTTTTGAGTTTTATGGTATGATTTTACATGTATTTTTTTGGGACATTTGAAGGAAATTATTTATGTGGGTTTTGTTTGCTGCATTATGTTCCTATTTTCACCTGGGTTTTAAGGGAAAAAATTATCTTGTTTAGCTCTCTTATTTATCTTATGGCATATTGTTGTGTTTCAAAGAGTTTTGATCTATTGGGGATTTAATATTGAAATTTGGGCATCAGTAAACCTTGAATGTCTGAAGAATTGAAAGATGGACCCCAAGAGCTGGCTATGGAGAAGGAAATCTTCTGATAAGAGCCCAGGAGAGAGAGAGAGAGAGAGATGAAAATATAACTTTATTGAGAAAACTAAAGAATTGGGTTAACTGGCGGGAATAAGGCTGAACCCAATTTTTTTTTTTTTTTTTTTCAAAAGAATAAGAAAATACTAAAAAAGGGGCTTCTCTCTGACGAAAGACTGAAAGAGCAACAAGGTGGTGACTTTCTCCTCCTCTTCACATGCGTTCTTCCAAAAAAGTGAGAGTTTTACTGCTTAAATTATTTGAAGAATAGTTTTTTAATGTTACCCTGAATCAATTTAAGGTGAAATTTTCAAAGAATTTATTCTATATCCCAACATTCCACAGCCCCTTCAAGGATTCCTCCCTTCTTTTCTCAGTGCTCTGAGTGAGAGTCTTCAATGGATCCTCGCCAAGATGAGATTTTGAGCTTGTGGGTAGCTCTCTTTTGAGGTTTTTAGTGATGGGTACTCACTGCTTTTGAGTTTTATGGTATGATTTTACATGTATTTTTTTGGGACATTTGAAGGGAAATTATTTATGTGGGTTTTGTTTGCTGCATTATGTTCCTATTTTCACCTGGGTTTTAAGGGAAAAAAATTATCTTGTTTAGCTCTCTTATTTATCTTATGGCATATTGTTGTGTTTCAAAGAGTTTTGATCTATTGGGGATTTAATATTGAAATTTGGGCATCAGTAAACCTTGAATGTCTGAAGAATTGAAAGATGGACCCCAAGAGCTGGCTATGGAGAAGGAAATCTTCTGATAAGAGCCCAGGAGAGACCGAGAGCTCAGGATCGGCGTCGTCCCATTCTGAGAGATACTCAGATGATCAGGTGAATTTTAATGCTACCAGCATTTTGATCTGTGATTAAGTTTGAGTTAATTGATCTTGTTCAATGTTTATGTGATTTTTAAGGTTTGGACACGTTCAAATTTTGCTGCAGTTCTTAGCAAATCTATATGCTTTTGTTAAATCTTGGACTTTAGTGTATATTCAAGCTTTGTGTTCTCATTCCGTTTGCTTTATTTGCTAACATATTGAAACGTTAAAATGATATGAGAAGTCTGCCTCTTTCATATTACATTTAAGTCTACTGGCTTTTTACATGTCGCAGCTGTGATCAACTTTTTTAATTATTGAGTCCATTTGCATCTGCAGATTCACCATTTCCAAGTTTAGGCTGGCTCTATCAGGAGAAACCTGCCTTATATTTGATAGTAGGCCGATTGAATCTTCAGATATCTAGGGTTCATCATTTCTCGGTATTTAGGAATAACTGTCTGATATCAGATCTTGCAAGTATCTGATATCAGAGTAAGCACAAGCTGCATAAACAGTTGATTTTAGATATATCTCATTGTATGTTCTTTCTGGCATGATGATATAATTTTATTATGTTTCTCGGGACCCAATTTGTTACAGTAATATGAAACTTGATCTGTGAGCGCAGAAGACAAGATCATCAAATTGATTCTCGATTCTACGCTTAGTAGTATACTGTTGAATGCAGTGAATTAAATCAATACCATGAGGACTATTGCTGACCTAGATGACGATCTTCATAACCTAATTGTTATCGGTGTTTCCTAATACTGTTCAAAACTTTACCAAGATATTAAGCTTGCAATTTTATTTATTTATTTAGGCTAGCCGCTGGCATTGAACCTGAGATTTCCCACTACCCACTCCAACTCCTTACCACCTGTGTGAAGCCTCAAAGATCTATTCAACTTGAAATTGCTTTCATATTCTTCTTGGTCCTTAATTTTTGAAATGGCATTTGCTACCGAGAAGGTGATTGTCTTATGTTTTGCTTTTGTCAAAAAATTTGTTTGAAGTTAACAGTATCATTTTCTTCGTTGTGTTCATGTTGCTGTCAAATTTTTATCAAATTAAACGGATCATACTAAGCACTTAATACTCTTTAGCTTGGACTCATTTCTCATAGCCTCTTGCCATTTCTAACTAAAAGGGTATTGCTGATATGCAGGAGGGATTGAGGGCTTCTCCCAGTGACAGTTCCCCAATTGATTCTTCCCCTAATCATGCTGAATCAGCAGAGATTTCACCTAACAACCGTGAGAATGAAATCCAGGAAACTGTTAAGAGTCTAACTGAGAAATTATCAGCTGCTATTTTGGACATCAGTGCTAAAGAGGCCTTGGTGAAACAACATTCAAAGGTAGCTGAAGAAGCTGTTTCAGGTATGCATCTTCGGCTTTTTTACTTATACTTTTCTAGTGAACCTACGGAAAACTATCTGTTTCTTTGAGGATATGTAGTATTAAAGGTGAGTTCACATTCTCCTGAAGTGACAAGCTGTAAACAGTCACGATGTGCATATTGATGTTACTCGATTTTCTAAATGTTTTTTAAAGTAATGCCAGTGTTGACGTTCAAAAGAAGATGGATATCTATCAGGTCCAGTGCACATCAAATAACAAGCATTCACAGTAATCAGTATTGTTATGTGCAATGCCTATTATTGAACAAAGTTTTTCAATCTCTCGCGAATATTCAATAATGTCACCCTCCAGACCAACACAAATATTGATCAATTATAAAGTTAAAACACATTCCAGCTACAAACCCTCTTAACAAGAGAAATTGAGAAGCCTAATCTACATAAGGAACTCTAGATAAACATTAACCATATGCTTTTAGTCATTCTTAATGTTGTTACTGCACCTTGTAAAAAAACTTCGTATGGCTTTGAGGATCAATGAGCTCCATAGAAATTATTTGTTATAACAAATTCACTCAACTTCCATAGGTCTTTTCGTCATAGGCCTATGATAACCAATAAATGAAATTTAACTCAGACTGAGAGTTTCTAGCTAAGAAGCACTGTGTTGAGTTATCCATGAATCACCAAACTATAATTTTTTACACAGGCTGGGAGAAAACAGAATCTGAAGTTGCAGTTTTAAAGCAGCAGCTTGAAGCCACAACTCAAAAGAACTCTATCCTTGAAGATAAAATAAGCCACCTCGATGAGGCTCTTAAGGAGTGTGTTAAACAACTGAGACAAGCAAAAGAAGAACAGGAGCAAAAAATACACAATGCTACCAGTAAGACAACACAGAAACTGGAACTCGACAATTCTGAGCTCGAGGACCAACTCATTGACAATCTTAAATCGAAAGTTGAAGCTGTTGAAAAAGAAAATTCCTCTCTCAAAGCAAAGCTTCTTACTCAATCAGAGGAACTTGAGATACAAACACTAGAGAGAGAATTAAGTACTCAAGCAGCAGAAACAGCTAGTAAACAACACTTGGAAAGCATAAAAAAGATCGCAAAGCTTGAAGCTGAGTGTAGAAAGTTGAGGGCTTTAGCACAAAAAACATCACCAGTCAATGATCTCAAGACTAATTCATGGACATCGACTCTAATTAAAGAGCTTGCTCAGTTCAATAATGAGAAACCTGGAGCAAAACTCCTCACTAATTCTGTTGACATCGACATAATGGATGATTTCTTAGAGATGGAGAAGCTTGCTTCAATGCCTGAGGCTGACCATAGAAGTTCTAGCTTTAGTCTTGAAGATGAAATTATGAAGAAAAAGACAGCTGAATTGCAAGAAAAGGTTGAAAATCTTGACACCGAGAAAGCTAAGATGGAAATAGCTTTGGCTGACAGTCGAAATCAGCTAAGTATATGTGAAAGTAAGTTGATTAAATTACAGATGGAATTGGACTTAGCTAATGAATTGAAACAGGATGCCATGGAAAAAACGGCAGATATAGATGCAAAGGAAAAAGTATTGCAGTCTCAACTGGCCTCAACTCTGCTTGATATTGAGAAAATGCAAGATAAAATTACATATTTAGAAAGAAAAGCTGAGGACAGTTCATTATCTTCAGAATTAAAAACTAAACTAGAAGCTTCAGAAGCAACAAGGGAGGCTGTTGAATACAAACTCCAGTTAGGATATACAGAAGTAGAGAAGCTGCATAAAAAGATTCGGGTATTAGAGGACAGAATTGAAGAGGAAAGAGTACTATCTCAAGAATTTGCAGATTCTGAAATTAGAAAGCTACAAGAGAAGGTGAATTTGTTAGAAGAGAGACTTCAAGATGAGAGAGCATTGTCTACAGAATTTGAGGCTAGAATACAAGCTGTGGAGGATGAGAAAAAAGTGTTGGAGTACGAGCTTGAGTCGGCATATTCAGATGTCAGAAAGCTAAGTGATAAGGTGAGTTTGTTGGCGGAGGAAGTAGATAATGAGAGAACACTATCTACCAAATTTGAAGAAAAATGCAAGAATCTGGAGGATGAGCTTTCAAGGAAGAGGAGAGAAGCTGAACTCAGAGTTGTGTCATTCTCAAATGGAGACCTAACAGTAAAACAGGTATATTTTGCATGTATCTTGTCTTAGCGTGTTGATTTTTTTCTTCCACCTTCATTATTTAGATGTTTTTTAAAGTTCAAATCCCATTAAGAACTGTGACATTCATAAGGAAAATATAGGGTCTTTCTCATATCGGTCTCTCAAATTATGTAAAATTTGAAGCAAGTTGCCAGCAATATTGCAATTTCTATGAAGTGCCCCAAATTGGGTTTGTTGCTTGTGTAGTTATGGAATGTCTCAATTCTATGGTCTCACACAACATGTTTGCGAATATTATGTTATAGTTGATACTTTGTGGAAGCTCCATTGTGAAGTTCTATCCATATAAGAAAAGAAATTCATGCATGTTGATTTCATAACTATATGTTATGTGTTCTTTGCAGGAGAAAGAGCTAGCCGTCGCTGCTGAGAGGCTAGCAGAGTGCCAGAAGACAATAGCATCTCTCGGTCAACAGTTGAAATCATTGACAACAGTAGAAGATATCATCATTGAATCTGAGAATTTTGAACTCAACGGAAGCTCACCAAATTATACAAACAATAACACTAATATACTAAACACTAGTATTGATCCTTCAGCAGGTATAAGCAGTAGTAACCTCTCTAATGGCAAAGTGAAAGGCTCTCCTTCATCTCCGACATCTTCAAACTCAATGCTATCAGGTTTTGGGAGATTTTTATCTAGAAATAGGAGCAAGGATCGGGTAGAAAATGAGTAGTATACTGAAATTGTTGTGGTATAGGGAATTGGTATTTGCACATGTACATTTTATAGAGAGATTATTTTCAGTGTACTTGTGTGTGATTCATCTGGCTTCAGAGCATTCGAAGTTAACCGTAGATAGAAAATGAAGATCAAAGGATTTGTGTTGATTTGTTACCGTTCTTAGAGTTTACTGTATCGTTTAACCTTCTTTTATGAAGTTCCTGATTTTTGCAGTTGTAAAAGTTTCTTCTGTTCATACTTATAATGGAGTTGACAAAATTTTCTAGCTTTATTCTTATATAGTTCATTGTCATTATTGCTAAACAAGATGAAAGAGTTATATATATATAGTTAAACTACATATTTAAGTAAAGCTCCTTAAAACATGCCTCTCGATACAAAAAGGAACCTAGTGCCTAGTTTAAACATCAATATCTTAAAGAGTTAATTACTAAGAAAGCCATCTGAATCGTAATCGGTTCTATGGTGTAGTGGTTAGCACTCCAGACTTTGAATCTGGCGACCTGGGTTCGAATCCCGGTAGGACCTTTTATATATTTCTTTTTTTGTTTCCTACTATTTTAATTTTACTTTTTTTTTTCCTTCCCTCTTCTTTAGTTCATTTTCCATACTGTACTCTTGGTACCTTATTTATTTCCTGATCCACTCCTAGAATTTTATTACTTTCATTTTCCATATTTATTTCTTTTTTGTTTCCTGCTATTTTAAATTTACTTTTTTTTCTTCCCTTTTATTTAGTTCATTTTCCATATTGTACTCTTGGAACCTTATTTATTTCCTGATCCACTCCTAGAATTTTATTACTTTCATATTCAACCCTGAAATTATATAAGTCGAGCCAACCTTGTAGCCTTTGCATTGATAGGTTATAAGCAAACAGTCTTGATCGTGTCTGCTTAATATATGACAAGCCAGAACTTCATGTACTGAATTGGAGTCGAACTGAAAAATAGTAAACCTTATTAGAAAATTACAACTACATCCTTTGTTGTCTTTCATTATATTTTCCCGATCTCTCAATATTTTTATACAAATTAAATAATAATAATAATAATAACAACAACAATAATGACCTCTACTAAAGTACTGCAAAGGGAACAGAGTGAAAAATGCAAGGCCAAGAGAGTGAAGACACTGTTAAAATCCCTGTAGCATGCACATTATCTCAAACCTGAGAATTTTATGTAATGACATCATCCAACAATGTACAGATTCAAGTACAACAGCCGCCAAAGAAAATCGAGGAAAAATTGGTTTTACTGATTGTTCCGTGAATTCACCAAAATTGGATAATATCTTCTAAAACCAGGACAAAAACTTTCATCTTGTACATAACGCACAATTTCAGTGGTTCTCTAGATAGAACCGAAGTGTCGTGTGCTATAACATTTACAATGAAACTCAATATGTACATTACCTATTTAATGCTGCATGATATAATATTTACAACGAAAGTATATACATTAACATATTTCTGGTTAGCGGCTTGAGTATGGATCATCTTGCACTAAAACAGATGACTCCAGCAGCTCTCATGCGGTATCCTCTTTAGTTCTGTGAGGAAATTCTTTATCACTGTTCACTAGGTGTAACAGCAGTGTACTTACACTCGCAGATCTCTGCTTTTGAATTATCTTCTTTTGTTTCGATCCAATAAACTCTCCATATTTCAAGCAAACTTTTCGTGCAACGAAAGGGAGTCGTGTAAATATGAAGTGAAGAAATAAGAAAATGCAACAGAAGTCTCCCCGGCGATAAGAACTTCACCAATAAGAAAAAAGAAAATAACATGATCAGGATAGATCATAATCCTCAAATATATAACTGACTGAAAGTAAAATTCTATTGCTAAGAAAACTTTATTGATCTTGTGATAAATGACATTGTTCAGTGCTGGATCATGTTCTATAGAGCTCTTCTGTTGCCAAAGAGAAAAAATGGGTAATTTCACTAAGCACCTGTACCCTTTGGGGCCTCTTTCATTAAACACATAAACTTTTTCCGACAAGAACCCCCTTGACTAACATCGTGAAATTGATGTCTCACGTGCATGGCACGTGAAGAAAAAGATAAGATACCCCTACTTTTCCCAATAAAAATAAAAATAAAAATCCCCCCTCCCTGTCTGTATTGTTCATGAAAGTTTACTGCAAAAGCCCAAATCAGGGGTGTTTAGTAGAATTTATCCCAAAAAGTTTATGGATGGATCTCTCTGCAATATCAGTTCAAATTACTAACGTTCATTGGAATATTGCACAGTGGTAAAGTCCCTTACAATGTGAGTCAGGGCCATTCTCAGTTGGAGGATTTCGAGCTTCACCCATATAACGTTTCACAAAAGTGACTCACAACTAGTTATTGCTTCACCAGGAGCTTAAAACCAAAACAGATGTTTTTCTTTTAGACAGACTCCCCTATGTATCTTGTTTCTTTTGGTATATCCTCCTCAAATCTTTACTATTTTATATAACCCCTTGACTCTTTCGTTTTTTCCCAATATCCCTCCAAAATGACAGAAATACTCTTGAGAGTTGTGTCAAAACAGACGGAACAAAAGTAGTTGGAAGTGAGCATTTTAATTCATTTGGGAAATAGCTGAGATAAAAAGATGTCAAGGGATTACATAATATATTGAAGTTTTTTAGGACGATAGATCAACATAACAAAGATATGGAGGTATATCACCAAAAAAAAAACTCGAAAAAAAGATACATGAACACAGATAATGACTTTAGCTAAAAGCCAATATGATAGTGTATCTGTTAACTATAACCAGTAAGTGGACGATCAAGTCCTAACCCTGGGAGGCCACAGGATTAGCAGCTAACAAAGAATTATCCCTAGTTTATTCTTCGATTCTTTTTGTTTAATATGAGTTCTATCACATAGTAGAAATCGTAATTCTTCAGCAATATACATCTAACATAAGGTAGCATGTACTCCAAAGCATGCAGAAATTAAATATGATGACCTGAAAGATAGAAATGGACCTCTCAGGTTCAATTGTCCTCTTCGCAAGCATGAGTGTCAAGAAAACAGGAACCATAGCAGCACAAAGATGCCAAAGGGTGTGCCCGCTGACAACATGATGCGTCCATCTATAAATTACTTCATCTTCGGCCTATTCCACTTTACTTAACAGATAGAAAACTGCAATAGCAGAAGTTATATAAGATGGAGATAAGCAATATGAAGAACATTTATTCAAATTCAATAGGAAAAAGAAACAGCTTTAGATCAACTATCAAATAAGTTGACAAGATAGAAAGTGTTTGATAGTATGAAAAAGAAAAGGTCTGGAACATAACATGTATAGTATTTATATCAGCTCCAGTACTTCAACTACAAGCAAGATCCACTATTAATTTTTATGAAACAAAATCTCCAGAAAAAATCTCCAGAAACCTACAACGGAGTTCTATCAGGTCAATTTTTGCTTAATTAGTTTTTTGAAGCCAGCCTTGGAAGAATATATTATCATGACGAACATAAAGTAAGTTTCCACACCACAAGTTTTAGATGATCTAACTTTAAGAAAAGCACAAGTACTATAAATGATATGTTTAAACCAAAAATTAGCTCAAAAACCAGCTATCTTCAAAATT
This sequence comes from Asparagus setaceus, assembly GCA_012295165.1. Lineage (NCBI taxonomy): Eukaryota > Viridiplantae > Streptophyta > Magnoliopsida > Asparagales > Asparagaceae > Asparagus > Asparagus setaceus. Next base: position 26,999,822 of record CM022707.1, read on the forward strand.
AAACCTTGGCCCATATGCAGTTTAGCCAGTTTGTTCCTTGCATTGTCATGCCTTTAATGGGTATATTGATGCCCTGATGTATACTCATTCTATATATTAGAGGTGGGACTTCATTCATGAACCTTTCTTTTAATATATTAGAAGTGGTACTTAATTGATATACCTAAAAAGTAGTATGTTTCTCTCTTTTACCCTATCTTGGTTGCATTTTTTCTGTCATTTTGGTATTTTGCATATTGGGCATCTTCCTCTGTGCTGATTACTAATAGGCTCTGTTGTTTTTGTGTATGATTAAGACACAAATATATGCAAGTTCCCATCATTTGTGCAGATTTATGTTGTTTCTCAATCCAAAAACTTACGAGCACAATATATGCAAGTTCCCATATATGCTACTTAGTATACACAGAGATCAACAAAACTTCAGACACGATATAAAGAGAAGAAATACACAAATACAGGATTAATTGACCATTTGCAAACATGTGAAACTGATTGCATTACTCAAAAATAAATATGGTTGCCTAAAGTTAGAAATTGGTGAACTAAAGTAAGCTACAATAGAAACAATAAAATAGGAGCACCACAAATTAGAATTGATACAAATTCAACGAAAGAGATCTAACCTGCTGCCCATAGCCAGTAAGTAGAATGAGTATACATTGGAGGCATCATTATAGCCATTAAAGGTAAGACGAGGCAAGGAACAAACTGCACAACTGCATAGGGCCGAAGATCATTAAAAAACTGCAGAGATGCCAACAAGCAATTAAAACCAATACATACCTTGATTACCATCTATATGACACAGATACTGTTAAACATAAAAGTATTTGAGATTGTAATATAAAAGGGATAAAATTAGCATGCTTACCTCCAATATAAGATGCTCAGTATGCCAGCCACAACAAGAGGTATAACAGATGTTGTTCCGGTCTCCTCATCAATCTTCTCTATGATGAAGATTGCCATAATTGATGTGAATGCAACAGTATCTATAATTGGAAAGTTCAAGTATTAATAAAAAATACTACTGAATAGTTTAAAACTTCTACACATCTAAGTGAACTAAAAGCAATCTAAAAGCAAGAAAAGAAAAGGTTAATGGTCCGGGAATCACAAAAACCAAATCCACTAGAAGAACTTTGGTCATTAATGATCAAAATTGAATAGAGGGACTATTCAACCGTAGTTAATGTATATTCAACAACAGCGGGTTTACACACCTTTGCCAAATTTATCATTTCGGCATATACTCACGTAATCAACTGATGAAATACTTCAGTTTTCCAGGTAATTTTAGTATATCACTTGAAAAGGCGCCCATTAAGATTGGATGAACCTTGCTGAGGATGATAGGATCCAGAATGTGGATTAGGGGTTGACAGGTTTATAAACTATGCATATGATAAGTTAGGGGAAAAGTATAGGTACAAACAGAAGAATAAAGATTTTGACTTTGATGGCAATGTGTTACATGACACAATGTGAAGTCTGCTAACTGAAGTTGGTAAAGACTCATCTGATTGCTCATGGAACTATTGGAAGTTATAAACATTAGGGGTTTTTGCTTATGAACCCAAAGTTTTACCCTCATTTATTTTAAAACCCACTCACTTTCATAAACACCTATACACTCCATCCATTTATCTTTAAACCAAAATGTAAATGTAAATGGTATTTCCCCAAAAAATTGAAAAGTCCAAATTTCCCTTTCTCCCTTCTAAGAGGCGATAACGCCAAGACTCAATTCACATATAATGGCCACAGCAGGAGAAGCTCAGCATCCAATCATGAGAAACCTGATCAAGGACGACGGACGCTACATCAGAAACGAAGGTAAGGAGGTAAGAGAGGAGATGATGCTAGTGCTCAGAGCGGTGATGATCATGCTTCGCAGTTCGCACCAATAGGAACCTGGCATAGAGGCCAAGTATGAGGGATGTCAAGTTGATGCTTGGAGCTGAAAACCTGTGTCAGGAGAAGAAAGGTGTGGTAGGGATTAATGCCCTTGTTGGGTTTTGGTTTTGTTTGAAGAGGTTGGGGACTTTAATATATTGTATTGGGTGGATTTCTTCTTTTTGTAATTTTCGTTTTTTTGGGTTTCTTGTAGTGGAATTTGATGGTGTTTTGAAGTAATTGAAGTAAAGGCTAGATGAATTGATTCTCAATGGAAGAATGAGTCTTGGATATTGAATAGCTCAGGTAGAAATCTACCTCATTTAGATGTGGTTGAGTATGATTCTTGTTGTCTGAAGAGGAGGGTTTAGTTTTGAGTATGTGAAGTGTGAGGTGTACGAAGTGGTCAGTGGCGGGTCTAGAAAATTTTTCTTAGTGGAGGGGGGCAACATGTATCTATTTTATCTAAAAATAAAAAATAATATTATAGACAATAGTACCTGATGGAAATGTTCTCGGTAGTCGATACACTTTTATCAGTTTCATTTCATCATATTTGGCTGTGATGTGAGATTGCGAGGGATAGACAAAAATAACGTAACAGAAATCGAATACAATCAATTATTGCCATCAAGTGAATACGATAATTCTCTTTGGCTTGATCTAATTGCTTGGATATAGCAACATCAATGTGTTGCTTTTGCTTCATTAAAACTTAACATTTATTCCAAGCTTCATTAACTGCACCATTTGGCCCACCAGCATGTTTTATTAGGCCCTCTTTCTTTCTCCAATTTGTATACCCATGGATAGTAAAACAATCACGCTTAGGCTTCATAAGATAGCAACATGGAGTTTTTGTTAAAACAGCCCACTTTTGCTAAATAATTAGCAAAACCGACCGTTTTGCTAATTATTTAACAAACCGACCTCTTTTTGCTTTGGCCAAAAAGAGGTTCATAAAACAGTTAAAACATACACTAGTCATGTTTAGTAACCATAAAACATACGGGACTACTAGTCATGTTTAGTTAGGTCTTCTTCTTTCCTTCAAAAGTTTAATCCACTTGACTACTAGTCCGTAGGTTTTAGACTAATTATCGGCCACTAAACATCTGGGTAGTAGTCCATATTCAAAATGTTTATTGAAACGACTCTTTTGAACGCCAAAGAGGTCATTAAATAATGCAAACGGTCTGCTTTTGCTAATTATTTAGCAAAAATGGGCTGTTTTAACAAAAACTCTAGCAAAAGGCCACATCTTAAGATAGGTTATACTCAAGCCAATTTCCAAAGTCATCAAACCAATTAGAACTGAAATGGCGCAAATCGTTTCCAATTTTTGTTAGTGGAAATTTATGTTTGTGCGGTTGACAAGGACCTTTTTGTAAATAAGCTCTTCGAACATCATGTCGATCATTAGGATGATAATCTAAAATATTTGGTCAAAGCCCCGGATCCGCTGGAAGATCTTTCAAGTTCACTCCGTTACATCGATTGGTACTAGACTCTAAATTCTCGAGATTGTCTAAATTTGGAGTAGTTGATGGTTCCTCCATTAGTGACTTTCGCTTGAGAAAATTATCCATAACTAAAAAAAAGTTATGCAAGATAATCAATATCAAACTATTATTCCAATTAATTAATTAATAATTATTTTTACTTATAATTAATATCTAATTTTTATATGACTCAAATTTTCAAAATAAATAGCAAACCATCAACCATAAAAATAATAGAATAGTTTTATTTGTCAAATAGAATAGTTTTATTTGTCAATGCAGTATAACAAATATTAAGGCAATGAAAATGCTATCAGTCTAATGCATTACACATACAAGCCATCCAATAAAACTACAAGGGTCCACATGACAACAACAAAATTCCTCCGTTTTCCTACAAGAGTAATGAAAATTACTCCTTTCCTAATAATCCCCACCACAAGTCCAATTCTAACACCAAATGACTAAGACAACAAAACCCCGAGGGAAATCAACAAAAGGTGGGTTTTCAAAGAAATTTGTTTAATTTCAATGTGTACTTAAATAAAAAAAGGCATTTTAGTATATTCAAATTTTTAGTGAAATTAAAGAAACTATTTGACAAGTAAAACTATTCTATTGCATTGCATTCTTGACATTAAATTTTTGAATTGTAGCCCTAAATCATAGATGAAAGCATTAAGAATGTGAATGTGTGAATTATTAAAACAAAATAATATTAACTCATTGCAAACACAATTCAAAAGAAAATTTGGCTTACTTGATAATTGGTGACTCATGATGAGAATTGATAAGTTTATGTGAGGAGGATTGGGCGGTGGTGGGTCCAGCCAAAGGTGTGGGCGGCGACAGATTCAACGACGGCGGAGGTCTGAAGGCGGTCGGTGTGGGGTGACTGTTTGGGCGAGGAGGAGTTAGGGTTTGGATAATTGTAATTGAGGATTTTGACTTCTGATGAGTGAACAAAATTGAGAGAGAGAGAGGGGAGGTGGGGGAGGGAATGTTAATGGGTTTAATTATTAGTTTTGGATTTGGATTTTGGGTTTTGGTTTTGGGCTTTTGGATCTCTAGGCTAATAGTTTTGGGCTTTAGCATTTGAAATGGGCTAGGGTGCAATTCTCTAAAATTTTGTTTTGGTTGGGGGGGTTGGGGCTGAATGTAAAAGATTCAAAGGATAATCTGCAAATTAGGAAAAGTGCAGGGGTGAAACTGCACCCCAAAGGGGGTGTGTGCGTAGATCTGCCCCTGGAGGTGGTTATGCTTATTCAGAATTTGATTTTGAAGACGAGATGAAAGGAGGATTACAATGATAGTGGTTGTTACATTTTAGTGTTATCGAGTCATACACTAGGTGTTCGATGTTATGTCTCCAAGAAAAATAGAAAGAGAATAGAGAGTGATAAGACAAGTGCTATGTAAATCTAGAGCGGGACGTAATAGAATGATAGCGTGGCAGAGTATGTGAGCTTATATGAAGGCTATTGGGTATGGTGTAATAGCTAGTATTTCTTTCAAGCAAGAGACACAATTACTTGTAGGCAAAGTATAGCGTTTTATGGGCAAAGTTTAGCTATTTATGGGTTCAGTCATTCCAAGAAAAAAATTAAAAGTGTAGAATATATGTGCAAGGAAATGTCAACGTGCAATTAGAAAATTGTATTATGTACGTAGATTCACCTACACTAAAAATATGAAAGTTTAATGTCCTTTTTCACCGTTCAAATTATTAACTCTTTATGACATATTATAGCTCTTTAGACCGTATATAGCTCCTTAATGCAATGCAACATGTAGCTCATTATGCACAAAATATAACTCTTTATAAGCAAAGTATAGCTCTTTATGAATTGTCATTCCAAGAAAAAATTAAAAGTGTAGAATATATGTGCAAGGAAATGTCAACGTGCAATTAGAAAATTGTATTATGTACGTAGATTCACCTACACTAAAAATATGAAAGTTTAATGTCCTTTTTCACCGTTCAAATTATTAACTCTTTATGACATATTATAGCTCTTTAGACCGTATATAGCTCCTTAATGCAATGCAACATGTAGCTCATTATGCACAAAATATAACTCTTTATAAGCAAAGTATAGCTCTTTATGAATTGTCATTCCAAGAAAAAATTAAAAGTGTAGAATATATGTGCAAGGAAATGTCAACGTGCAATTAGAAAATTGTATTATGTACGTAGATTCACCTACACTAAAAATATGAAAGTTTAATGTCCTTTTTCACCGTTCAAATTATTAACTCTTTATGACATATTATAGCTCTTTAGACCGTATACTCCTTAATGCAATGCATTCTTGACATTAAATTTTTGAATTGTAGCCCTAAATCATAGATGAAAGCATTAAGAATGTGAATGTGTGAATTATTAAAACAAAATAATATTAACTCATTGCAAACACAATTCAAAAGAAAATTTGGCTTACTTGATAATTGGTGACTCATGATGAGAATTGATAAGTTTATGTGAGGAGGATTGGGCGGTGGTGGGTCCAGCCAAAGGTGTGGGCGGCGACAGATTCAACGACGGCGGAGGTCTGAAGGCGGTCGGTGTGGGGTGACTGTTTGGGCGAGGAGGAGTTAGGGTTTGGATAATTGTAATTGAGGATTTTGACTTCTGATGAGTGAACAAAATTGAGAGGGAGAGAGAGAGAGGGGGGAGGTGGGGGGAGGGAATGTTAATGGGTTTAATTATTAGTTTTGGATTTGGATTTGGATTTTGGGTTTTTTGGTTTTGGGCTTTTGGATCTCTAGGCTAATAGTTTTGGGCTTTAGGCTTTTAGCGTTTGAGCTTTAGCATTTTGGAGCTCTAGTGTAATAGTTTTTGGGCTTTAGCATTTGAAATGGGCTAGGGTGCAATTCTCTAAAATTTTGTTTTGGTTGGGGGGGTGGGGGCTGAATGTAAAAGATTCAAAGGATAATCTGCAAATTAGGAAAAGTGCAGGGGTGCAACTGCACCCCAAAGGGGGTGTGTGCGTAGATCTGTCCCTGGAGGTGGTTATGCTTATTCAGAATTTGATTTTGAAGACGAGATGAAAGGAGGATTACAATGATAGTGGTTGTTACATTTTAGTGTTATCGACTCATACACTAGGTGTTCGATGTTATGTCTCCAAGAAAAATAGAAAGAGAATAGAGAGTGATAAGACAAGTGCTATGTAAATCTAGAGCGGGACGTAATAGAATGATAGCGTGGCAGAGTATGTGAGCTTATATGAAGGCTATTGGGTATGGTGTAACCGTGTAATAGCTAGTATTTCTTTCAAGCAAGAGACACAATTACTTGTAGGCAAAGTATAGCGTTTTATGGGCAAAGTTTAGCTATTTATGGGTTCAGTCATTCCAAGAAAAAAATTAAAAGTGTAGAATATATGTGCAAGGAAATGTCAACGTGCAATTAGAAAATTGTATTATGTACGTAGATTCACCTACACTAAAAATATGAAAGTTTAATGTCCTTTTTTCACCGTTCAAATTATTAACTCTTTATGACATATTATAGCTCTTTAGACCAGAAGTATAGCTCCTTAATGCAATGCAACATGTAGCTCATTATGCACAAAATATAACTCTTTATAAGCAAAGTATAGCTCTTTATGGTTTCTGTCAATCTAAGAAAGAAATTAAAAATATAGAACATATGTGCCAGAAATGTCTTAGTGCAATAGGAAAATGGTATTATGTGTGTAGATGCAACTATAAAAGGAATAGGGAAGCTTAATATGTTCTATTTTCAACCGATCAAATTATAACTCTATATGGTATTTTATAGCTCTTTATAGAAGTCTGACTCTTTAATGCAAAGTGTAGCTCATTATCAACAAAGTATAGCTTTTTGTGGGCAAAGTATAGCTCTTTATGAATTGTCATTCCAAGAAAGGAATTAAAAATGTAAAAATATGTGCGAGAAATGTATTGAGAATAATAAGAAAATGGTATTATGTGTGTAGATGCAACTATAATAGGAATAGGAAAGGTTAACATGTCCTATTTTCTATTGATCAAATTTTAACTCTTTATGACATATTATAGCTCTCTATACCAAAAGTATAGCTCCTTAATGTAAAGTGTAGCTCATTATGGAAAAAGTATATCTCTTTATTGGCAAAATATAACTCTTTATGGATTCTGCCATTCAAAGAAAGAAATTAAAATGTATATAATTTTATAGACCTTTCTAGACAAAGTATAGCCTCTTATGAGTTTCGTCATTTGCTAGAAAACACAAACACAACCATAGGAAATGAAATAATCATAGATGCTTCATGATTTTACTCGCGAGTGTTTGTTAGACAATGCAATTTGATATATGAGAAAATTACAAAAATGAATACAAAGAGAATTAAAATCAGCTAAGGTTCAATACTTTTCCCTACAACAAACAATAAGGAATTCCATTAACACCTAGATAGATTTTCCTAACTAAAACTAGCCTTCAATGTGATTTTTCATCAACCTTCTTGTGCACCTTCATTGTAAAGATATGGGGAATCCACACAGGCATGACCACATGCCTTTTGAATTGTAAGAAGTAACTGACAAATCCAAGTCGATCCTCTTTCAGGCATTTTATCGAGCAACTTGCCGGCAATTACCTCTTATAATAACCGCTTTACTGTAGATTAAACAAATTTTAAATGCAATGACTAAAATGGGCTCAAAACCCAACTTCTATGGCAAATTCAAAGTGATAAAACCCACATCTTTAACTACTGAAGCGATTGGAGCTAACGAATCGGGATGTCACTCATTGGGCTTCTTCTCGATGATGGCAATCGAGACCGCCGAAGACTCTAAGGTTTGCAGAGTGAACGAGAGGCAAGATCTCTTTACTATTTTAGGGAAGATGAGTAGTTTATGGCTTCGGGGTTCCCCGGGATGCTCGAAGTTGCGCTGAAGCTATGGCAGTCATAGCCACTGCCAATGCTAAGGCCATTGCTTCGTTTTTCATACCAAGGGATGGGTTTGTTGGTGACAGAGAAAGAGAGAATTAAAGGGGAGAGGAAGGGCATCTTCAGATTTTTCAAGTTTTTTGGGTATATACAGTGTACAAATACCTTCTATTTGATAGTATAGAACATTATGGAACTTGGTAGGTTTAAAAATAAGCGGGCGTAAACCTTTGGGTTTATAATAAAAAAACCCCTAAATTTTAATGTCATCATGTGGAAAATAGGGGTGAGCTCATATTGAATTATGACGAAGGACACAAAGATATTGTAAAAGTGAGAGTGACGACGAAATTTAAGAAATTATTGGGGACTTACTCCCTAATTCATTACTCATTTATAGAATTGATGGCAATAATGGTTCATGTAGTCAAAATACTTTTGACAAGAACCAAATGAACACGCAAAGCAATTTTATAGACTATTAGATGACTCTGAGAAACCTTTGTATGAAGTTTCTAAATATTCAAGGTTATCTGCCTTACTAAAATTGCTCTGTATAAAGAGGCTTAATAGATGGAGTAATATATCATTCACTATGTTGTTGCAATTATCGAAGGAGAAGCTATTAACTGGAGAATCAACTTTGCCTAGCTCCTATGGTAAGGCAAATAATTTAATTCAGGACCACGATCTCTCGCATGAAAAGATTGATGCATGTTCGTTCGCTTGCCTATTGTTTTGGAAGGGCGAACAGGAACTTGATAAGTGTTAGAGATGTAGTGCTTCTAGGTGGAAGCTTAATAAGCATAATAAAGAAATTAAGTGTACGACGAGTGGTAAAAAATATCGATGAAGACTTTGCGATATTTTCCTCTTAAGCGGAGATTGCAAAGGCTATTTATGTCCTCCAATATAGTTTCTCAAATGATGACACCATAAAGATAAGTCGAGGATGGAGTAATGTCACATCCAATCGACTCTTGGGCTTAGAAAGAGTTTGATAAGCTACATGAAAGCTTTGCCTCAGTACTTAAAAATATTAGGCTTGGCCTTCCAGGCAGCAGTTTTTAATCCAGAAGTTGATAGCATATGCCCAATTTACTTTTACCATCATAGTTTTGCATGAAGCAATCCAATTTCATCTTATCTATGCTCATTGCCAGTCGAAATGGTCATAGAGATGCTATTGCCACCTACCTAAAACTATTGATAGAAGAGCTAAATGAATTAAGAGAATCAGGTGTTCAAACGTATGATGTATCTTTGAGAAAAATTATACTTTATTTGCATCACTCATATGGACTATTAATGATTTCCCTGCTTATGAAAAATTTATCTGAGTAAAGCACCAAGGGGAAAATAGCATATCCTCGTAATAAGGATACTTACTCAATTGGGTTAGCCAATGGAGGTAAGCATAATTATACTTGTCATGCTCATAAAAAAAATTTATATTGAGGATATTGAGTCATTGACCTCGTGATTTCTATGACATGCCACCGGAT
>CM022707.1:27009734-27197758 GCA_012295165.1 Asparagus setaceus
TGCTCGTGTGAAAAGTCGAAGTTGTGGTTATCACAGAGAAATATATTAAACGGTTGATTGATAGATTCAACATAAAAGATGCCAAGTCGGTTAGTACTCCTCTTGTAGGTCATTTGAAGCTTAGCAAGAAGTTTTGCCGGACTACAGATAAGGAAAAGAGTGAGATGGAGAATATTCCTTACTCTTCAGCTGTAGGGAGTTTGATGTATGCTATGGTTTGCACTCGACCAGATATAACTCATGCAGTTGGCGTTGTGAGCAGGTTTCTTTCTAATCCAGAGAAAGTTCATTGGGAAGGTGTAAAGTGGATCTTGAAATATTTGAAAGGCAGTTCCGGATTGTGTTTGAGTTTTGGAGGTTCCAAGCAAGTACTACAAGGTTTTGCAGATGCGGATATGGCAGGTGATCTCGATCACAGGAAGTCTACCTCAGATTGGTTGTTCACTTTTGTCGGGAGTCAGATTTGGCATCCAAGTTGCGTAGTGTTGCTTTGTCTACAACAGAGGCGGAATATATTGCAGCTGCAGAAGTCGGTAAGGGGATTGTTTGGATGAGAAGATTTCTGCAGAAGTTAGGCTTGCAGTAGGATAATTATCAGATTTTCATTGATAGTCAGAGTGCTCTTGATTTGAGTAAGAATTCTACATTCCACTCCAGGACAAAACACATTGATATGAGATATCATTGGCTTAGAGAAGCTGTTGAGAAAGAGGAGCTGAAGCTATAGAAGATTCACACAGATAAAAATCCAGCAGATTTTTTGACGAAGACCGTTTCTAGAGAAAGAGGGTTGTGTGGTGGTGGTAGGCATGAACTCCCTATGAGGAGTTACAGATTGGCATACCCCCTCGTTGGGCTGGAGGGGGAGATTGTTGTGGGTCCAGCCCAATTGGGGCCCACAAGGTCTAGGTCAAGTTAATTAAATCCTAATGCTAAAAGGATTTGGAGGGCCTATTTGTAATTGGAATAGGAAGGGAGGACCTAGAGATAAAATTCCTTTATTAAAGGAATTGGGGCACGTGAAGTACATCACCCTGAGATGTATTTTTCGGGTGAACAGTAACCCAAAACCATAGAGTTGATTTTTGGGGGCGCAGATTTCAAGGTGAGAGAGAAAAAGTGAGATTCCGATAGCTCGGTTGTCCGATTGCAGTGATTCAAAAGCCGTTGTCTTGAGCAGCAGTCAAAGAATGCGGTGTTGATTTCTCCGCAGGTGTTGGAGATTTTGATGAGACGGTTTTAGGGTTTTGTGCCCTAGAGGTAACACTATATCTTTCTCTTGTGATTTAATCCTCAAGTTCAGGTGTAACTTGAAGGGATTGTACTCTTGATTCATAGTAGAATATTTCTCTCTGGATTGCCCCGTGGATGTAGGCACGATTTGCCGAACCATATTAAATCTTGGTGTTTGCTTGCGTGTGGTATTTTTCATTGGTGCCGTTATTTGTTTAGTGTTTAATTCCGCAGATTACTCTCCGTAAGATCCCTAACAGTCAGAAGACAGTGCCAAAGAGAGGAGGGAGCCGCAGATTTGAGTTATAATAAATACAAGTGAGAAGACAATGCTCCCTTGTTGATGCAGTTATAGAAAAGTCCTAGATTTCTATAAAATTTTCAATATTTTGAAGCTAAAATATACAATTTCTAAAATTCTTTTGGATATTTCTACTAATTTTGTAGGTTGATTTTTTTTTTTGATAAAATCTTTAAATTATGTCTTTTAGGTATTTCTATGAGCTATACAATTTCTATGGATTTTGGATATTTTCTAGCTTGGTCACTCATAAAATTGACATTTGTCTCCTTGATTATGAAAATAGTTTAGGAGGTGAGCATATTTCATAATATCAACTATTATCTTTATTTTTAATTTTAAATATAAGAAAGAAATGCTAAGATAAAAGTTTTATTTTTTACTTGTTAGGTATTAAATTCAAACCTTTAGATTGTCAAAATTTTAAAATATTTATCTATTTTCTCTAGTAAATAAACTTTATAAATTCTGAGATTTTCTATTTTGTAGTTTCAAGAAGTGGTGAACGTGAAGGTTGAACAATTATCTATAACTTAATATAATTTTTATCATACTTAAATCAAATCTGAGCTTATATACATACTAATTAGGATAGGATAGGATAATTGAAGCTTATATCTATAATTAAAATTAATTAGGATAAATTATGAAAATAATGTAATATCTAAAAGGTCAAAATTATTTTTGTCCATGGAGAGTTTTTCCTAAACTCCGACTTCTAAAGGAGTAGAATATAATATAATATAATATAAGATGATGATATAAGCCTCTGTTATAAGACATTTTCAACCAAGTAATAGAGCTTTAATTATCCTCAACGTTACTTGATTTTGCATTATAACCGTATTTTCATTCGCCATTTTTATCAGCTGTAGCAACGAGTCTTCTTGTTTTTGTTTCATTTCATTTGATTTGCAAGAATAAAATCACATTTTTCTTTATATTTAATCAGAAATTTTCATTCAAATTTCAAATTTGCGCCTTTGTCAGCGTCGAGTCTCAACATGTAACATGTTATAGAATTATCCCATTTGGAACCGCACTTGTGATTCCATTACAAAATTGTTACGAAACAAATAATTGCAACTCATTTACTTACAGTTAGGTGGTGTTTGGTTCACCCATTTTATAGAAAAGTTTGGAAAACTCGACAATAATATTTTTATAAATAATAGATTTACGTAGATTTCTATAAAGCGTGTTTAGTTCAAAAATTTCTATAGAAAAATTTTCTATAAAGTAGGAAAATAGGGCTATTTTATAGAAATCAACTTCCTCCCAAATGGGAGAAAGTTGCCTAGAAATCGACATTTGTATTAAAAAATAATTAAGTATACCCGTACCCCATTTCTCCATCCCTAAAGTGATTTTCCATGGACATTGTTAGGAACCTATTTTCTATAAAGTGATATCCAACCAAGCAAAAGAAAAAGAAAACAACCTATTTTCTGTAAGTTAGAAACTTTTTCATGTTTTGAACCAAACAAAGAAATAACAAAAGTAAGAAAAGTAGTACTCTTTTAGTTCTATAAATTTTTCCTACAAATTTTTATAGAAATACAAGGAAATTAAAATTTGGGCACTTTTCCTTTTCCCTTTTTTTTTTTATAGAAATTGAACCAAACAGCCCCATGTTCAATTGCAAATGATTCGGGTAGAAAATCCTTCAATTATAGCAACAATATGAATAATTGTAATATTCTGTATTTTTTTCCTTATAATTAGTGCTACATTATGAACCAAATGTACGTGCTAGTGAGAGTTGTGTCTCCTCCATTAAACATGACATGTGAATAGCATCCACAAGCACTTAAGCACAACTACATCCCATTCACAAATTATTTCTCCTACCTCCCATCAATAAGGACTTAAGCACAACTACCAAAAGTGATTATGAGTTTTTTATTCTTTTTTTTCCCCCTCTACAAGATAGATACCAAACCAATCATATTCGTGAATAGCAACTTATGCCTCATCCTAAAATATATGGTAAATGTTGTTATCACTTTAATGTATCCGAGACATGGGTCTTTCTCCAATGATGATACTTGTACTACGCAGCACATGATGCATGCTTGGCAGAGTACATACTTGTGCAAAATTAAAAAAATGCTATAACCATTCATGCTAATATAAATAGGCGTGAAAAAAGTATTATACACATTTTGGTAGTTTTTTATTAAGAAATTAATAATGAATAGCAACAACATGATGTGAAATCTCTAAAAATAGAAGTATTGTGCAACATATGTACTCTATTTTCAGCGTCTTTATCCTAAATCGAGGATTTCTACGCGAACAGTCTCAATGAACACCCTGAGATTAATGTCATTAATTTTCACCATTAGACTTTGTTATCGCACCAAATTAACATATTAATTTCTATAGCTGAGAAATAACTTAGATTTGAAATAGTGGAGGTAGTTATCAAATAATGGATGATTTATTAGTTATGAAATAATAGGTTATTGGAAGTTGTGTGAATCTTTGGAATTTTTAAATGGGTGACTAACATAGGGTAGAATACCAAAACATAGCTTTTCTTAAATAGTAATGTAATAGATAATAGATTAAATTAAAGAGTTTTTGCAATATATGCCCCTCATATCTTTCATGTTTGTAAATTTACCCATCAAATCTTGATATTTGTGAATTTATTCCCCAAAACTTGCATATTCGGTCTTTTTACTCCTCTAACTTTACAATGTTGGTTTCTAAATAGTGGTGTGTCAAAATTTCTAGTGTTTTCCAATAGATGTTTAACATTTTCCCATTTAACAACTAAATTTGTTAAGTGGAAGGGACAGAAAAAACCAATGTGAGAAAATCAGAGAGTAATTTTACAAATATCAAAATTGTGGGATTATTTTGCAAATATGAAAGGTTGAGGTTTATAATGCAAAAACACGCAAATTAAATTTCTAGCGGGAGTGGACCAATTTGCCTTAGCTTCTGGGGGCCAGTGGCTCATGAGTTACACCTAGCTAACGTCAAATATTATCTCTATCTGATAGGATATGGACACAAATATATGTATCTTTCATTTTTTTTTACAGACGTGAATAAGGATATAGATATAAGTGAAATATCCGGATTTACATCTCAATGTCCGAACATATGTTTCGTTCAATCAGCTGAACTTATTTTTAACCTTAGATCAATGAATCTAAGATCAATTTTGGTGTTTCAGAGATTCAAACTTAGCTTTCCAGATGTGTCAAGCAAACTGATGAGCTCTTATTTTTGAGAAATTTTGGTTTCTTAAATAGTTTGTGTTTCACCATGGACTCATACTTTTCAATCTTTATCTATTTCTTCATGTCTGATTTGTAACTATACATATTTTTCAATTATTCCATTCATATCGATGTTCGTATTTATAGTTGTCATTAGTAAACGGATGTGATAAATACCATATAAGATCCGTTAGTAATCATAATTGCACCACTGCATGGGCCTGCCGCTGCCCATAATTATTTAAAAATAAAAATAAAAAAGTTAACGACTTTAGACAACACATTAATTAAAACCAAACTTTCTATTATACAACTCATTTTCTTCAATTAAAGCTGTACGGAATCGCAACCATCAAATCTAACAAGCCCTTGGATTTTTCTCTCCTTCATTAATGAAGAAAATTTCATCAACAAAATTGATGAATGATCTTTGTGCTCATATTTTATAGAATCTGTAGAATAGTTTGATGAGGATAGATCGATTAAGTAATGAAAAAATATAAATTTTTTTTTTTCATTTTCAAATCCATTAACACTTGAGTCCAAAGTGGGCTATTGACTCATTAGTGAATGAAGATTGTAGCTTAAGCTTAGTAGTTAGTTTGGTTAATGGTACTAAAAGTTGAGATTAGTTTAATGAAAGATAATAAACCTAGTATTAGTTGTTGAAATAGGCTAGAATAAGTGAGAAATTTCTCTCATCATTGATATTTTTGATTAGTACTGAAACTATAACAAGAGTAGGACAGGACTTAATGGTTTGCGTGTCCCAGTCCCATAGAGCTTCGCTGTTCGCACGGGTTACGGTTATACGTCTTGCTATCTTAATTAATTTTGTTTTTCGTGTGATGTTGAACATAGAAAATGACATTTCTCACGAAATAAGAATGATAAGAATACTATTATTACCAATAAAGGGTAGACCCTCGTCCACTTCTTTTGAGAGAGAAAAAACTACATATTATTCTTTTGAAAATTTCAAGAATTTATACTTATGACAATTTTTTTTTATTACTTTTTTTATGTGGTGGGCTTACCACATATAGAAGATTGTGTTCTTTTGTTTATATCAAAAACCAAATTCTTATTGCACCGTGCAAGAGAGATTTGAATTCTTAACCTCTTGTTTCGTAGAAAGCAAGATGGAGTGTTTTTTTTTGGTGGGGTATTAAAGTAAGATGGAATTATTGCAGAGCTATTGTTGAACAAAACTAATGGAAAAAAAATGGAAGATTAGAGAAACAATATAAGTTGGGCATTGACATATTATTAGCACAGTATGCTTAAGGGTTCAACTAAAACTAAACCAAAGAGCTTATCTTATCCCACATTATGATTTTAATATAAACCATGGTTTGGAAAACAAATACAACATCTATTCAAAATTACATAAATACTAAATAAACTGAAAAATGTTCTCTTTGAAAATTTCATTGTCATCCACATATGATGAAGATGGTCCAACCTCTATAAAAAAGTAAGAAATCAAAAGCCTTTCCAGTTGTTGCTGCTAACTTTATCCTTGATACACTTTTAGGTGACATTCTAGATAACTTTAGATAGTTGCACCATTATGTTGGTGAATTTTGGAGAGAAGTGAATATGATTGAAAATCTCATCTATGCTTGAGATAATTAGAATACTATAATAATCAAAGCCACGGGCAACTCTAGCTCTTGGTCCTCCTATTCATTTGTGCATATAAATTTGGCCTACATATGATGGCCGATACAGGATTTCTGGAAAGTGATGTCACTACATAATTAATATTAAAAAAACTTTAAAATTTGCACCTAACGAGTTTTCATATTTTTCAAACAAAAGTTCATAATCGCATCATTAGTAATACTATCAAATACATCTTTCTCAAAATATGTTACTAGTAACGGATTCTCGAGTTATGAGCTTGAATTGAAAGGTGAGTTCATTAGTGGATAAATATGAAAAAAAATCCCCTCGAGTTCGGTGTTCTCGTATAACTCCCCTTAACTTCCATACTATCACAAATCCTCCTTAAGTTTTGGGTTCTCAGAAATAACCTTCAACTTTCAACATCTTTCAAGAAAAAATTCTTAACAATGTTAACCGTAAATTTCACATGGTTGGGTAAAATTACGACAGTAAGATATTTTTAGTAGTGAAAAATTACGGTTTTTGAGAATCATTGAAGGTTGAAGGGGGTTTTCTGAGAATCTCAAAACTTAAGAGGAGTTCTGCGACATTTCAAAAGATAAGGGGAGTTCATCCGAGAAACCCTTGAAATTAAGAGGTTTTTTTGTTGTTGAAAATTTCCATTTTTTACTTGGGTGGGTTCTCATGGGAAGTTGAAAAACTGGAATGGGTTCTCGTGGGAAGTTGAAAACTGGAGTGGGGTCACATATTTATTTTGTTAGCAAGGCGAATTTGTTGATGGATGGGTTTAAGAAGTGGCTCTAGGTCCTATGGACCAAAGTGGGGTCACGTGACCCCACTTTTGTCAAGGTGGATCCGCTCTTTCCTATATTCCTACATCACCTAAAAAACAACCACTAGAAGTTTTATGGAAAACCAAGTTTCTCAAGCTTTTATTATGTTTAAAAAAAAGAATTGCCAAAATGTGATATGACAATGATGAGCTCCTAAAGAAAGCCTCATTGTCACCTTGGATGGATATTTAACATATTCTATATGATTTTAAAGTCTTATTCAGATGGTAAAGGGAGGAAAAAATTCATGATGGAATATTGTATAATATTCATAGTTATCATCTACATGCTATTTTACAATGATACATGATCTCCTTGGACTTTTCCAAGAGAGTATCATAAGGGAATAAAAAGGAAAAATTTTGTAATTTTTTTAATTTCTTGTTGTTTCTTTTCCGGATCACTTTGGCTTCTAAAATTTTTAGATTTTGATAGTGTCTTGGAGTGAAATAGCAACACTTCCTCTGAATTCCGACTTGTGACAATGACAAGTTGAGTATTTTCTTACGCAAGAGGCATATTCTTTTTTATTTTTTATTCCAAGAGAAAGCAATGATATTAAAATAATTTATATTTTATGAAGTTGTTTGATAAAACATCCAAAAGAAAAGAATAATATAAGTTCGCGCTGTGCGCATTGGCCATTGGGAAGACTACTAGAGGTGGAAAACGGTCCGGACTTGTCGGGTCAACTAATCCAGACCCACTAATTTCATATATGGGTTTTAGGGATGCAAATGGATCGGATATGTATCGACATGATAATTATTATATATCTACCACCGTTTACCAGTTAGGAAAACATATACAAATATGGATATGTCTTGATAAGAGAAAACTAAAATCGGATATGGAAACGAATTTACATGCAGATGCAAAACATATATGAAAAACCATATAAGATTGAAAAATATGTAGTTCATATGATACAAGAGAGTTCATTAATATATTTTGTTATAGGCGACGGTTAAGATTATATCTTTTGATCATCAAAATTAACCTCAAATCTATCAATCTAAAGATGACAACAATTCGCAATTACGATCAACATATATTTGGATATTTCCTATCTGTAACTATATTTTATCGAATATAAATATTTAGTAACCATATCAGCATATTTGCATCCTAATTGATATGAAAATATCTGCGGATATGGATTTTTGCACCCTAATGGTAATGGGTATAGCCTAATATCAACCCGTTTAACTTCGGTAAATAATTGAGTTTATTATAGTAAAAGTGAGCAAATGGTAGGTTTGATTGGTTTTAACTATTTTTGTAAAATCGAATCGAACCGAATTGAATCAAACAGTTCGATACGGTTCGGTTCAATTTGTTCGGTTTTGGCATTGACATGTCTAGTTAGAGAATTTTTAGCTAAAATACAAATTCTTATACTCATTCAAACCTCCTGTTCATCTTATATCCGAAGTCGAAGAGCAAATTCATCATAGCAACTACTTTATAAAATAAAAGAGAACCTTTGACAATTAAAATATATAAAATATTAGTATAAATTACCTTTTCATCTAGAAAAAGTGATAGCTTTTAAACAATTATGTTGGGATCGGTTAGTTCAATTATTTTGATTTTAAATATGCTAATAGCTTCGGTACTCTAATAAATAAAATTTAGAGTCCCAATGGCACAGTTAGTAAATAAGTTCAGTGAATATAGCTCTCAGAGTGTCTCGTAAATATAGATTTTGGCGTAGTGGCGATTGTTTTGGAGTTCCACTGTCAAACTTGTAAATTAATTAGTTTTAAGGGGTAATTTAGAAAGCTTATTTTGTCTTCAATTGATTAGGGGTGGTAAACGAACGAATCGAATCGAATACCGAGATGTTCAGTATTTGTATTTGTTCGACGAACCCTAATTCAAATATCCATGTCTGCGCTTTTGAATTCAAACTCAAATACTCAGATTTGATAAATATTCATGAATATTCACGAATATTTATCAAATGTCAAAGTATATTCATTATGCTAAAGAACTTAATTTTGAAATAGTATTTAAATTTATAAATGAAAATTATTTCTTTAAAGTTATGATATATATATATATATATATATATATATATATATATATATATATATATATATATATATATATATATATATATATATATATATATATATATATATATATAATTCGAATATTTCATTAGAAAATAATTTAAGATTGTTTAAATTTCTCAAAATTAATATATAGAACTTAAGTAGAAAATATAAGTAGGTTGAAAATATAAAATAATATGTGTAATGATACAAATTATAAGCGATCAAATTTTAAACGAATATTTGATAAGAAAACGAATCGAATATACCCTTAGTTAAATTCTATTCGTTAATGAACTCGAATACTAAATATTATTTATTTTGTGTTAAATTAACTACCAAATCGAATATGACCTAATAATTAGCTGAATAATTAACAAACTATTTGTTAATTATTTGGTTCGTTTCTACCCCTACATCTGATCCATCCCTATCCTTGCTTCTTCCATCACCGATTGACAAATCGACGGTGAGAGTGACTCAACCACGAGCATCAACATCGTGTGGACTCCAACATCAAGAGTCGATCTCCTTCGACTAGAGACTTGTCCTCGTCGTCGCTGTTGATGGCGGATCAGTAGGAGGAGAATTGGGTTGTGCAGCATTCTTCTTGATTCAGTGATTATCCATTAGTTGAAATTTTGATTTTGATTTTTTGTTGCCCCTAAAATCTCAGTTTGATTGCCCATTTATTAGTCCTCAGAAAATCATCCCAACTATGGTTGTTGATTGTGTGCATTTATGGGTTTCTAGACGAATTTGTTGATAGAGAGATTGTAAGGTCAATCTTCGAAATTGAGGACGGTTGGATCTGAACTAATGGGTAAGAAGGTAGGAAAGGAAGTTACAATATTACCCTTTTAATAAAAAATCAAATAAAAATAAATTAAAACCCATTTGCGAGTGCTGAAGCAAACCTCTTAGTGCTCACAGCTTATGTACATGATATACTTACCCAAGTAATTCGGCTGACCTTTTTTTTTATTTATAAAGTTCGACTGACCAATTTAATTTAGATTTGAGTTTGTTTTTATTTATATTTTCGCTATAATTTATTGTTTATTGACGAGGTAGTTGGAGCTTTGAGAAGGACAAAATTTTGAATTAGACCTATTCTAAACAAAATTTATCAAAATAGACCTAGTCCCAAAATATTTATCAAAATAGATCTAGTTTCTGCCACGTTGGCTGAAACAAGGTCGATTTTGATAAATATTTTGGGAACTAGATCGATTTTAGAAAAAAAAAAATTTGTAAACTCTACGGGATTGGGAATACCGGGGAGTTTAACACACAATTTAACTTCACGGGATTGCCAATCCAGTGGAATTCGGAAATATTTTTTTTATCAAAATCAACCTAGTTTTACTGACGTGGCTGAAACTAGGTCAAGTTTGATGAATATTTTGTAAGTAGGTCGAAATTGATAATTTCGTTTGTGAAAAGGTCTATTTCAAAAATTTGTCCGAATTTAATAGTCACCGTTGAGCTCACAGTTGGCTAGCAGTGGCAGCCTCCTGGGTCGTCCCAAAACTCCTTGTGATCTTCTCAACAAAAGGAAATGAAATCGTTACAAACCAAGAAGACTCCCTCCATTCTCTCTCACTACAAGCCAAAGATGTCGACAGGAAACTATACCTCCTCGCATAATTTAAAACTTTGTAAAGCCCTTTGGCTCATGCTTTCATTGATTTCTTCTTATTGTCTTATCCTTCTTCTCAACTTGAAAGAAAACCAAACCTCTACCCTTTTCTTCCATTAAAGTTTCTTCTACTCTCTTCTTCTTGCCAACCCACTCTCTTGATGTTTATATATAAGTCATCATAATACGGTGACAAATATCACTCTCATATCATTCAAATATCCAAGTTTAGTGACATGGGTCTCTTGAGAGCTAGAGGAAAGGTGTATAAACCCGTTAAGGATATCGATATCGGGAAGAATAGCAGTGAATCTTATACTCCTGCCGATGTCAAAGGTGATCATGATATGATTTTCAAGTTTGGTGATCGAGATATATTTTTATTGATTTTATTTGTAATTTTTTTTATTTTTGTTTTAGCTCCTCGGTTGGCGGGTATTCTCGTAAAGATATTTGTTTGGATTTTGGAGTCATGGATTTTAGGGCCAATTGTGGTGTATATTTTGAAGAGGGATAATCGCATACACAAGGTAATTCGCATTTCAGTTTGTATGGCTACGTACTCTGTTTAACAGTTCAAGACATGATTAGCTCTAAAAGTGTCATGCATTAATTTGAATTAATTAGTGATTTTGCATCTTATGGTGATTTAATCACATGGGTCTGTTTTGTATATATCTTCAATACTTGAAATTTTGATTAATTGTTGTGGGTTTACTGCAGTTTGTATCAAATGCTGAAATTCCAGAGCCACCCCTATTCACTCCAATTCATGCTTCAAAAGGTTCAATTTCTTCAACAATGTTCATCTATGCAGAATTTTTCCTACAGCTTTTAAGACTTAGATATTTAGTGATACAATAAAGTTTGTTTATATTGTTTCAGATCATACAGAGCAAGAAATTAGTCCCATAAAGCTTGATTCATCTCCTATTGAGAAAGTTCAGGAGGCTATTAATTGTCTCTCTACAGATATAGAATCTAGTTTATGTCAACAAACTTCCACTTTTAGGCGTTGGACAATAAGAGACTACTCCAGAGCTTACAACTCCAAAGAAACAACTCCTCTTGAGGTATTCCATCAAAATTTCAAGAAGGGTAAATTTCACAAAACCCCCTGAACTTAGGAGGTTTTGCACGAAACTCTTTTGAGCTTTCAAAATTGCACTTCAGGAGGTTTAGTATAATTTTGATATTCAGGAATGAATTCTCTGATTTATAATTCAAGGGGTTTTTGTGCAAACCCCACAAAGTTGATGGAGTTTACCCTTTCAGGAACTCTATACTTCAAATATGTTCTCTATTATGTACCCTTTGTATTTCCAACCAAATTCCTTTGTTTCAAGGGCTAAGTTTAGTTGAATTTTACAGGTAGCAAAGAGATTCTTAGATGCAGTGAAGAATTCTTCAGGTCCTGATCTCAAAATGGCATTTTCATTAGCTATAATGAAGAGGATATCATAAGACAGGCTAAAGAGTCAACGGTTCGATATGAAAAGGTAGATTTTGTTCTCTATACATTTTCTACCGGAAGAAGAATGTGTTTAGTCCATTGACAATTTGGTCAAGCTTTCTGTGTGAATAGCAGATGCTAATGATGCATGACCTGCTCACTTGCTGGTAGTAGAACAATTTTTGTTAACCAACCTTATTCCTGTGGTTTTTATTAATGACAAGAAACACATACACATTTAATAATAGATTAATGACATAGGCAGATGTAGCAAAAATATAAGAATGTGAACTGCGGATTACTGAACAAAGTAGCAAAACTTATGAGATGCTCACTGTAAACAAATACGAATGCATCACATTTGCACAAAGAAACAGGAAATATTGAAAGATAAGGTTGAAATTTTTGGTGTGAATTCTGAACTGTAATTTTGTAGATCGCATGCTAAAAGTTTGTCGCAGTACCTGAGCTTCCTCTTCTTCTGCTAAGCATGTAATAGAGAATCAAAACATGGATATGCTTAAACTATAAGTCACAAGTTTCAGGGGGAAAATTTTTTCAGGAACTTCAACTACTATGAATTTGTATAAAGGTTACATAAAATGCCAATAATATAATTTTACAGGATATTATCAGTTAGAACTGTTATACATTTAACTGTGTTAACTGGTTCTATCAGGCATCCCCTTTTCAGTTCTTGATGGCATACTAGTTGCAGTTAAAGATGAGATGGATTGCATGCCTTACCCTACTACAGGTATAATTTGACATTTTTCTTTGTTTTCGACACTTGACATTTTTCTGCAGTGCATTTTATAACAATAATTCCCTTCTCACATGTGAATGATGGATCACATAGGAGGAACTAAGTGGTTACATAAAGTGAGGCAGTGTACAGATGATGCAATCTGTGTCAAACAATTGAGGTCATGTGGAGCTATTCTTGTAGGCAAGACTAATATGCATGAGCTTGGTGCTGGTACAAGTGGGATAAACCCTCATTATGGGTAAGAACAATTTTTCTCACATTATTATGAGAAATTAACTGATACAAGATAGTACTATTACAGTGGATAATTCAATATTTGTTATTGTAAATGATGTAGGGCTTGTCGAAATCCTTATAACATAAACAAGGTTTCTGGAGGTTCATCAAGTGGATCTGCTGCTGTAGTTTGTGCCGGATTATGTCCTGTTGCGCTGGGAGTTGATGGAGGAGGTAGGGTTATTTTTGGCATTTAATTTTGTTTACTTTCTACCATGTATAACCATTTTCGTCTTCAAAGTTAAGTTTGGGCTATTTCAGAAATAAGACAGCCTAGTATCTCCATGATTTTTATCCTTTTGCAGATTACTCTGTTAGTTGGTAATTCTGGGTGTGCATGTCGACGAGAAGATTGTGATGTGTGTGTTTGTGTCATGTACGTGTCTATCCGTCACTGCACATTATTATGCGTTATTTGCAGATAGACCCTCTGCAAAATCGCCTAATTGCAAATGGATACCTGAGTGAATTATTTTGGACTCTTTTACGCTTTGTGTAAGAGAAATTTTTTTGCCAAATAGACCTCCTGAGGGTGAAAGAGTCAAAAATTCCACTCGGGATCTATCTATAACAATGGAACTACTGAGGCTCTATTGACACGCAATAGTACAAGGGGTCTATCCGCAATTAACCCCATTATTATTGTTACCTTAGTTATTACTATGATTTGAGTGTGTCTAAATTCACTGCATTAGACCCCTATTGTAACCATAAATAAGTCTTTTTGGTTTCTTCCTAGTAAATCAATAGAAAACCGTATCTCTTTCTCTAATTTCAACACAGCAATACCATGAATCGCAACTAACATTATAGATGCACAATAAATCAGAAAGCTTATTCCTTCATTAACATTTCATATATAACTTTCACAATAATCATATAACTGTTATTAAAGAAATAATAATAATAGCAGTGTAATGCATGAAAGAATTATGAAACATCTATCTACTGCAAATATACATTATTCCCTCATTTGTTATATTTTTAGGGTCTGTTCGTATGCCTGCTGCTCTATGTGGTGTGGTTGGTTTCAAGCCTACAGCCGGTCGCATATCTAATTCTGGGTAACATATCAAAGACTTCATTTGAATTTCATTTAAGTAGAAACTGATAACAAGCCTAACTCTGTTTTCAGATTATCATTTCAGTGTTCTACCGCTAAATTGGACAGTTGGAATGCCAGGAATTCTAGCAGCAACAGTAGAAGATGCATTGATAACGTTAGCTGACTTATCACTCTGATCACTTAGTTGTTCTTCTACTTGTCGTATCCTTCACTGATACATTAAAAATTCAATCGTCAGTTTTGCAGCTATAAGTAATCCCTTTCCATTGAATCAACCAAAATTTACACAGGTGAGAAATCATCCATTTACTCTATTCCCATTATTAATTTCACTTTAAGCATGCACAACTTATGTCATATATGTCCTTTTGACAACAATAATCACTAACTGAAACTTTTTACTTTTCCAGCCTGATCTGAGTTTTCCTTTGCTAACATCTTCACAATCACTCGCCAACATAAAATTTGCTAAATATGGAGAGGTTTGTGTTGAATCATAATCCTAAAAATCGTAGATGACTTCTTTCTTGAGTTAACATACTAACTCTTGGTTTTGAAACATGCAGTGGTTCAATGATTCAACAGAAGATATCAGAAACTGTTGTGATCACACCCTTGAGATGCTATGTAGGAATTATCAATGGAAGGTAGTATTCTTTTCAAACTGTGAAATTATGCCTCAATATTCACGCTGATGATATGAAACAAATCTAAATGAAACCTACAATCTTCAAGACTGTGGAGGTGACGGTACCTGAGATAGAAGAGATGCGTCTGGCTCACTATGTAACAATTGGATCAGAATGCACAACTTCATTAGGCCCTCATCTTGAAAAACTGTATGTATTTATCATAACATACATACATGCATACACGTACATGTACACATACACGTGCACATACATAGTTAGTTTTCCGTACCTTCATATACTTCAACATGCTTATGTCATTCCTTTCCTGATACTAGGAAATCAGCTCAGATAGGGTGGGATGCAAGAATTGGGCTTCGTGTCTATGGCTCGTTTGACAGCAAAGAGTACCTTAATGCTCAAAGAATTAGGTCATCCACACATCTAAATAGAATTTCCAAACATAGAATTTATCTATTGAGATATTATCTCTAAAAATGGTTCGATAAATTGAATGATATACTTGTATATTATTATTTGACAGGAACCGTCAAATGCAGCTCCATCAGGAAATTTTTAAGGCGGCAGATGTCATTGTCACACCTACAACAGGGTATTATTCTTCAACTACACTCTCTTAAGAAATAATGAAATATATGCAAATAAATTATGTAAACAGTCATTCTTTTCTCCTGTACTTTATGATGTGATGATCTTTACTTAGACCATGTACATAATACAAAGCGTGCATCGCTGCTTCGTAGATCCATTTTGGTGCATGTTTAAGTATCATTAAATGAAGAAATTGTAAAACAAATTTCTTATCCAATTGATGAATGTTTAACTGACTTTCTCTACTTGTACAGTGTTACTGCATACGCATTACAAGATGATGCTTTAGACACCGGTGAACTTGACTACATAAATGGAGGTGGTAGAAACTTACTTGAACTATATACATGGACCTTAAAATTTCTTATATCTGAGATTCTTTTGTACACGATGTTAACCTTTATTCGTAAATCATTGTATTAGCTGCACTTGTAAGGTACTCCATATCAGGAAATTTTCTGGGTTTGCCAGCAGTGACAATCATGGTAATCCTCTTCTTTACAGCATACATTTGTGGGTTTCTTTTCAGTATAGATTGATTTTTTACGTTCTGAAGTCTATAATTTAATTGATATTTTTAGATTGGATGTGACAAAGGCGGCATGCCAATTGGGCTTCAGTTTATTGGGAGACCATGGTCCGAAGCAACATTGCTTCATTTAGCCAATGCATTGCAGGTACTAAATTGACCGTATTTATGAGTTCATTAGAGTGTTTCCCTCATTAACTCTCTTTACTAAATAACCAACGTTTTAATATATAATAGTTAGTAAACGGGTCTTGCAGTTTGTCTTTACTTTAAAGTTGCGTCAGAAATATATGACACATGAGAGACTTCTAAATTCTGATAAGCTTCTACTATGTTGGTGGTTTTTACTAAAGTTGCTCTCTGTTTAATGAAGGGTAACCTCTTTTTAATTGATTCAAAATAAGGCAAAGCCTTGTCTAAATTACCTGTTAAGTTTTGACGTTATAAATAATAGAGATTACCCGCATATCTTCCTGTTCTCAGGAGCGCTAGTACTTGCTATTGTTTAGATCCTGGGGAGGAGCCACCTCTCCTTTTTGTTGCATTTAAAATCTCTAAGACAGTGAAATTGACATTGTACCTGATAATATACAGATCGAGATAGGTAGTATAAATTATAACATCCCATATATGTATGTACATGATATAATATACATACATCAATACAAAAGTTATGTCTTAAATTAAATCCACAAAGAGTGCATGATTATGACCACAAATGACCACAAATAGTTATGTGACAATGAAATCAGTTAAACCACTTCATGTTCATGCACATGCATGTAATTTTGGTGTTCAAGAAAAGTCCACTCCAATTTGTGATCTGCCTCTAAGTAGATTAGGCTGAGCTACCCTGCAAGTTTTAAGTTTCAAGTTTTAACTTACTAGAGATTAATCACATATAAAGAAAGAAAAAAGAGATTAATCACATCTGAAACTATACGTGGTGACAGGAACTATGCATCGAAAGCTATCCAAAGCCAAAGGTGTTCTTCAATCTCCTGAAGAAGGAATAGAGACGGAGTAGGATGAAGATGTACACTGTAGTTGCTGCGCGATAAAACATATGTCCGTACCAAATTTGTGAAGTCTATCATAGCTGATACAGACTCAATATCTGCAATGCGTTTTTCTTACGTACCAAATTTTGATCTTTCTTTGTCATTGTGTGGCTATGGCCAGTGCTGCGTATTGGTGTGACTGCTATGATCTCCTACTGCTTTATTTGAATACCTCTTTTATCTGCATCACATTCACTGTCAAGCTGCTTAGAAGAGAATAACAGGTTGAATATATTCACTGTTGGTTGAGAATGAAAGCTAGCTTCTCAATAAATAAAAAGCCTAATAAAGAGCCTAGCTTTTATGTTCCCATGCAAATTTCATCAATCCAAACTCCACTCTAGCCGTTTGGATAGCAATGTTATGCAAAAAATATTTGCATAGCAAGCTTGTTTGCAGTTCTAGCTGTTAAGAATAAATTTAACTGCACAATTGAGCATATCAGAAGGAAAACTACAAAGACTAACTTATTGAATCAATAAAACTCTGTACCGAAAAATGGAGAACTGTAAAAGGAACAAGATAAAGAATTATAAAACCTAAAGCTTAAACCTGTGAAGCTTTGCAGGGTACATCCATACTTTTGATGTCATGAAACGACAAAAGGTACAATAATACAGATAAATGATATAACAGGTAGTCCACAGTTTTCATTCTCCATATTCTACAACATAGCATAGTTCTAATCTCTGCCTGAACTTTTCAAAGGACTAAAAGTCCATGTTCTTGATTACCCACAATAAAGAGAGAAGAGGTCGGATTATAATCCACTCAGAACATACACCGAGTACACAGTCTATGGGGCACACAAGCGAAAGTTTAAAGGTTAAGTAGGAAAAGATAAGTTCAATCTTTTCAATGTAGCTCCAACTAAGAAGGAGAAGAAAAACACTATCAGTTCTAGCAGGAGATATTTTTCTTTGAGTAACGGGGGTAAGTTGCCTGAGGAATTTATTAACTAGAGAAAACTAATGCAGAATATACATGGAGAGGAAGGAATAAAAAAGGGCGAAGCACAGTAGAAGGTAAGAGGAAGGGTAAGAAGAAGAAAACCAACTTTCTGAACCAGGATGTCACCCCGCTCTGATTCGGTCATGTACGCTGGTGTAAATTGATGTTGCCATACTAGAAACACAATGATCGTACAATCAGACAACAAAAGTGTGTCTGCACCTCTGAGTTTGTTATGAAACAGTCTCTCATTCCATTCATTCCAAATATGGAAGTAGCATGCCAGAGTAACACAATCCCATTGATTAAGCATAAGTCGAGGGATATTCTAACTCCACGAGTACTAAAGTGATGCAGTCAATAATCACCTGCAAGAACATAATCACAAAATTATATGTTTAACATGAACTTATGTCACATGGGGATAATATTTTCTTTTAGCACCAATGGGGCATCGTGCTTCGGGTCCCAGAACGTTGCACCCTCCAATTCTTCCAACGTCTAAATCTCCAACAACCGAGCCCCTCTTAGGTCCTTCGGATGAGGGAAATTAAAGGTAAATTTGCTTGAAGTATTTTGGTGTCAAACTATCCCCTACTTAATTTTGTTGTGAAGAAATGATGATTTTATTTATTTGCTTATCTATTTTGTACATAGGCAGTTACACAAAAACTGCACTGATAGGATCCTCTGCACTTAAGCAGATATAAAGAAAACCCTATCTTTTGTTAGTAGTAACTTGGGAAATATTAACACTTATTTATGTACTAATGTAGTGACATGCAGATGGGACTTAATCAGCAAAATGATGTGCTCTAATATGCAAACATGAAGAAATGTGATGCATCAGATGGACAAAATATCAGTAACACATACTTATTACTAAATTAACGAAGAGGTATAGATATTATAAGTGCTTAGCCATTTTTAAATGTTTGAAAAAGATAATGGAGAGGTTAAATGAAAGCCGTGCAAAACTAAAGTCTAGTTAGTTAAAAAAAAAAAAAATGGTAACTACGTAAGGAGTTGTTAACAAATATTTTATGAGAGTAATTGCTCAATTCAAAAGAATTGGGGGACCAATATACAAAAATCTATTAAATCATTACAACAAGATCGTGTTTGTGAGGAACGGCCAAGGCCGGCTCTTTGTTAGATTTCAACGTTGCCAATATGAGAAGAAGGCAACGCTAGCCGCCATGGTGGAGGCCTTCATAGCTGCAGATAGTGGTCATGAGTGTGAATTGGACTATTAGTGCCACACCCCCAAATGCGCAGCATAATTTGAGTTGCGTGACAATGGCGACACTTGCAAAAACACGTGTCAAGCCTGCGGTGCACTTCTATGTTCCAAATAAAATTTCATAAAATAAACTTTATTGACATATAGAAGTCTCAGAGCAAAACTACATCAAGATCACTCTAATGAGTCTTCGCACATGTCGCCATTGTCATGCATCTCAAAATATGCTGCGCATTTGGGGGCGTGACAATTAGCCCAGTTTCGGGCTGCGTTATGTTGTTTCTAAAGAGGAATTGGTATTAGCAATGCATGACTTGACTATACTTGGGCTCTGTGTTTGGATGAAGGCCGACAACACTTGGGGCCGGTGCTTGCTGCATGGCACCATCCATAGTTATCAGATGACTGAAACTTTGGCCAATGGTTCCCCATGGAGGTCGACAAAGGTTTGATATTTGTTACCTTAGGTTGTGTTATTTGGCTTCTAGAGTTTTATTATACATATGTGTATGATAGTGAGTTCGCTGAGATGAAGTATACTGTGAAATCACAACTATATGTAATCTTGGGCAGCAAAAGTGAACTAGATTGGTTTATTATCATGCATCTAATTAAAGGAAAATCTAAGTACCCTTAGATTTCTTATATCCTCTTAGATTTAATATGTGAAGTGAAAGGTAAATTTGCTTGAATGTTAATTTTGTTGTAAAGAAATGATGACTTCATACATTTGCTTATCTATGTTGTATATATGCAGCTACACAAAAGCTACACGGCTAGCATCCTCTGCACTTAAGCAGATATAAAGAAAACCCTATCTTTTGTTAGTGGTAACTTAGGACATATTAACATATATACTCATGTAGTAATGTAGTGATATGCAGATGGGATTAAATATGCAAAATGATGTACTCTAATATGTTAGCGCTTTTGTGTATAATATATATGCTGCAGAAAATATCTTGTTATTTGCTTAACTTTTGCGTGTCTCATGATTGTGTTTTGTAAACATTGAACTGCATGATGTATAAAAGGCTTCCAGAACTACAAATATTTGGAGTGTTGGTTTTGTCCAAGTTGATGGATTTTTGCTGTGGAGGTACACCCTAATTCAATGTTTTACTTCATTAAGTGTTGGGTTATAAATTGCTATATTTTCAGCAACAAATGATTGGCAATCAATAATTATTGGTATTATGATTATATGTGTCATTACTTATTCAGTTATATCGGCCCTTTTTGGTATTTTGGTGTTTTATGTCCCAAAGTAAAATGTTCTACGTATTTGATGTATGCATTTAGACTTTTAATATGCAGTGCTCTTGACGAAGCCAGTATGCTTTTGCCCAAAGTTTATATGTACTCTATTCATGACAATATTTTTGTCTAGTTCTGGGCTCAAGATGAACATGATTGTTGCAATATTTAGCCTAACTAGAGGTTATTTTGGTAATATTATGTTCAGCAGAGTGCAGCTTGTTATTGATTTTCGCCTGTGTGGGTTGCTATGAAGGTAGTTATGTCGTGTAGGGTGTGATAAGCAATACTATTGACTATTCTGGACTATTGCCATGTCGGTGTATCTCATGATAATATTTGTGACGTGTTACAAGTGGGGTAAGAATAACTCTAAATTTATGGCGAGTGAGCGTTAAGGGTTATAATTTTATATTCTAACATGCCTCCGTAGTTAAAGGCCCATCAATACACTGAATTTTTGGTGTAGCGACTGTGGTATTTTAGAGTTTATCGTAACATGTTTACATATGACTATCTGATTGTTTTATAGTCATGTAATCAGGTTCATGGAGGATCCAACAGATTTCTGCGTATATAAATGAGGCCATGAGGATTTTGATGTATGCATTCAGATTGTTAATGTGTGAAGTTGATGAAGCTAGTAAGGTTGCCCAAAGTTCATACGTACTCTATTCATAAAATTATTTATGTCTAGTTTGGGGCTCGAGATGGACATTATTGTCTAATTAGGGGTTATACTTTGGTATTATTATGTAACTCACTTTAAAGTAGTCTTAGACATAATAACTATTGCCAGTTGTTTATATTCTATACATTAAAAGAGCTTTTGTCTACAACAGTTAGAAGAATCTACGTGAAAAAAGAAGATTAAAAATAGTACTGGTGCAAATAAATGCCAGATAGAGTATCCAAATGAAGTGATTCTAGCTAATATAGCATACATGATTAATATCCGTTGAAATCTTCTGGTAAGCATGACCTGCCCTACATATGTACTATGCAGTAGTTAAACGGAAACACATGCCGATGTAATCAAATGTGGTAAGTATTTCAGCATGCATACTAAAAAGTCTCATAACAGAGGAAATGATGTTGGAATGGTTAATGAAGAAACACTGACCTCAGACTCAAGGCACTTACAAGCAGACTTCAAGAGCTCCGAATTCGAATGGTACGACCTTCGCTCCTCCATCTTTGCTTACATCTGAAGGTCGTCCAGGGCTTCTTACCACTCAAGCTCACCTTCTCCATAGCTTCCCTTCCTGTTTCACCATTCTCTGCTGTCTTGGAATGTAAATAATACTTAAAGTCAGACTTTGGCATTGTTAGTGGAAGATTAACTGAATCTTTGCCTTATATGATTGACTAGATAAAGTGAGAAGATTCAAAATTGAAGTCCACTCTTTTTAGTAAAAGGGCACTCCTGTCCAGACTGTTAATAAAGAATGATATGAATTTGAAGTGAAAAAGCAGAAGCTGAAAGATGTGTGGATTACGAAGCCTTCGACTGCTGACATTGGATGGCGAAAAATGTTCGTTCTAGAAATTTGATAGGAGAATGCATTAGACGGGCCTCATGTTTCTTAGTAATATGAGTGAATATGTGAGTTAAGCCGTGACATGCCGAAATTGCTTGTTCTCGGGAAAAGTCATTATCTTTTTCATCGGTGAAATCATTCTACCTTGATGGGATTACAAATGAGTTTCAAATAAAAATCACCTTTTTATAAGGCTTTTTACAATGAAAAAGGATAAAAATTACAACTTTCCTCCTTGTGAACAAACGCGGGATCCGTTTATCGGATCCTCGCTTGCGTGGGATTCTTTGCCTGTGCCGGGGATGTGTTCCGTGGACCACCGCGCGATTCCTTTCCCAAGTGTTGATCAAGCGAGATGCGGATGCGGATCTAGATCTAAAATCCCTCCTTTTACGTGGGAATTCTTAGATCGATCAGATCTGAGATCTAAACAAATACGGAGATTAATTCGCCAAGGAACTAATCAACGTAGTAAACGAGATCGGCCAAGCGAACCCGTTACTCTTCTTCGGATCAAGGCCAAGCTTGATCCAAAGGATGGTTTGTTGTTGTAGATCTGGATCTGAAAACTTTGGATCTCGGATCTCACCTCCCGCGCAAGTCTAGATCTTGATCTCCTCTCCCTTGGAAATTCTCTAACCCTTGGCACACACAAGAGTTCGGCAGAGTCTCCTCTTTTTTTATTTTTCCGACCTCTGAAAATGAAACCCTAGCCGTCATATTTATAGGTGCAGCAGCGGATCTTGGGCCCAGGCAAAAGTCCATTCGGCCTTGGTGTCTCGGCGGCGAGACACCTCTGGTGTCTCGCTTCGGCGAGACACCTCTGGTGTCTCGCTTCGGCGAGACACCTCTGGAATGTCTCGGCGGCGAGACACCTCTGGTGTCTCGCTTCGGCGAGACACCTCTGGTGTCTCGCTTCGGCGAGACACCTCTGGTGTCTCGCTTCGGCGAGACACCTCTGGTGTCTCGGTTTTGACCGGCGTCAGCGTCTTCTCTCTGCTGGTTTTAGAGCTTAATTTGAGGCTTCAAAGTTGGGTTTATCCCTTCACTTTCGCACTCATGGCGCATCAGTTCACCAAGGTTCGAAATCGGTGGCGGCTTCGAAGGAGAGCTCTTTTCAAAAATTTCGGTACCCGGACCATAAGGGGCGCCTACCCCCGCCAGCTAACCGCTAGCGGGACGCCCAGCTTCTGCGTAGGGCGTCTTGAGGAGGCGTTTGCGTTGCGTTCACTTGTTGTGTCGTCAGCGGTTTGCCATTACTTCATCGGATGACTTGTCGATTATTCTCGCCATCACGAGCTACGTTCGAGGACTTATAGGCAATTTTCAGCGCCTCTGAGATACCCCTCCAAAGTGTTTCGGTCTCGCTCTTTTATAGAAGAAGCCGAAATACTTTGGATGTGATAGGCCCAGACCTTCAGTCGGTGTAATAGGACCTGAAAACGGCTTCAAATCTTGATCTCTCCGATTCTTTCAGACTATCCAGTGCTTTGTAGGATAACTAAAAGTGTCGCGGTGCTGCATTTATTGTCTGACCGCTGTCGAAATCTTGACTCGATGGCCGATGAATGAATTTTCTTATTTTTAGCTCGTGACTGTGAGTTGTCGTCGAACTGTTCATCCAATTCCGTGAGACTTAGCTTTGAATCAGTGAAATCTCCACTGCATGGCTTGGCATAAGACTAAACCCAGTGGGAGGATATTGAGGATTCATCCTTTGATTGGTGAACTCTTACTGTGATGCTCGTTGCAGGACTGACCACAGCGGGAGGGATTTTCTCGAGATGTGACGCGTTGTCCGGCCTCAAAAATTTTCTCTTGGAATTCAACCTCCAATTGGCGATTTTTTATCACAACGAATTGTCCGTCGAAGACCGAACCCGAAGTAATTGGGGATTGTCGAGTTATCCTTAAGAATATAGAACTATTCTCCAGGAACTTCTCGACAAAATAGGAAATAGTTTAGACTCGTATACCTAGTTGGAGTATCGCAGTGGGAGAATCCTACTCCTTGTTGGAATAGAATTAGGTTATCCTCCAGGAACTTTCCAATAAATTAGGGAACAGTTTATACTCATGTTCCTTATTGGAGTATTCAGGGGTTCGACCATCATGGGGATTTACTGATCCGGCTGGAGAGGAACCCTTCATGAGTTGCATTCATTGTCCTGACGCAAGTTGATCCGTTGGTCAGGTGGTTGGAACTGCGGGTGACCATGAAGTAACTTGTCAGTTCCTTGTTCAAACTTCTAGGGGACAACTTGGAGAGGGCGAGACTGCAAATTGATGCCTCTTTCCCCTTTGAAGATCAATATGCTGCTTGAGGAGATCAATGCTCACTTGTATACTATTAGTGCCTCAGTGGGAGTTTTTCTTGCGGGGACCGCATTTAAGGTCTCCTTTGAGGAGGTGCCTCGCGATAGGGCTCCCGTCACGAAATGAAAGAAGCCGGTGCATGGTTCGCCAGGACTCTATACTCTCCCAGGGGAGATCGATGAATCCGACCACATAGGAGTAATGATTGACCCTTGTGTACATCCCCGATTGACTCCATGCATCTAGGTTGACATATCCCATTTCTTGGTGCAATGAGGTCGGCTCTCTATGATAGCCCACCTGGAAACACTTGAGTCTCCATCCCGTTTAATTGGGGGACTAGTCTTGTTAGCTAGTTCATCCTCAATTTGGCGGTCTTGATGAATTCTTTTCTATTGGTAAGATGTTCCTCCAAAGCTAGGTATAGCGGTGGTTACTACGCCCAAAGGGCCTGCCGAGGGACCAACTGCGGAAGTCGGTGCGTCGACGGTAGTTCCATTGTTGTTGTGACTTGCGATCTGTCATTTTCATTGTCACAAAGATTCATAGGATTCGGGAAAACCCTCGACCTTCAGCGGATTTGATTTGCCTTTACCGACACCGCTTGAACCGGCTAGCATGCGGATTATCGAATCCCGTTCCGCATGTGACGTTGTGCTAAAAGAATGAAACTCTTTTAGACTTGGTGCTATGATTTTGAATACATAGATTTTGTCACTTTTCACGGGTAAGAGACTAACCGGCGCCGCGTGTTAGGCGGTGACTTTGGGGTTATTGGCCAACCCCCAGCCCTCAACAGATTTGATTGGCCTTTACCGATCACCGTTTGGACCGGGCTAGCATGCGGATTATCGAATCCCGTTCCGCATGTGACGTTGTGCTAAAAGAATGAAACTCTCTTAGACTTAATGCTACGATGTTGAATACGTAGGCTTCGTCTTTTTCACAGGAATAGACTACCCGGCAACGCGTGGTAGGCGTTGGCTTTATCCCTTCTTAGGCTTCGGGATAAAATACCCCAAGATGAATCTTGGTGCCTTCTTTTTGACCGGAGAGCGACTGAATCGGATCGAACTGGTGAATGGAATTGATTGTGGGAAAGGAAGAATTTTATATTCTATTTCCCGATGTCGGAGAGGAAGGATTTTATATCCTGTCTCCAAGTGCTGGAAAGAAAGAATTTTATATTCTATTTCCAGGTCTCCTTTTGTCTGGGTCGAGACGAACCCCTAGTGAACATAAGAAAAGAAGGATTTTATATCCTGTTTCTTAGTCTTGGAGAGGAAGAATTTTATATTCTATCTCCGGAAGATGGAGAGGAAGGATTTTATATCCTGTCTCCAAGTGCTGGAAAGAAAGAATTTTATATTCTATTTCCAGGTCTCCTTTTGTCTGGGTCGAGACGAACCCCAAGTGAACATAAGAAAAGAAGGATTTTATATCATGTTTCTTAGTCTTGGAGAGGAAGAATTTTATATTCTATCTCCGGAAGATGGAGAGGAAGGATTTTATATCCTGTCTCCAAGTGCTGGAAAGAAAGAATTTTATATTCTATTTCCAGGTCTCCTTTTGTCTGGGTCGAGACGAACCCCAAGTGAACATAAGAAAAGAAGGATTTTATATCCTGTTTCTTAGTCTTGGAGAGGAAGAATTTTATATTCTATCTCCGGAAGATGGAGAGGAAGGATTTTATATCCTGTCTCCAAGAAAGGGAAACTAAAAGTGGGATCTCCACTTCGAGAATCTCTTAAGGTGAAACTAAGAGTGGGATCTCCACTCCGAGAATCGAAGAGATACAGGTAGTTTTCACTTTTATAGGATTCGCCACCTGATCTGAAGGTCTCGTTTATCGAGAGTGTTCCAATTTTAGTACTACCGCCATGGGAGGGCGTGACTGAAATGGAAACGATGGAGGCTTCCTGTTCATCAGAAAGTGATCTCCGAATTTGAAAGTGGACCTCTTGTTCATTGAAAGGAATCAAGAGGGGATTTTGATAGAGGCTCAAAATTTTGTGGACCCTTGCTTATTGAAAGAAGTCAAGGGGAAATTTTACCGTGGAGAGACCGAGAAAATTTTGTGGACTCACCGCCAATGAGTTTGATCGGTGGGGAATTCGGAGGAAAGGATTAGGTTTTCTCCGAGGAAAGTATTTCCTAATAACTTCCTCCAAACGGGTTATCCTAAAGGTACTAAGGATAGTACTTCTTCGTGAACTTCCCATTGATCGGCATTAGCGCCTATCGCCTTCACAGGTGATAAGGCGATATGCCATTGGAATAGACCGCTTCAATCACAAACGCCCTTCCCACTTGGGTTCAAACTTACCCTTCCTCTTGGAGTCGAGAATTA
The DNA here is from genome assembly GCA_012295165.1 of Asparagus setaceus. Classification (NCBI taxonomy): domain Eukaryota; kingdom Viridiplantae; phylum Streptophyta; class Magnoliopsida; order Asparagales; family Asparagaceae; genus Asparagus; species Asparagus setaceus. The sequence continues at coordinate 27,036,725 of CM022707.1, forward strand.
TCGGTCGTCGGCGGCGAGGACCAAGTCTCCTCCTTGAAGCTCCTTTGTCGGACTTTCTTGTTGAAGGCCCCGACATCCTTGCTTGGTAAAACTCAATGTGTTGAGCTTCCAAGCTTTTCATCTAGCATCTCGAGTTCTTGGCTTTTGATGTAGCTCCTCATGCGTCATCTCGGTTGCGAGAGCAATGCGGAGGATGGAATCTGAACTTCCAAGGGCGGGGCGCTTCACACCCATATACCGTAGAGTACGGGTAGCCCGGTCGGTGTCGCGAATCGTCATGCGATCGCCCGAGTGCTTCTCGAGTTTATCATCGGTCGCGTTTGTTATTTTTCACCGGCTTCTTGAGAATTTTAATGATCGTTTTGTTGAAGGCCTCCGCCAATCCGCTTGCGCCGGATTGTACGCAGCTGAGGAGACGCCCCGATCTTGAATTTCTCGCAAAACCGAATGAAGGCATTGCTAATGAACCGGGACCGCTATCATGTACGATCCGCCTTGGTACACCGTGTCGATAGATGACGTGGTGCTTGATGAACCGAATTACATTGTCGGCTTTTACCTCCTTGAGGGAATCGCCTCGCCCACTTGAGAAGTAATCGGTGATCGCCGGGATAAACCGATCACCTTTGGCCGACAGAGAAAAGATTGGGCCTACCACATCCATGCCCCATGTCTCGAATGGCCAAGATGTGGTGACGGGTGAAGTTGCTCCGGAGGTTGATGCGTAGTTCGCGGTATTTGGCACGCGTGACACTTCCGAGCATATGCGACCGCATCATTGACCATAGTAGGCCAAGAGTACCCCATCCTCTGATCCGATCATAGAGCTTAGGACTGGTAGTGCGCACCGCATTCTCCTCCGTGTGCTTCTTGGAGAACTTCCTCGCCTCTTTGTTTGAAAGGCGCGGAGTAGCAAACCGCTATACCCACGCCGATAGAGCATCACGGGTTTCCGTATTGTAGAAGAACCTTGGCTCTTCTACGGACTGATTCACGCCCTTCATATCTTCTGGCAGGATGCCGCAAGACGTAGTCAATAATAGGGAAGCGCCAATCTCGGGGCTCAAGTCCGACTTGGGTTGCATACACTTCCTTAGTGACTACCCTTTCGTCATTTTCTGTCCTGTCATAAATAGGAATGAATAACTGGTGGGTCCTCACCGTGACCATTTGCTCAGTCTCGGGAGGTTGCGCCAAAGACACCGCTAATGCCGCATCATCGCATACGCATTCGGAGGCACGGAATGTACTCGATGAAGAATCCTTCAAACGAGTCCGCTAACTTCGATAGCGGCGATGGTATGGGATTAAATCGGGTTCGACCTCATAGTCCCCGCGAAGTCGTTTGACAATGAGTTGGGAATCCCCGAAGGCTTCGAGATACTCTACCCCCAGCTCTTTAGCGAAGCTAAGTCCAATGAGGAGCGCGTTGTACTCTGCGACATTGTTAGAGCAGGGCTCGGCCGCTGAATAAGCCCGAGGCATGACATGCTTCCACGGGAAACTAAGACTACTCCGACTCGTGGAGATCTTAGAACATCCGGGCCGCCACGCTGGTAGCTCGACGCCCATCAAAATATAAATGCCACACTGTTGGTGCGAGTTGTGTTAACCTCGTGGGTCTCATCCGTAGATCATCAAATAGTTCACCGTATCCTTTGTTGGGTTGGCTGCCAAAAGATCGCAGATGGCTTGTCCCTTAATTGACTTCTGCTGCTTGAAGTGCAGATCATACTGGGACAAAAGTAAAGCCCATTTCGCCAGGCGCCAATTCATAGAGGCTGGCTGCGTCATGAACACCCGAACGGGATTTACGTTAGAAATGACGTAGATCGTTTGCCCAACTAAGTAGTGTCGCATTTTCTGAATCGCAAAGACCAGCGCGAGACACTCTTTCTCGATCATTGGGTAGCGAGATTCCGCACCTACCAAGGTTCGGCTTAGATAATAAACCGCCTGCTCATGACCGTGGTCGTCGTCTTGTGCAAGTAAAGCACTCAACGAATGGTTCGTCGCTTTGATATAAATCAAGAACGGTTTACCCGACTTCGGTGCAATGAGTACAGGAGGATTCGTCAGATACGTTTTGATATCTTCGAATGCCTTCGACAAAGGCCATCCCGCATAAAGGACACCCCTTTTGTTCAAATTTTAGAGAATGGCTGACATTTTCCGGAGAGGTTGGAAATGAAGCGTCGGATGTACGCTAATCGCCCCTGTAATCCTCTGAGTTCCCTTAGATTCTTTGGGGGTTGCAATTCATTGATTGCCTTTATTTTGTCGGGGTCAATGTGGATACCTTTGTTGGTAACAACAAACCCGAGGAATTTGCCGCTGGACATTCCGAGGAAAGACTTGGTGGGGTTCATCTTTAATTGATGAGTCTGCATGAGGTCGAATACCATCCTCAAGTCCTGGGTATGGTCATCTTTGTCACGACTTTTCACAACCAAGTCATCGACGTAACATTCGACCGTCTTCCGAAGATGATCCTGAAAGATCTTTGTCATTGCGCGCTGGTAAGTGGCGCCAACATTCTTCAGTCCGAATGGCATGACTGTGTAACAGAAGATGCCTAGAGGAGTTCTGAATGTCGTGTGCTTTGCGTCATCCGGATGCATCTTGATTTGGTTGTAACCCGAGAACCCATCCATGAAGGACATTCGCTCAAATCCACATGTATTATCGACGATCACATCGGTGATTGGAAGTGGGAAGTCGTCTTTTGGGCATGCGGCATTCAGATCTCTGTAGTCGACACAGATTCTGATCGTCCCGTTCTTTTTTAGCACCGGAACAATATTCGCCACCCAATCCGGATGTTGAACCTCACGGATGAAACCCGAGGCTATGAGCTTCTTTACTTCCGCAATAATTGCCTCCATAATCCATGGACGAAACCGTCTCATTCTTTGTTTGGCGGGTTTGGCATCCACTTTAATGTCGGCGGTGCATTGCCACATTGGGTCGAGCCACGGCATGTCCTCGTAGCTCCAGGCGAAAACATCGATATACTCTCTGACAAGAGCGATCAACCTTTTCTTTTCCTCTGGGGGAAGACTGTTGCTAATATTTATAAGTTTAGGGTGTGCTTCATTACCCATGTTGATCTGGACTACCTCATCTTCAGTCGGAGGCTCCCTCTGCTCAAACCGGTCCCCATACTGCATGTTGAGGTGATGGACCCATGGGTCTTCCCATGTTGGCAATTCTTCATCTTCTTCCAGTGTAGTGGGGTCCACTGTAGCCATGTTGGACATCAACCCCCTGAACATCTTGCCGATGCTGACGTCAGAGTCCCAGGCAGCAGAATCGGATGAGTACTCATCATCTAGGTTGGGTGGTTGGTTATTGATCAGCCAACAACACTCATCTTCTGAAGAGGATGCGTATCCCAATCCCCTTTTGAATCCGTAATAATTATCGGGTTTTCCCTTCGGTACATATGCAGCCTTGGGTGGAACGGGAGATCCCCGCCCAAAATAAAGTCCTTCTCCCAACGCAAAGTCGTACCCCCACTTCTTCATGAGGTGCTGCGCTTTCGGGCTATATCTGGAAAGATGAAGTTTCGGTTTATCTTCATCGGAACCCGTCTGCAGGAAGTAGTTGGGCGTGGGAGTCAACTCCCCTCTGCCGTAGACTAAGTCCTTCTTGCGGCCTCCCTTCCCTTGGACGACGAAAGTCGTCTTGGATGAGTCTCGAAGGTGCTTCTGTATTACACAGGATGACCGAATTGGCATATGCAATTCAGGGTCATTATACAACTTTTTCATTACATCGTTCAAACACAACGAGTACTCTAAATCATCTTTTATTTCTTCTTCGGACGGCAAGCGCCAATTACAACTTTCATCGGAAGATCCCTCTTCGTCAAGATTGACTACTAAGGGTACAATGTCATTCAGAACAAAACCACCTTTATAGTCAAGCCCGGCTTCGGTATCAGCGTCCTCACCGCTGTCCGTGCCATGGGCCGATGATTCAGTATCGGACTCATTACCGTAAAGGAGGGAGTCAGTGAAATAATTCTCCAGTCCTTTAAACGGTTGTTTGTCCGCGACCACCGTCTTAACCTCGTTATTAGTGTCGACATATTTCAGACACTGATGGAGGGTAGAGGGGACTATAACATGGTTATGGATCCAAGGGCGACCCAACAACAAGTTATAGGAAGTCTCTGCGTCAATGACGTAGCAGGTGACTTCGGACTTTAAGTCCCCCATCTGACACTTAATGCGGATTTTACCAAGTGGCCGAGACCCACTGGTGTTAAATCCGTATATCCTGATGCCGGTCGGCGAGCTGGCGGCGAGAATCCCGGGCTATACATCAGCGCAAAGGCATGATGCTCACAATGAACCCGGATCAACTTGGATCCGGTTGACTTCGGCTGGAACCAATGTACCACAATGAAGTAGGCGGCTGTCATGCTTCGGCGTCTTCGTGCATATCCTCCTTAGAGAACGTGATGCGGGGAATATGCTTGGAGGCCACATTGCATTCGGGCTGATGACTCGGCTCCTCGGACTTGATTTAATGTGGGCTAGGAAGACCTGCGAGTGCATAGCGCTTCTCGTAGCAGCAGCGGGTTTCCTTGGACAACCTCAATAGCTCGTATAAAGTTATTCTTGCCGGGATGTTGGCCAGTTGTGCCATCACGTCGAAGCGGTAGGGAGAGCTTGTGTTCCCCGGTCTATCCCTTCCAATCGGGCGATTAAACCGGGACTGCTTCGGGGGTTGCACCTCAGGATTTGCAGGTTGTTTCCCCTTCGTTCTGGTGGCGTCCTCCTTAGGAGTGGCGGGAATCGTGGGAATTGTTACTACCCCAAGCTCCGTTAACGTTTTAGCATTAAGGTTGGAGTCATCGGGGTATTTGTAAGCGTACTCACGCCCACTCCTGGTGACAAAGGCTTCCTGTTCCTCCTCCGACAAAGAACACGTAGGAATTTGCTCGTCGTCGTCGAGTAGAACCGCTGAGGTAGCATTGCAAGATTTGCCCTTTCCCTTGGACTTCTTTTTAGACGAAGACGTCGCCCATTGATCGTCTTTAAGTAAGTCCGGTGGACCCATAGGAGTTCACCGCTTGGGGCCGCAGCGCACTAACCCCTTCTCTTGCTTGTGGGGATCGTAATTCACCGTCTTCATTCCCACTTTGACCACGGTTTCGCCGGAACCAGTTGTGGCACCGCCCCAAAGCTTATGGACGCCGCGTTGTTACCACTTGCTTTCCCTTATTTGGTTTTGGAGTGATCACACCCACTTCAATCAAAGCTTGATCTTGTCCTTCACCGGTAGCATGACTTGGTCGGGTGGTGTATCGCCCTATGGTAGCGCAGACTTGGGTCCGCTGCCCTTTGAGCTTCCTCCGGTTGACGATCGATGGCGGTTGGATCTTGTTGTTGTCTAGCAAGTACTTGAAGATCCTGTGCACCTCTTCGCCCCTCGAAGAATACGCTGGAAACCCGCGTGGACGCTTCTGCCGGGATCATGAGCCGCGATGTCCATACGCCGTTGCCGGCGGTACTGGAAAGTTTGATGCGCATCAACATTCTTCATTGGCGCCTTCCCCTTGTTCCGGGGGACAAAATTTTGGTTCCGTGGATTTGGCGCCTGCTGACCTCGCTCTGCCTTCTCCCTTTTGAGGAAACGCTCAGCCTCTTCCCCTCGGACTTTCAAGTCTTTCCAGGTTTTAGACGGTGCAGTGCCCATCATACGATCCGTCAGTGAGAGGTTATCTTTGGCGGTCTTGAGGATGAATTCCTCCGTGATTGGGTCACGACAGTTCATCGCCTTGTTGCGGAACCGTTTGACAAAATTATCCACGGTTTCTCCATCCTTCTGCTTCTCGTCCCATAACGCACCGAGTGAAACCTCTGTGTCGTCATCGAAGAAGTTCGCCAGGAACATAGATTCCATGTCTTCCTACCGCTGATGCTGCCCGCTTTGAGACGGCGGTACCAATCGAAGGCAGCCCTCGAGGTGCCGACGAATGACCAAACCATCAAGGGCTCGTTACCGGAGATGACTCCCAAATGGCTCTTGAAGTAGATAAGATGTTGAGTGGGGGACCCTCTCCCATCGAACGGCGTGAAGTTTATTAAATTAAACTTCGCCGGATAGGGGATTGACTCCCACTCTCTCGGGTAAGGGCACGGAATCCCCGTCTTCTTCACTTCTTGAGCCGAGATGAGCGAGTTGACCTTGCTCTCCAGATCCTTGATCTTGTCATTTTCACTTGCATTTCTGTCCCGGTGATTTTGAGGTGGGACCATGGTGTCATCATTGGCGTTCTGCTCATCGGTGTTAAGGTCTTGCTCTTCATCCGTGTCGCTATCCGTCAAATTGGCGTTGTTCGCGACGCCCTCACCACAGCGATTAATCATCGCTTGCATCTGCCGGTCATGCATTTCTCTCATCTGGCGCATGGCCATGTCCATCTCGAAGTTTGAAGTTGTCTTTCTGTTTTGCCAAGGCTTCTTCAAGTAGCTTGGCCACCTCAGCTGCACTAATCATGAGTGCTTCACGAGTATGACCTTCACTAGAGACGGTGTTATCGGATGCCATTGCCGAGCCGTCATCCGATACTTCATCTTCGAAGGTACTCTTCGTTCGCGGTTGTGCCTTGAAGGGATCCCTCGTTGCGGTCGTGATAGCTAGGCCGTCGATAGTACCGCCCGCAACCGAGTCACACGTTGGGAGGGCTCTGGAATGCCGCGTGACGGCGTTGCCTTGTTGGTCATATTGATGGTGACCTCAAGCAGCTCATCCTTGCCTTGACAGAGTGCATGTCTTCTTCGGGAACGCCTTGACCGAGGTCTTGGTGGTTCGTTGGTGCTCAGTCTTTGGAAGGTCGACACCCTTTCCGGAGTTTTATGGCGGCATTTACACTCAGAAACCGCCTTGATCAATTTAGTACAAATGCAAGAGGATGCGGTTTCGGAGAGCTTTGTCTGAGACTTCTTCCTACCCCAAAGACGATAGTACAACTCATCGGCATGAGTGCGGAGCAACCTACCGTCGCGGCGACACAATCTCTCGTATAACGCCATCATCGATGACGACGTCTCCATCGAGGTTGGGTTGGCGCCACGGTCTTTGAAAGTTACGCCTTTAACGCACGCTTTTGCGCGCTGACGCCTCGCAGGCTTTTGACCTCGATCCGCAAACCGGTTGGTGGATTCTCCGTGACTTCCGTCGGCGAGGCGAAACTATCCCGGCATTGCGAGTTGTCTGGATCTCTTCAACAAGCTGCGGAGTTGACCTTTCACCTTGATCCAACTGAACCGACCTAGGCGTTGAAACACCGAACCCTTATCGGAAGGGGTGTGGTGTTGGCCGAGTCTTTGTGGAAAGCGCCACGCATCGAGGAAAAAGCTCTGATGCGGGAGGTGAGTTCGACTTGCTTCGGTGACTTCTTGGTCACCTCTGCTCCTTTGGGCTGTTGAGTAGCTGAACCAGCGCCGTGCGTCGTGGGAGCCGGCGTTTTGGATCCGCCCGAGGGTGGAGCGATCTCGCTGACGCGGATCCATTCTTGATCGGCGGTTTAGAGGAGTTACCACCTATCTTCGTCTTCGGGGCTCGTGCCCCGTCGGAACCGGATCCGGCTTGTATCGGACACCGTCCATGGATTCTAACGCCTTTGAGTATTGCAGCGCAAAGGCGTTGTCGGCGCCGTTGGCGGGCTCTCTTTGAGAGAGTCACATCGCCGGTGGACTTCTCCTCATTGGCCGGAGGAGGGAGATCAGATCTGGCGCCTTTGGATGGCGGGGAGTTATTGCCGTCATTGTTGTTGGCGGCCGAGGCGTCGGCTTGGTCGGTGGCGCTTGTGAGTCCTCCTTGCGGCGGAGGGCTTCTTCGCCTTCTGGGGAAAAGGAGTTGGATGAGGCGAGAGATAGGCCTCAAATTTCTCTGGTCAAATCGTACTCGACCTCTTCGATCAGGGATCGAATCGTGGCTGCGGCACAACGATCTCGGATGCAAGACCGGTGGCTCCCACTGTGGTCGCCAGCTTGTTCGGGACAAGTCATTATCTTTTCATCGGTGAAATCATTCGACCTTGATGGGATTACAAATGAGTTTCAAATAAAAATCACCTTTTATAAGGCTTTTACAATGAAAAGGATAAAATTACAACTTTCCTCCTTGTGAACAAGCGGGATCCGTTTATCGGATCCCAAACTGCGATGGGATTCTTTGCTGTCTTGGGGATGTGTTCCGTGGACCACCGCGATTCCTTTCCCAAGTGTTGATCAAGCGAGATGCGGATGCGGATCTAGATCTAAAATCCCTCCTTTTTACGTGGGAATTCTTAGATCGATCGGATCGAGATCTAAGCGAATCTGGAGATTAATTCGCCAAGGAACTAATCAGCGTAGTAAGCGAGATCGACCAAGCGAACCCGTTACTCTTCTTGGATCAAGGCCAAGCTTGATCCAAATGATGGTTTGTTGTTGTAGATCTGGATCTGAAAACTTTGGATCTCGGATCTCACCTCCCGCGCAAGTCTAGATCTTGATCTCCTCTCCCTTGGAAATTCTCTAACCCTTGGCACACACAAGAGTTCGGCAGAGTCTCCTCTCTTTTTTTTATTTTTCCGACCTCTGAAAATGAAACCCTAGCCGTCATATTTATAGGTGCAGCAGCGGATGCGGTGGCCCGGGCAAAAGTCCATTCGGCCTTGGTGTCTCGGCTGGGCGAGACACCTCTGGGTGTCTCGCTCGGGCGAGACACCTCTGGGTGTCTCGGTTTTGACCGAGCGTCGCGTGGCTTCTCTCTGCTGGTTTTCCGAGCTTAATTTGAGGCTTCAAAGTCGGGTTTATCCCTTCACTCGCACTCATGGCGCATCAGTTCACCAAGGTTCCGGAATCAGCTGACAGCTCAGAAAGGAGAGAGCTCTTTTCAAAAATTTCCGGTACGCCGGACATAAAGGGCAGCGCCCCTTGACCCCCCGCCCGCTAACCGGCTAGCGGGACCGCCGAAAACTCTGCGTAGGGCGTCTTGAGGAGAGCGTTTGCGTTGCGTTCACTTGTTGTGTCGTCAACGGTTTGCCATTACTTCATCGGATGACTTGTCGATTATTCTCGTCATCACGAGCTACGTTCGGGGACTTATAGGCAATTTTCAACGCCTACATTGCTATAGTGAAATTCAGCCAAAAGATGCACCTGATAGAATAAGATGGAGAAATCATTCATGTTGAGGACCTATTGGCTCTAATACTAAAAGCAACATTTTAATTTTCTCCTTAGAAAAGAGACATGTCATAATCATGAACATCAATATCCCTAGTAGGGTAGACTGCAGACTTTGATGAAGGATGAATCAGCAGTAAGATGCATCTCATTTTCGCATGAGTTCTTCAAGGCAACGTACTTTCATTGGCGTGATTTCATCTATTTCTTCATGTCATGTATATAATGGTGAATGTCTCTCAATCTAAACAGTTTGCTAAATATTTGTCTGTAGTTAATTTTTTGTCATTCTGTTCTTACTTGTAATACTGCTATGCAATATTTGTTTTTCTACATTCAGGGGTGAATCTTACCAGAGGAGAGAGTTGCATCCATATTTTTCATGATGTTAGAGCTTCTTTTTTTTTCTTTTTTTTTTATTGCTATAATATGCTGCAATCACATCTTGTTATTTGCTTAACTTATAGGCTTGTCTCATGATTGGGTTTTAAAAATTGAGCTGCATGATATATAGAATGCTTCCAGAACTACAAATATTTGGAGTGTTGGAGTTGTCTTTGTCCAAGTTATAATGAATTTTTGCTGTAGAGGTACACCATAATTCAATGTTTTACTTCATTAAGTGTTGGGTTAAAATTGCTAAATTTGCAGCAACAAATGATTGACAACCAATAATTACCGGGTTTCATGATTATAATGTGGCATTACTTATTTAGTATTTTGGTCCTATTTGGTATTTTGGTGTTTTATGTTCCAAAATAAAATGTTCTCAGTATTATATGACCCTCTTATCTCTTTTCTAGATTGGTGCATGGAAGCTCCTTATTTAATACATTATTAAGATATACATTAAAAGTCTATATTTGTTGTAGTTAATTTTTGTCATTTTGTTCATATTTGTAAAACTGCTATGCAATATTTGTTATTCTATATTCAATTTGTTATTCTATATTCAAGAGGCAATCTTACCAGAGGAGAGAGCTGTGATCGTATCCATATTTTCCATGATGATTTCCGACATAACAAAACATTAGAAACTTGGGAAAATGAATACCCAACTACCTCGTTTCCTTTTTTTACAAGGATGAGACAAATGGTAAAGAACGTGGAAAAATTTTCTAAATAACTTCCCAAGAATGTGAAACAAACTTGCGGTAATGGGTTTTTTTTTTTTTTGTTTTTTTTTAATACTCATAAATGTTTTCCTTCCTTCTTGCGGGTGAAGTTTGATGAGTTCCCAACATCTCCTGTTCAACCTGTTAGTCCTTGGGATGTCGAGCTCATCCACCCAGCTCCTGCCTATCACGCTGATGCAGCCGATCCCCCACCACCACCTCCGGCTGATCCCGACGCAGCCCAACCTCCTCCCCCACCTCCTGCTGATCCCCGCCCAACCTCCACCTCCACCTTGCGACGAGGGGCTGTCTGAGCCTCCCTTGAAGAAAACGAGGCTCATCTAGCTACCTGCTGATATGATGGCCAAGTATTGCGCGCGGTTGCAATGGAGTTGCATTTTACTGCAAAGTAATTTTTCAAAAAACCTTTACTTGCTAGTGTGCTATTACATATGGATGCTTTCCTGCATTATGAATTGTTTGCTTTCATGGCTTAAAGTTGGTGAATTCTTATTATCCTATATGCAAAATTTATAGCAACTTATATAGTTGTATGTTGGTATAGTTATGCAGTTTCTGGATATTTCTGGCGACAAATTTTGGAGTCAATGAAAGATCTCTGTGGTTCTTCACCATTTGTTAGTTTGGATTGTGTGTCTCTGTGATGTGTATGCAAGTGTGAGCAATTTGTTGCTGTTATGTTGAAACAAATAGTGAAACTGATAGTTCAATACTTTCCTTTTCCATTTGTTTATGTCTTAAAGTTAATTTGTGAGTTGGGTGATATTAAGGGAGGATTAGGGGTCCTTGATCTATGATGGTTCACAAACTGTGAGAAGCAGATCCCTGCACAAGTACCAGATGTTAGAGGCCCGGAGGAGATTTCCCCCGGCGTCCCCTCCGACACTCAAGTCAGTGACTGATAAAATCAGTATGAAGAATAGTTCATAATATACTTTAGGGTTTAGATTGTCCAGACCTTGGAATGGTGGAGGTAACACCTATTTATAGGAGAGTGTTGGGGCAAACTGGTAATCTGACTCGACCGACAGAATTGATGTTTTCACTTCTGCTTTATACATGTCATCCATCGGTCGGGCGGATCTTCGGGCAATGTTCTCACTGCATTTAATGTGATAGTGTCAGGACGGCCGCATAGGTGGTGTCCGAGGAGTCATTATGACGCGCATTTAATGCGATGGCGACTGAATGGCAGAGTATGAGTGTTATCTGAGAATGTCATCATAACGCCGACCATGCATTTAATGCGAGCAGTGTTGACGAGACTAATGGCTGTCCCTTTCCTTATCTTTGGACTAGCTTTCTTCAGTAGAATCCGACCTAAAGACGTCTTTCAAATCGAACGTGTGATCATCTCTGGCGGATCCTGACTTGAAGACGCCTTCCAACTAGGATTTGGACTATCAGTTGGGGTCGGCTTGATTGGCCATGTTGTGTCTATCCTCGGGTCGGACCTTTTGGTCACATGATTCAATTCATTCGACTAACATGTGGCCAACTCTCAAGGGCTTATCAAACTTGTGATTTTTAGGGTATAACACCCTTCCCTCTGCATATTGTATGATCAGCAGTCTATGTGAAGCCAATTACACAACTAGTAAATATACCCCACCACCACCCCAACCCCCAAATGATGGTGACTTATTTTCCCCACTTTTTCTTTGGCTACAAAAAGGTTAGTTTAACTTCTGTTTGTATCTTCTCCTGATAAGTATTAGGTTGAACTTATTATCCTTGTATTTATATATTGATCACTTTATTAAATATATGTTTATCCTCTGCCCACCTTCGCACTGTCCTATTCAAGAAACATGTTTTTGTATCGACAGTATCTTTCATACTCTTCGGAATGATTTTGTACGTTCATCCTTCTGTAGAGCTTGAGAACCTTTTGTTTTATAGCAAAATGTTTTCCGAGTAACGATGATTAGTTTTCTTCAGACAATCCATGGAGATGAAAATAAGGTGGAATAAGAAGATTTACCTAGTATGAAGATGATTAGTTTTCTTCAGACAATCCATGGAGATGAAAAGAGTGTTTCTGAAATAGAGGCAGTAATACGTTTTGTGGAAAATGAGAAGAATGGTTTATTCGTCAAATTCCGAGAACTAACTGCAGGAATAACTACCAAAAAGAAAAAGCCTCTAAGGCTGAAAGTTGATCTTGAAAGTTATAGAGAACGGATTGAGAAAGACCATTAACATCTGGTGTTCACGGGGATGTTATAGAGAGTCTTTTGCCCGTGGTGACAATTTCGAGAGAGCCAAACAACACTTTAATCCAGAAACAGAAAAGGGAAGAAAGATCAATACAAGTTGTCAAGGCACATACAGACCAGTTTGTGGAGATCATGAGAAGCTTGCGCGTGGCTGTAATAGGGACAGTCGGAAAACCATTTGATCCTTCAGTACGTATCTGAATAACTTCTCTTGATTGTTCTGTATGATAGTACCTAGTTGCAATGTATTTTTGTGTCATGACCAAAACCTGTTAAACACTGTAGACTGTACCCTGGAAAAGCCTGAAATAATCAATGTTAGATGTACTACGCACTGAATGATGATGCCTCTGAGCAAGAACTTCCAGAACTTACTCATCTTGAAATTTCTCCAGCTTAAGCATGCTTAGCTACAAATTTTTTGTACAATTTCTCTCCGTAGAAGGGTGATCACAAGTAACTCTGGTGTTCGTTGAAACTGATACATAGCAGAGGCCATCCTACGCTCCCAGCACGTCCCATGTGGAAATATTTCACTTGAGGAATGACTTAAAATCCATCTGAAGCCTGTGTTGCTAGAATTTGCTGCATATATATGTACATACAGTCTTTTGTTCCTGGTAAAGATATCCCCAAATGCTGTTGATATAGCTCCCAATTAACACAGCGAACTATAATCTATAGATTGTCGATTTTCATCAAATCCTGGCTGTCAAAGTTTATACCATTATTGGTAACAAAAAGGAACAACTTTTCCCGTCATGAACTTTCAGTATAACTTCAGTATAACGTATCCAGATACCGCATGTCTAGCCAGAAGGAACCATCTTTCCCTTACCAACTTTAACTCTAGTGTTTCACTAACTATGGAGTTTTTCTCTATCTCGCTAGAATGGCTTCGGTGAAAGTATCCACTGGTCCTGATCCTATGCAGGTCCCAGCAGCCACATCGAGCCGCAGCTAGTTGCATACGCAGTTTATACTGAATCTTTTTTATTGGTAATGTACTTGTTTTAGTCAAGCACCAATTCAGAATGTGGGCAGGACAAATTTTAGATTAAAAATTTTGACAGTTTTTTCTTGTAGAGTAACTTCCACATCTCATCAAAAGAGATGTGGGAAGTATGGATGCGGAGTCTAATAAAGGACTAATTTGTCTGGAAATTATGAAAAAAGTTACTGTACTTACTGTGTTCCGTTCTCTGATGAGATGAGAAGAACAAAGCCTTTAACTGTTTCACCATTTTCTACATATGAAGGACAGCCTTAACGAGAGGAGGACAAAAGATATCAATAATTACTACTTTTGATTTTACTACGTAACTGATGTAGGACCATCAGGGAGAATATTCTCATTAACGTAATGTCAGATCCCTGAGAATAAGAATACATACAGGAAACGGTATACTAGCGTAAAAATGAGCTCTAGTATAGAGCTGATATTTTACAAACTCTAGGTCACAGCGGAAATGTTTAATGGGTAACATAAAATAGAGCAGCTACTTGCATGTCACCATGACTAGCTCAGAAGAAAAACACCAAAATGTTGTGCAAATTTTAACATCAAAGACCAGCTTTGCATGTTTTGATACTTTCAAGAACTTCTATCTTTTATGTTACATAGTCATTGCCACTCTGTTGACCTCACAAAAAACAGCATGATATTGACACAAATTTTGACATAAAAATAAAGCTTCATCATTCCTTTTTACCTCTCAGGAATTGCATCATTTATGTTACATGCTCGTCATCATTTATGATACATACTCATCATTTTCTTGTAGGAAAATTCAAAAAAAAATAACCTCGAGCTAAATGCCCGAATCTCTAGGGTAAATGGCACAGAGAAACCATATCTGCCGTTCTAGCTCGATCTATGTCATAAGAGAGTAATCATTGCAGCAGTCCACTTTTCTTACCCCACCCAATGGCTAGTATATACAGAACTACACAGCCTCCAAAAGTACTGAATGTGGTTTCCCAAAACTTACGGTAAGGAGCATTGTAAAGATCAATGCCAATGTTCATGCCAAATATACCAACGACCACGACGCCTGCAGTTAATACTAGGGTTAGAGTGCTCAACATTATTCCCATCTGCAGCAGCTGATTCTGCTTCTCATCAAGCATTATGTTGATGTAGTCCTCCGTGTCATCAACATATTCCCTTAGCTGTATGCATCGGAAATAGACATGGCAGAACAGTGAATATGGTATTGAGTTCAAATACTAACTAGTAGTAAAAAAAACACATCAGTATGGATATTGGAGCTTCATTTATCAATAATAAAAGTTATTATGAAATGTATGGATTTTCCAATAAACCTTGCACCATTTATCATTGATTCTGCTCACGTACAACACTGATAAATAGGGAGAAAAAATTTTGACGAAGATGCTTGTATAAAAGGAAGAACTTACAGTGGAGAGTTTGTTTAAGGTACCATCTATCTGCACAAAGTAGGCTTCTAATAGCATCTCCAATTCTTCAATGCTAGGCTTAAAACCGATATAACTTCCATGGCTACTCTCTGTCCCATTTTTAAAATCTTCATCTCTGAAGATATAGATAACAAATTACACTTATTAGAAAATCAAACACAATCAAGAATTAAATAATTATTAGAAACATAAGTAAAGCTGTACCCAAAAAATCATCTCATAATTTAAGTGCGCAGCAGTGTGCCTTGTGCTTTGAACTTATAGATTGGCATGAAAGTAATGCATCATGAGAGAAGGAAGATTGCCCTTTATCCATTGCCAATAAGTCAACAACAAATGCAAGGGCCTAGCAGTGTGCTTCACCCTTTTCTTGGGTTAGATATTATATTCAACCATGCTAGTTATGGTTCTAGAATTATTGCAGTAGAATCGAACTTTCCAGTACCGAATGTTCATCATCACATAAAATGCATGCTTCCTAGTCATATTCTCATGATGTTCATAGAAAATTATTTAATGTGAATCCATAACTAAATTCGGCTCAAGTTGTTCTCCTAGAATTTTATTATTCACTCCCCTTCATATAAGCATAAATATATTCCCTATCCTGATTCGTATTCATGCAGAATAACCTAATCAAATATTTTTCTTAATTTCACTTTTCTACTTTTACCGAATTTATCGAAGTATTGAACTGTATTGCTGACGTGGTTCGGTTGACAAAGTAGGGAATCAAGGTAAAATACGTGCATAGTGGATGTTTAGTGAACATAAGAAACTGTCATTATGTTCATACTTCATAAGGATACTGTGTATGAAAATACATGTCCTGGTAGTAAAAGTTCCATACCCATATACAGTTCAACTAACATAGGAGCTGACCCTTACATAACTGAATGGAATAATGAAATTCCTGTAGTCAACCCCAAAAAGTTCGGGATAAAGGCTATGTTCTTGTTGTGTCCTTTCTTTGTAAAATTTTCTCTCTAGTTAAGCTGAAATGTGCATGGTGTGAATCATCATACTTTCTAGAGAAGGTTCATACAGAAAATTATATCAATTAAATGACAATTCATTTTTCTAAAGGTAGTGAATGCTAATTCCTAGTCCAGGTTTAACAGGTGCTATGGTTTCTTTAATTTAGACCTTAGGTCCATAAAGAAACAGCTCTTTTCACCCAATATTTCAGTGACACAATTAGTGAGCAGAACTTCAAGAAAAAGTTCCAAATGATGCCTGTAATATTATAAATTGCCTGATACATCTTCATTGCCACATAGAGAATTAAATCTCTCCAAAAATCTGGGTAGCTTACCTCTCTTCATCCGTTTCAGAACCATCATTGTCAAGATCCCCTCTCGAAGACATCTCGCCAACTCGATTAGACGTAAGCTTGTCCGTAAGGTACATTTCTGCCATATCCATGTCATCGTCCAGGAGATGTTCAAGTTCATCCCTCACCTGTCAAGAGTACAAAATAGTACCACAAAAATGAGAAGAAAATGAGTAGAAGTAGAGGACAGATTATGATGACATTGTGGTCGTAGTTGCTCTTTAGAATAAGTGCACCTTAGGTAACCTTTCCACAGTTTACACTCTAGTCTCCACCTCCTTAACCATACCCTTTACTGTTGTAACAAACACCTTCTTTATGCCATGGTTGTTTTTGTCGACTAATCATTAATGATAGAACCAAGCATTAGGTTAAATTCTTCATCTATCTTTTCCTCAGTATCTAACAGATGACCTTAATTTACATACACTTTTCTTTCTCTATTTTAGAACCTACCATCATATGCAGATCTGCTCTCCTTTCTGTCAGCTTCCTCACAATTACCCTAATAATCGGTTCATTGATACGAAATTAGTACATTTATTTTACATAAGATGTTTTTTGAATCACATTTCCCAAATTATAAAGAAATCTGTCTTAAAAAGTCATTTATAATAATTTGGCTGCTTCCGCATACACATCTTTACTCAATACTATCTGATTATTTGTCATTTCTTGGACGAAAAACAACTAATTGCAATTATAGCATGACCTTTTATATGTGATCAACATTTCATTTGGCTAACTGTTGACATCTTTCTCAGTACCATCTCACTTATATCCGGAAAACATAATGAGGCACCAAGCAACTTTCAGAGGATCTTATTAGGACTTTAGGAGGCTCATTCAAAAATTCTGAAAGTGATTTCCTACTTTCTTAATTATTTTCACCCTTTTCTGAGCAAATACAAGCTAAAAGCAATATATGCATAAAAATCTTACCTTCTGTACACGACCAGATATTGCAACTAACCGACTCTTTATCTGTCGAACACGTTCAAGGTTAAGGGTGCTGATTTTAGATGTCAACTCGTCCAATGCTGGATATGCTTCTTTCTCCAAAGTCAGTGTCTGGTATAACAGAACTAGTGATGAAATAGCTAAACAAACTAGAAGTATAAAAGAATTATAAACAGAATTTACATTGGTAATTCAAAGATTGAAAAGCTTTGCATGCAGTTCATAATTAATAAGAAACAAACGGAGAAAGAATACTAAAGAGAATGAAACAAATTGATTTTAGTATCTAAGAAAAAGTGACAGAAATTTTTGCACCTAGTATCACTAGCAGAATGAGTTTGCTGCATGTGCATAATACCTTTATTTGCAAAAGTATTGCCAAAGAAGATGCTTCTGTTTAATATTTAAGGACAACATAAATGAACATCTTGAGGGAATAACAAAGTTGACATTGAACCGTAATATACAATATTTATGCCTTCCTTAAACTTAAGAGGTTGTGTAGTCATCAGCAAGCCACTCTGAAATACCATGAACATTTTTCAAAGTTATGAGAAGTTAGACATCAGCAAGAGATGATTGATCTAGCTGGTTCTGTTGGTGATGCTAACTGGACTCCCTCCTATCTTGTACTCTTTGTCTAGGTGTTCCCTCCGACCTGAACTTGTAGTAGTTAAAGTTTCCTTCCACTACACTAAAACTCCAAAGTTATGGCAAGCGAGGTTTGAGGGTTATAATTTTATATTCTAGGATGTCTACATAATTAAAAGCCCACAGATACACTGAACTTATGGTGCAGCGACTGTGGTATTTTAGAGTGTATGGTAAAATGTTTACATATGACTATCTGATTATTTTGTAGTCATGTAATCAGCATTTCATGGAGGATCCAACAGATTTGTGCGTCTATCAATGAGGCCACGAAGATTTTGATGTATGCATTTAGACTGTTAACGTGCGCCGTTGATGAAGCTAGTAAGCTTGCCCAAAGTTTATACGTACTCTATTCATAAAATAATTTATGTCTAGTTTTGGGCTCGAGAGGACATTATTGTTGCATTTAGCCTAATTAGGGGTTCTTTTGGTATTATTATGTTCCCCTGAGAGCAACTTGTTATTGATTTTCTATTGTCGCCTGTGTGGGGCTGATATGAAGGTTGTTCTATCATGTAGGGTGTGATAAGCAGTAGTATTAACTATTCTGGATTATGCAATGTAATGTGGGTGTAGCTCGTGATAATATTTGTTACGTGTTACAAGTGGGGTAAGACTAACTAGAGTTTTACCAGTTAGTCCTGAGCTGGATAGGCCACAATAAAGATAATGTTCCCAAACAAATAGATGGATTGTTTATGTTCTTTCCCACTCCACTAGAAGTTGGAGTTGCTGCGGGCTCAGTTTCTTTTCTCCTATTCGGTCATAATGGCACCCAACAAACCAACCCTTTCTCTTTATAGTAGTGAAGGGTCATTCCAATTTGAAAGACTTTCAAGAAGTCTTAGACATAATAATTAATGTCAGTTGTTTATATTCATATCTCAAAGGAGCTTTTACCTACAACAGTTAGAAGCATCAATGCGGAAAAAAAAGAGATTAAAGATACTTGTGGGAGTTAGTGCCAGATAGAGATTCCAAATGAAGAGATCTAGCTAATATAGCATGCATGATTAATATCAGTTGAAAATCTTCCCATAAGCATGAGCTGCCCAACAAATTTATGCAGTAGTTAACCGAAAACCATGCGGATGTAACCAATGTGGTAAGGATTTCAGCATGCATACTAAAAAGTCCGCTAACAGAGGAAATGATGTTGGCATGATTAATAAAGAAACACTGACCTCAGACTCAAGGCATTTACAAGCAGATTCCAAGCAGACCTCAAGTGCTCTGAATTCGAAAGGTACCATCTTGGCTCCTCCATCTTTGCCTACATCTGAAGGCGGTCGTCCAGGGCTTCCTTCGGCCATCTTACCACTCAAGTTCACCTTCTCCATGGCTTCTCGTCCTGTTTCACCATTCTCTGCTGTCTTCAATGCGAATAATACTACAGGTCAGACTTTAGCTTTCTTAGTGGAAGCTTAACTGAATCTTTGCCATGAATGATTGACTAGATAAGTGTGAAGAGTCAAGAGTAAAGTCAACTTATTTTAGTAAAAGGGCACTCCAGAATGATATGAATTTGAAGTAAAAAGGCAGAAGTTGAAAGATTCAACATTACAAAGCCTACAACTGCCTACTTAGATGGCGAAAAAAGTTTGGTCTAGAAATTGGATAGGAAAATGCATTGGACGAACCTCATGTTTCTTAGCAATACGAGTGAACATGAGCATTGTTTAAGGCATGATATGCCAAAATTGCTATGGTGAAATTCATCAAAAAGATGCACCTGATAGAATAAGATCGCGAAGTTATTCATGTTGAGTACCTTAGGCTTATCAGCTATAATGCTAAAAACGACATTTTAATTTCCTCCTAGGAAAATGATATCTGCGATCATGAACAGCAATATCACTAGTAGGGTGGAATGCAGACTTTGATGAAGACTGAATAAGAAGTAAGATGCGTCTCATCTTTGCATGAGTTCAAGGCAATGTATCTTCAATGGTGTGGTTTGATCCAGTGTCTCAAATCTAGGGGTGCTAAACCGTATCCATATCCGAGGAAATATCCGTAACCGTATCCATTAGGATATGGATATGGTTACTCAAATCTATAACTGATAGGATATGATTACGGATATGGTTTTGTAGTGAAATATCCGGAAACGTATCCGAAATATTCGAATACATATTAGTCATAGTTTTACAATAGTTTTAGTCTATAGATTATGGATATGAGGTTAATTTTAACGATCAAGATATCTAATCTTAGCTTTTCAGATATAATGAACATATTAATGAACTCTTTTGTATCACATGAACTATAAACTTTTCAACAGTATCTAGTTTTCTCATGTATGTTTTATATCCGCATGCATATCCGCTTATATATCCGCATGTATATCCATATCCATATCCGATTTTAGCGGATATGGATATGAATTTTCTTTACCGAGGTATATCCGTATCCGTATCCGAAATGAGTAAGCTAATATGGATATGGTAAGCATCATATCCGAGCCGTATCCGGACCGAATGCACCCCTACTCAAATCACATGTATGTAATGGTGAACTTCACTCAAAGTAAAAGGCTTACTCAAACATTTTAGGGGTAACATCAGATTCAAAATTAACCTAAGACTTGTGTTAGTCGTCTACAGCAAAGTCACTGGAAAAAATCGAGCTTTGCTCAGTAGCCTGAAGAAAAGTCTATTTACTGATATGGGTTTTTCTAGTCATACGACTCCAATTTCTCTAATTCCCATTGGGGTTGATTCTAAGTCAACTTGAATTATAATTCCAGATTTCTAAAAGTCCTCTAAATCAACAATTTATCAATTAACCCTAATTAAACCCAAATTGTAACGATCAAATCCTCAAATTTGAGTGTTTACATCAAATTCTCAACCTAACTCCTACAATCCAATTCTCACGCTACCTAATTGTCAAACGCAATGTTAAAGATTACCTGCTGAGGCGCCGAAACCCTAGCCTGAAGCTCCTGAACAAAAGGCCCCACCAGCGGACTCGTCGAATTCGGGACCAAAACCTCGGTCGCAGTAATCACAGCCTTAATATGCTCCAAATTGATCACGATCGCCCTCTCTCGGCCCAAGATCGTCGACGGGTACGAAAGCATCGGATCAAGAACCCTAAGATCTCGAGCAGGGAGCCCCGTCCGCCTCATGATCGAGTGCTTTCCGACCTCCTCGAGATACGCGCGGCCTGAATCCGAGATCACCAGCCACGCTCTTATCGCCGTCCCCTTCCGCCGGCCGCCAGCGGCGGCGGCCGGAGGCGGAGGGGTCGCCGGAGTTCTCATCGGAGAGGTTTGCGGTTTTCGATTAGGGTTAGGGTTTCGGCCGTCGATTTAAGTCGAGAGAGGGATCCGATGCAAAGAATTACAGATTTTGGGGGTTTTGTAAGCTTTGTTGACGAATCTGTCGACGTGGACTTTTTTGCCATGCTAGGGTTCGCGCTATTTTTGATAAGAAAATGATGCTGCAACGATTTTCAGTCAACGATTGATGATATGATATTTGATAGTTGAGGTCTCATATGCGAATGAGTCCCTTACTAAAGGGTGACTGCACAAAATCCCCCTTGAACTTTGGAGTTGCATAAAATTCCTGAACTTTGTGAATACCACCAAACTCCATGAAACTTTGGGGAGTTTTACAAAACCAAACCATTAATTTAATTAGTTTATCATTAACGGGGTTAAAATATAAAACAAAGTCTAAAATACCTCTTTTTAAGAAGAGGGAAGGATGAAATTTAAAGATACTGTTGAATTTTATTTGATAACCCGGACCAAAAAAAAAGATAAATTTACACTAATTAGGACTTAACTTAGATTGGCCCAGTCCAAATCCAATCAGCCCAGTCCTTAATTTTAGTAAAGATTCTTTCTATCTGGATTTGGGATCAGCTGAAAAGCCTATCCAATTTAAAATTTTATTGAGCAAGGATTTAACCATGTACTTCATTTTCTTACTAAAATTTTAATAGTTAATTCAAACTTTCAACACATAATCTGTATCTTAAACTTATGGTCAATATACTATTCAATAATTATCTCGACTCGTAATCTTTATTAACTGAGATCATATTATGCTTCCTCCTTTTGGTATGATTATTGGTCTGGATATAAGCCTCTAAATAAACAGTTCTTCATGTTGTAAAATTTTTCCAAACAAATAAGCTATCTTAGTCAAGGAGGTACTGAAAAGATGATTGACTTGGGGATATTCGATTTGAAAAATTTTACAACAAGCAAATATAGTTAAATGGCAGCCCAGCTTGAACAAAGGGTTATCTATTAAGTCTTGTTGTAATTCTTTATGTTTAGATCTTGATTTGAGCTTCTCCACAATAGTAAATTGCACCGTCCAAAGTGTTATATATATATATATATATATATATATATATATATATATATATATATATATATATATATATATATATATATATATATATATATATATATAGTAGTAGTGCCTGATAACTTAAAGTTTGACGACAGGGTGCATCTTTTTATCCACTCATCTTGCTTGAGATTTGTGATGCACAAATCTCAAAGTGGCTTATATCTTTCACGGATCCCAAAGCAAGATGAGTGATTAGAAAGAGTTGGTGCATGTCATATGAAACAAGTTAATAAGGCACTTCTATATATATATATATATATATATATATATATATATATATATATATAAATATATTTTTGTCTTGGTAGTGATGGCAGTATTCACATTTCATTCAGGGGTCACATTATGGTTAAAGAGTGGATAGGAATATAAGCAGCATATCTGCAACTTGAAATTCTCTTAGTACCAAGCTATATATATATATATATATATATATATATATATATATATATATATATATATATATATATATATATATATATATATATATATATATATATATATATATATATATATATATATATATATATATATATATATATATATATATATATATATATATATATATATATATATATATATATATATATATATATATATATATATATATATATATATATATATATATATATATATATATATATATATATATATATATATATATATATATATATATATATATATATATATATATATATATATATATATATATATATATATATATATATATATATATAGGGGTTGGTTCTAATGAGAACCCAAATAAATGTGAGAACTAAGAACCCAATATCAACCATCCATGATATAAAAACAAAGGCTCAGATTCTGCCAAAATTAAGGTGGCAGAATTGTAATTAAATAGACATTACAAACTGAAATAAGGGTAAACAAGTAAAAAGCACAGAGATATAAAAGGAAAAAACTAACAAATCTTTAAATACCGAAACCACCTTTTTTCAAAAAACTTTCCATATTCTACTAGTTTACAAATCATAGGGGTCGCTCAATAATTTTCAGGAAATTATCTGCTGAGACTCACGACTAAAAACGGCAATGTTCTAGGGTTTGACACGCTACATGGGATGTTAATTTGGCCTAGAATGTATTGAAATCCAAAGGGCAGAAAAGGGTATGTGTGTTTTGCAAAAACAGTGGGGAAGATGTTGCACATATCGTTCTTCATTATGACTTTGCAAAAGTGAAATGGAACAAGATTTTTTGTTAATATGGACAGACTCTTGTTTTTCTACAATCTGTAATAGAAATAATTTATTCTATTAATTACAACTATACCTACCCCATTCTTCTTCTTCTTCATCAACTCTCAAGCTTTGCAATCTCAATATTTTTACCAGAAAAGAAGACTACACGGAGTCCTCCTTATCCAAAATACGAAATGGTTCCTCAAGCTACATTGGGGGTGAAGACGAAGAGACGAGGGTACTTTTTTGTTAGTTAATTTATCCGTTAGAAATGGCTAGAACAGTTCTCCACTATGTCCAAGTTCATCAAAATTCCTTAGAAATGGCTAGAACAGTTCTCCACTATGTCCAAGTTCATCAAAATTCCTTGAATCACTTCTCGACGACCCCACAACCAAGATCTCTATTAAATTTATGAAATTAGGGCATAATTGTAGATTTGGAGGAGAGAATTTGGGGGTTTTGGGGGAAACAATAAAATTTGGGTTTTTTTATAGCATTTTTGGGGTGGGTTTACGAACAAGGCAATCTCATCCTTTTGCTTAAAATATCGCGACATTTAACAAATTCACAAGGCGAACAAATCAATGAATATATTTTGCCCATTTTATAATTTGGGGTATATAAGTGTTTTTTTTTTGGAAAACAATATGGTATTTAAGTGTGATTTAGCCATAATTGTAAACTATAAACCTAACGTAGTAAGCAAACTCTTCCACGTAGCACATAAATCAACTGGAACTGAAGGCCATAGCTTACAGTGCTATAAAGCTCCAAATGGACCAACATATTTCACTCTATCACTCCAAATCTACTCTTTCATTAACTGACAGGAGAAAATAAAAACAAATCATAATTCAGGTAACACAAGATTACCAGTTGAACAAAAAATAAGGGGAAAAAAATCAATACCTATTCTCCTCGGGTCACAATTTTAAATGTATGCCAAATTAGGTCGACAACTAAAAACCAACTTCCTAACGGCAAAAAATAAGAAAGCTACAGTTTTAGCATATACTAGGTTTTATGCACGTGCAACGCACGTGGTTAAATACCATGATTAAATATTTTTAATTTTTTTCCTTACTCAAATTTGTTCCTCCGTTCCACTTTGATGATTTTTGCACACTTATGTCTCTAAACTTTAGCATTGTGATTATTTATTTTCTTTGATGTTCGTTTAAATGAGCTACACCCAATTTAAATTTTCATATTTATAATTGAATTGACAGGAAACAAATGTAATCCGAAGCCAATTTGAATTATTATGTTATTTGGACCGACATGAAACCAAGCTTGACCTAAAAAAGTATAGTATAAAAGTAAAAAACACTTGAAAAATAGCGTTATTAAAGGAAGATGAATAATTAAAGCTAATAAGACAAGATAATTGGTTAAAAGTGGGCTAAAACGACACAAAAGAGAATATGAAGTTTGTTCCTAATCCTTGATAGACTTTTAAAAAATCATAAACTAAAGATTAATGCTAACACTAGTACACTTTTATATGATGAAAGCATCCACATAAGCATACAAAAGTATTAAAAAAGTTCATGAAAATCCCTTCTAAATATTCCTAATTTACTCAAAAATAATAAACTATTCTATAAAATATTCAAAAATAGCGTCTTTCATTCCTTTTGTTTTATTATTTTATTGAGCCGACATCAATCCTTAGCTACATTTATCTTTTGATAAAATTAGACTACTTTTAGATGCTAAAAAGGATAGTAAACTTTAAATTGGAAGTTAAATTTATATATCTTAATGAAAGAATATCAAACAACTACTCTTTTCTTTGCTAACTTTTGAAATTTTAGTCTTTTTGTGATTTTAAAATTTTGAGGGTGTGTTTTGCAAATTTTGAAACATTGAGAGTATTTTTTAAAATTTTAAATTTTAATTTGGGTACTTGTAATTTCCATATTTCATGTGTTGGTGGTAAGTTTTCAAATGTCGGATATTTCTTGCAACTTTGAAATTTTTAGGGTATTTTTATAATTATTGAAACTTTAGATTGTTTATTAAAAATTCAAATTTTCAAATGTCTGCTAATAATTTTCAGATTTGATATATACTGGTTATGAGTTTTGAAATTTTAAGATTTTTGTGATTTTTAACTTTTGAAGGAGTTTTTACAATTTTATAACTTTGAGATTATTTTTTTAAAATTTTAAAATTTTCAGGTGCCGGATGGTAATCCCTGAATTCATCTTTGTTGTTTGCTAGTTTTAAAATTTTAGAATTTCAAGGTGCTTTTTATTATTTAAAATTTTGAGGGTGTTAATTTTAAATTTTAAATTTTAAAATTTTCAGAGGTCATTGTTAGAGGGTGTTAATTGGAAATTTTAAATTCTTCAAAGGTAACATTAATTTTTAGATTTCATATTTATTGTTTAAAGTTTTAAAACAATGTTTTGTGTAATTTTAAAATTTTGAGGGTATTTTGTGTAGTTTCTAAAACTTTTTAGGTTTTTATAATACTCATATATTATAGCATGTTAGTTCTTTACCTTAATAAACTAATACCGTGGAGTTGTTTCATGTATTTTATTAATCTTATTTTTTTTAAATTATTGAGCTCAGATAGTTCACATGGGATTAGGATAGGATATAATTATGATTAGGATAGATTAAGATTTAAATAAAATATTTAAAATAGTGAAGGGTAATATTGACCATAGAAAGATTTTTCCAAACTCGTACTTTTAAAGGGAGTATAATAAATAGTTTATAAATTGTGAGAATTGAAGGAGATGCAACTATAACAACTTTGGCTTGTGCTGCCCGACCAAGGGCCCGTTTGGTACCGCCCAAATTTGATTTAAAATCAGCCTTGTTTTAAACCAGCTTTTTAGACCAGTCAAAAAAGAACTGGTTTAGTGACCCCAATTTATCCTATAAAAACAGGGTCAGATCTGACCCTCTTCATTGCCAAACAAAAATTCTTTCAAAACTGTGTCAGGAAAGATAGCCAAACAAACCCCAAGGGTTCTACAACATACTCATTTTCCAATAGCTTCTCAAACTCGGTCAGTCTTTTCATTTCCCAACTTTGCCATGTCTTTTCATTCGATAACCTTTTGAGATAGGACATAGATAGGATACACAGAGAAACGTTAAATTTCGTAGGAAAAAATAACACAACCGAGTGTAGGCGTTGAAAAATGCTCACAAGGTCCCCGAAACCAACTCGTGACGAGGAGTCGCGAGTGACGCACCCATCGAATGATACGGACGCCGAACGGTTGAGACGTGAACCCGACGGCAACTCATTAAGCCACAAGCACGCTTTCCGACTTGAACGGATGATCGGATTTCGACCGCTGAACCGAACGAACCAAGAATTAGTTCCGAATCAAATACGTACGGAACCCAAGTCCGAGACAAAAACGCCGAAAACGACGCTGGAACGACGAAAACAACGAAAAAGCAAGGCGACACTGACCAGTGGTCGAGGTGACTCTACCACTTTGTCGAGCCACCCTACCAACTTGTCGAGGCTTAGCACTTTGTCGAGCCACCCTACCAACTGGTCGAGGTGCCTACCAAGCGGGCCGAGGTGGCTCGCCAAGTGGGTCGAAGATATCCCGCATTTGTATAAATAGGGGGTCTTCAGAGGAGGTCGGATCTTAGGTCGGATTTTGGAGACTTTGAGGTCGGATTTTTGGGGTTTTGGCTTGGATTTTGGCGGACTTCCGAAGAGCTCCTCGCAGATCTACACGACGGTTCGAGCAACGGCGCACAAGTCCGCCAACGCCGATCTTCAATCAAAAGGTAACCGAATTGGTCGAACTACAGATACCCTCTAGATTAAGTCTCTTAATCTCGTGGATAGCCTGGATTTCTCCTAGTAGATCTCACCGGGCCTCCCTCTCCTCCGGAGTGTGATCCTCCTCAGCTTCTCCTTCGCGGAAACGAGCCCCTACATCAGAGTTCCAACCCGGCTCTACCGATCGGATTTGCGGTGGTCCACTCACAATAAGTCCCCTAAGACAGTAAAGAACCCACGCAGCGAGGATCCGATATAACAGAGATCCCCGCTTGTTCACAAGGATAAAAGTTGTAATCTTTTGATTTTCATTGTAAGCCTTAAAATAAAAGGCGATATTTCTCTTGAATTTTGTTGTAGGCCAAAGAAGTCGTAAGCAAGTTCAAATCAATGACAATCATCCCAACTTTTACCAACAAGCCGGGCGAATTAACAGTGGGAGCCACCGCCTCGATCGAGGTCGTCAGGTCGCTAAACCGGATCCCTATCCCGGTGGAAGAAGAGGTCGAGTTCGAGTTCGACTGTGAGAAGTTCGAGGAGTACCTATCCTCACCCTCCTCTGCATCCAGTTCCCCGCCGCCCAAGAAGGTCTCGCCGCAAGGAGAACCCGATGGGCCTCCGATGTAGAGCCCCGTGACGGCGAAGTCCAACTCGGCCAAGCAGAAGAAATCCCTTCGGGCTCAAGTCCGATGGTGCCGAGATGAACGCCGACGATGCTACCGCACTCTCCAAGCGAAGCCGCCAAAGGCGACGACAAAGCATGGCGCTAAGCTTGCCAAGGCCATGCAATCCATGGATGGGGTCCGCTATAAGCGGATCTAAGATCCGCACTTACGCAGAGGCTTCAAGTGATCGACGGTCTATCCAAGCCGCCAACCGACGAAGTGGGTCCGTGTCAAACGGAACCGCTTCCACACCGTGAGCGATCCGAAGCCGCGCATTCCTTATGCAAGCACGCAGCTTTGGTGCAACAGCTCGTGAGTTAAAGAAGGAAGTGGCAAAGAAGCCACCAACGCATCGCCGTTTGAGGCCCAAGTCTAATGGTGCCCCAACCTCAGTCGCCCACACTCCCGCCTCTACGCTTAAGCCGAAGGATACAGCGCGGTAAATCCAACGCCAAAGCCCAAGACCGACGACGCCAAAGACGGCATGTCAGATCTCAATCGGCGGTGAAGCCAACCGGCCACCACCACCAAACCGACTATCAAGGATCGCCTGTCCTCGAAGAGAATCACGGGTCACTCCTCATGCGAGGAGGTCGCACCCGTTCCAACAAGGACAAGAAGATTCCCGCAGCCTCTCCTATCGGATTGAAAATCGGTCCGAGTCTCCGCCGAGACTTCGCGCCCACATCGGCGAAAGTCTAGGCGAAGTCACTTTCGGAAGTTTCGATGGATTGACCCGTCCTCGGAAGGAGACATTTTCATCGGACGATGAGGACGTTATACCGAAAGATCACGCCAACATATCGGCAGTTGCCCTGCATTACACGCCGATGAGTCATCTGCGGTAAGAGGTAATGCGAAAATCTGGGATTCCCCAAATTGACGCAGTCATGCTTGTGCTCCAAGCTCATTAAGACGATGCTCTGAGTGCAATTGCCATCAAGAAGCTCCGAAAGGGTGTCACCGAGAGACTCACCACGAGATGCCGACCTAGGACAAGGCGATTCCGCGAAAGGATGATCTCCCGAGAGGATGAGTTGCCGAGGTCACTAATAATATGACCAGCAAGAATCATCGCCACGGCTATTCCCAGCGCATCGCAACGGCTAACTCGCTTATGGTCCCGACTATCCGACGGTCCCGATAACATAAGCTCAAGGTTACCCGGATGATGCGCCGATATTGGCTCGAATCGCGATCCGATCATATCAGATCTAGCGAGGGAGCCCCAAGAAACACTTATGATCGCATGCATCAAGTGGCCAAAATGCTAGACGGCGCTGAATAAACAACGGAAAACTTCGTTAGAAATGGAGTTGGCCCATGACGATGAGAGAAATGCACGCACCACAGATCCAAGCCCCGACAAAACATCAAGGTGAATCAAGTCACAACATCGATGAAGATGATAGCGATTCGGATCGAGGAAGCACCGTAAGATGATAACCCCCAACCACGCTGACGCTGCTCATGAGAGCCAGAAGATCAAAGACTTGGAGAGCAAAATCAATTCATTGATTTCCGCCAAGAAGTAAAGAAGACAGTATTCCTTGCCCATACCCGAGGGAGGGAAGTATCCTTACCCGCCGGGTTTAACTTAATAAACTTCACACCATTTGATCGGAAGGGTTCCCGACGCAAAGACTTGATTTATTTCAAGTCACACCTCTGAAAGATCTCGGCAACGAACCCTTGATGGTTCGGTCATTCGCTGGCACCCTTCGTGGGCCGCCGAATGGTACCGCCTCAAGCCGGGAGCATTCAAATGGGACGACATGGAGTCTAGCTTCCTACCAATTTCTTTGATGACGATACCAGGTATCGACGGACGCGTTTCGACGAAAACGAAGACGGAGAAACCGTGGACATCTTTGTTAAACGATTCCGGAACAAGGCAATGAATTGCCGGGATCCAATAACAGAGGAGTTCATCCTCCAAACCTGCCACAGCAACTTATCAATAGATGTGCTTGAAGCAATGGGTACAGCACCATCGATAACGTGGAAGGACTTGAAGGTTCGTGGAGAGCAAGCCGAGAGATTCCTCAAAAGGAAAAAGGCAGAGAGGGGTCAGCCGATAACGGAAGCTCCGAAGCGTAACTTTGTCCCACGCGGCAAAGGGAAAGAGCAAGCCAAGACGGCGGTTGCGAACCAAACATTCCAACTCCAACCCCAAAGAAGAAGAAGAAGAAGAAGAATAAATACGCAACAACAGCAATACTAACGTGGCAACCCGCCACAAAACAAGGCCTTAGAGCCCAGACCAAGTCCTATTCCTTTAGGGACGACGAGATTCCCGGTCTCTTCAAATATCTTGTGGAAAATAACAAGATCAAGCTCCCTCCCGATTCGTAATCAGAGAGGCGATGAACACGAATGACCCAAGATATCGTGGCATACCATAGGGCGCTTCATCACCCCACTAAATCTCGCTTCGACTTTAAGGATAAAATCCAGCTTTAATTGATGTAGGGTCATTACTATGAAGCCGCCCAAAGAGAAGAAGGTCGGAGCGACACGCGTATCCATAAGTTTGGTCGGTGCCATTGACATGGTTTGAACCCGAACCGCTGGTCAAAGTTGCGTGCTGAAGACGCTGACGACCACAACAAGCAACGCCGTAAAGGACTTGTATCATATACCGAATGGCTTAAGTCTTGTGGGTCCCGCACTTACCGAAGACGAAGCAATGGGTAGCCCTTCTTCAAGAAAAAGCCGGGCGAAGGGAAAGGCATGTCATGCTACTCCGCAATTCGAGGGAGACGATGAACAGTGGTAACATTCCACCGTCCGGCGGGGAACCCCGGCCCACGCCACCGTGAGTGGACACGAGTACAAATACAAGTATCCCAAGTCCCCGACCTAATGCCAAGACGCCAGAGCTGGGTACCAACCAATCCCTCACTCGCACAGAAAGCGCCGCCAGGTAGTCGCCAAAGAAGCTACAAAGAAGCGTACCGCGATGAAGTTCAACTCAAGGCCTCGATTCGGCCGCCGATTGGAAGAGATAAACCGAACTTCAACTCTCCATACCGCTTTGATGTAATAGCATTACCAATAATATCCCCGCAAGGATCACTCTATGAGTTACCGCGGTTATCAAAAGAGACGAGAGAAGCTCTTCAAGAAGCCCTCGCCGATTCAGAAGTCTTCCTGACCCAGATTAGGCCGAGTCCAGAAGAGTCAGCCCCACAATGCAACCTTGCGACTAAGCACTTCCCCGCATCACCTTTACAAAGGAGGATATGCGACAGGGAATTCCAAGCACGATAGGCCGCTATACTTCAATATATTGGCTCTAGTGAAGTTAACCGATCCAAGTCGATCCCGTTCACAGGAGCATCATGCCCCGCTACCATGTATCACCTTGAATCCGCCAAGAAGCCAAGGCCAACAGCACGTAATTTACTTGTTTAACACCGGTCTTACCGCTTGGTAAAATCCGATTAAGTGCCAAATGGGGACTTAAAGTCCAAGTCACCGCTATGTGATTGACGCAGAGACTTCCTATAACTTATTGTCAGTCGACCTTGGATCCACAATAACTATAGTCCCGTCTACTTTCATCGTTGTCTCAAATATGTAGACACTAATAATGAGGTCAAGACGCGGTCGCGACAAACAACCGCTTAAGGGATGGAGAATTATTTCACCGATTCTCTCCTCTACCGTATGAGTCCTAAATCGAATCATCGGCCCGTACCTGACAGAAGAAGCCGATACCAAACCGGCTTGGTTATAGTGGAGGTTTTGTTTTAAATGACATTGTACCCCTTGTAATCAATCTTGACGATGAAGAATCGCCGATGAACATTGTAATTGGCAAATTGTCATGAATCAATAAATGACGATTTAGAGTATCCTTTATCTTTGAATGATGTGATAACAGGATTATACAATGATCCAGAGTTGCACCTGCCAACTCGATCATCTTGCTTCACACAAAAGCAGTTCCGGGACTCCTTTGGGACAACACTTGTCATCCCACGAAGATCAAGTAGTGAAAGAGACTTGGTTTACTAAAAGGGATGCAGCCCAACCAATCATTTCTTTGAAGAAGGTGAAGATGACAATGGGCCTATCCTCCACACATTCAGATATAGTCCAGAAACACTGGGTATCATGAAAAGATGGGGGTATGACTTGACACGAGGGGAAGGTCTATGTTTCGGACGAGGCCCTCGAACCCCTCCTAAAGCGGCATATGTCCCAAGAGGAAAGCCGGATAATTACTATGCATTTAGAAGGGGATTGGGATACGAATCCTCCTCAGAAGATGAATGCTCGTGGCTGATTGATAATAATCCACCCGGTGAGGGAGACGGACATTCGTCTCGACTCTTCGGTTTGGGATTCGGCACAAACCCCTGAGAAGCTTCAAGGCTTTGATGTCTAATATGGCCACGATCGATCCTCGCTACTATTGAGGGTGATGAAGATATGCCAACATGGGAAGACCCATGGATCCATCAACTCGTAGAGCGCTTTGGGATAGGTTCGAACAAAGAGAACCCCCACTAAGGATGAGGTAGTCGTAAAATATGGGTGATGAAGAGCATCCCAAACTCATAAACATCGCAATAATACTCTTCGAAGAAAAGGAAGAGTTGATTGCCCTAATCAGGGGTATATCGATGTATTCACCGAGTTACGAGGACATGCCACCGACCCTAATGTGGCAACACATCACCAACATCAAGGCGGATGTCAAACCCGCCAAGCAACAAAGAAGACTTCCGCCCACAAATATTGGAGGCAATTGTTGACTAAGGAAGAAACTCATAGAATCGATTCATCGAGGAAATTCAACATCCGCATTGCGTGGCTAATATAGTCCCTGGCCATGAAGAAGAATGGTTCGATCAGACTCGCGGTCACTACGAGATCCAACGCCGCTGTCAAAAGACGACTCTTCCAATCACCGGCGTCATAGTTG
This sequence comes from Asparagus setaceus, assembly GCA_012295165.1. Lineage (NCBI taxonomy): Eukaryota > Viridiplantae > Streptophyta > Magnoliopsida > Asparagales > Asparagaceae > Asparagus > Asparagus setaceus. Next base: position 27,069,611 of record CM022707.1, read on the forward strand.
ACAATACGTGGATTTGAAAGAATGTCGCTCATGGATGGTTTCTGGGTATAATCAAATCAAGATGCACCCGATGACGCCAAACACACGCCTTCAACTTATTGGCATATATTGCTACACTCATGCCGCTCGCCTCAAAAATGCCACAAGCAACATACCGTAGAGCAATGACTGAGATTTTCCAGATCATCTTCGGAAAACGGTCGAATGCTACGCCGACGATTTGGTCGTGAAAAGCCGTGACAAAGGAGATCACATCAAAATCTTAGAACGGTATTCAACTCATGCTAACTCATCGCCTAAAGATGAACCGCCAAGTCCTTCCTTGGGATGTCCAAGGGCAAGTTCCTTGGCTTCGCTGCCACCAACAAAGGAATCCACGCCGATCCGACAAAGTGAAGGCAATTCAAGAGTTGCAACCTCCGAAACTGAGAGAACTCGGGGTTACAAGGACTTGGCGGACTCGACCCTAATGTGGCAACACATCGCCAACATCAAGGCGATGTCAAACCCGCCAAGAAAGAAGACGGTTTCGGCCCACAAATATTGGAGGCAATTGTTGACGGTGAAGAAACTCATAGAATCGGATTCATCGAGGAAATTCAACATCCGGATTGTGGCTAATATAGTCCCTGGCCATGAAGAAGAATGGTTCGATAGGATCCGTGGTCACTACAGAGACCAAACGCCGCTGCCCAAAAGATGACTTCCTCTTCCAATCACCGATGTCATAGTTGACAACACGCGGTGGATTTGAAAGAATGTCCTTATGGATGGCTTTTCGGTATAATCAAATCAAGATGTACCCCGATGACGCCAAACACACGTTCTCGAACGCCTTATTGGCATATATTGCTACACGGCCATGCCGCTCGCCTCAAAATGCCGGCGAACATACCGTAGAGCAATGACCGAGATTTTCCAGATCATCTTCGAAAACGGTAATGCTACGCCGACGATTTGGTCGCGGAAAAGCCGCGGACAAAGGAGATCACATCAAAAATCTTAGAACGGTATTCAACTCATGAACTCATCGCCTAAAGATGAACCCGCCAAGTCCTTCCTTGGGATGTCCAAAGGGCAAGTTCCTGGCTTCGCCACCAACAAAGGAATCCACGCCGATCCCGACAAAGTGAAGGCAATTCAAGAGTTGCAACCTCCGAGAAACCGAGAACTCGGGGTTACAAGGACGACATGACATCCGACGGTTCATATCGAACCTATCCGAAGTGCCACCGCTCTCCGTTGAACAAGAAGGGCGGTCATATATTTGGACGACGCCGCCAAGGCATTCAAGAGATCAAGTCGTATCTCGCTAAACCTCCGTTTGTTGCACCGCGGTCGGAAAACCATTTTGATCTACGCCAAGGCAACGGATCACTGTTAAGCGCTTTACTCAAGCAAGACGACGACGGCGTCACGCAATGTGCGCAGTATTACCCGAGCCAACATTAGTCGCGGCCGAAGTCTCGATATCCAATGGTCGGAAGCAAGGTTCTTGCATTAGTGTTCGCGATTCGTAAAATGCGCACTATTTAGCTGACGACGATTTATGTTATCTCTAATGTAACCGTCCGAATATTTATGACCCAACCGCCTCGATGAGTTGGCGTTGGCAATGGGCCTTCTCTTTGTCCCAATATGACTTGTATTTCAAACAACGTAAGTCACCAAAGGACAAGCGATTTGTGATCTCTCGCCGTACCGACAACGGATGCAGCTTGAGCTATATGATGATCTTCCCGATGAAGTTCAAGAAGTCAACACTACATCGCACCAACAAATATGGCGATGTACTTTGACGGAGCTTCTCGAGCTACTAATGTAGCGAAAATTCCCGGATGTTCTAGAGTCTCTCACCGAGTCGGGTTGTCTTGATTTCTGGGAACCATGTCATGCCCCGTGTTTATTCACTCACCAACCCTCGCTCCAATAACGAGTCAATACAACGCCTACTTATCGGACTTAGCTTCGCCAAAGAGCCGGGGCCTAATATCTCGCGCATGGAGATTCACAATTAATAGTTAAGGTGTTCGTGTGACTAACGGTCGAATCGGACTGGATCCCCTATCATCGATAGTCGTTGAAATAGCGCACTATTCAAGAGTTTTTCATCGAATATATCCCGCTTCCAAAACGCTTTATGCGATGCATCGGGCGTATTAGTCGTGTCGTTAGCACAACCTTCCGAGACCGAGCAACTAGTTAATGGTCAGACTCACCAACTCTTCGCACTCATTATACGATAAGGGGTAGTTACCAAAGAAGTACATGCAACCCAAACCAAGTTGGAGCCCGAGATGGCGCTCCTATCATCGACTATGTCTTACATGGTATTCTCGCCACAAGACGGAAGGAGAGAGTCATCCGCTAAGAGCTCCTGTGTTCTTTTACTACATTAAAACCCGTGATGCTATATCCGGGTACGATGGTCTTTACTCCATGCCTTTCAAACAAGGAGGCGTAAGAGGTCCTTCGAAGCACACGAGGGTGAATGTGGTGCACACCACCGGTCCCAAACTCTACGATCGAATCGAGAATGGGTTACTTTGGCCCACAATGATTAATGACGCAATCGAATACGCCGAATGCCACGCGTGTCAAATTCACTAATTATATGCATCACCGTAGCAATCAGATCCTTCGCCACATCCCCGCCATTCGAGACATGGGGAATGGACGGTAGGTCCCATTTTTCCTCCGCCGCTTAAAGGAGATCGGTTTATTCTAGCGATCACCACTACTTCCAAGTGGGTCAAGCAATCCCGCTAAAGGAAGTAAAGGCGAAGTACCGCCATCAAGTTTATCAAACACCATGTCATCTATCGACACGGGTGTCCCAAAACGGATCGTGCATGACAACGGTCCCTACCATCGCCAATTCCTTCATCGTTTTAGAAATTCAAGATACAAGACGCCTCGTCGGCTCTATAATCCAAATTCGCGAATGGATTAGCCGAGGCATTCAACAAGACGACATCAAAATTGGCCGGCTTGTGAAAAGTAACGCTTAGACCGATGATAAACTCGAAGAAGCACTCATGACGCACAATCAGACGCGACTAACGGGAGCAACCCTGCACTCGGTCACGTGAAGCGCTTCTCCCATTGGAAATTCAGATCCCGCCACTTCGTGACGCCCTTTCAACAGATGACGACAAGAACAACATCAAAAACGCCTCAAGAGCTTGAGATGTTAGATGAGAAGCTCGAGGCTCAACAATGCATTGAGTTCTACCAGCTAGGATGTCAAGGCTTTCAACAAGAAAGTTCGACAGAGAACCTTTAGAGAAGGAGATTTGGTCCTCGCCGCCGACGATCGATAATCCTCACTTCCAAAAAGAAAGGTAAATTAACCTAAATGGGAGGGTCCGCTTGTAATAGAAACGGTTTACTCCAATGGTATATCGCCTCATTACCCAAATATGACCGGCAATTAATGCCGATAAATGGGAAGTTCCTCAAGAAATACTACCCATAGTATTCGGATAACCCGCTTCGACCGAAGTTCCTCGGGATGTTTCACCCACTTTTCGCGAGGATAATCCTAGATTTATCCTCCATCACACTTCCCCACCGATCAAATTCCTTGACGGTGGGTCTACAAATTTTCTCGGTACATTACCAAAATCCCTCTTGATTCCTTTCTATGAACAAGAGGCCCACTCAAAAAATTCTTTTCACCGGAGAGAGAATATAAAATCCTCCTCTCCAAGCTTAAAACTTTTCGTGTCAAACGGAAGGGTTCCATCTTCATCTCGTGTAGCCGATCGAAGGTATGCCGATTTTCGCACTCAGTTGTCCGACCGGTCGTCGCTCGAAGTCTTTTCGGTTTCTGAGTGGAGATCCCACTCTTAGTTCCATCTTCATCTTAGGTAGCTACTGACCGAAGGCGCCGATTTTCGCACTCAGGTTGTCCGACCGGGTCGCCTCGAAGTCTCTTCGGTTCTGAGTGGAGATCCCACTCTTAGTTCCATCTTCATCCTAGGTAGCCGATCGAAGGTATGCGCCGATTTTCGTGACCAGGTTGTCCGACCGGGTCGCCTCGAAGTCTCTTTTCGGTTCTCGGAGATCCCACTCTTAGTTCCATCTTCATCCTAGGTAGCCGACCGGCGGTAGGCGCGGGATTTTCGGACCAGGTTGTCCGACAAGGTCACCGAGTCTCTTCGGTTCTCTGAGTGGAGATCCCACTCTTAGTTCCATCTTCATCTCGTAGCCGACCGGAAGGTATGCCGATTTTCGCACTGTGTTGTCCTAATAAGGTCACCCGAGTCTTTTCGGTTCTCGAGTGGAGATCCCACTCTTAGTTCCCTCTTATCTTAGGTAGCCGATCCTGAAGGTACAAATTTTCGTATCGTAGTCCGAAGGTCACCAGTCTTTTCGATTCCTACAAGAAGGAATCTCGCTGTTAAGCCTCATCCCGAAATAGAACACATTCTTCCTTTCCCACCTCAATCAATCTTAATCGGTTCAATCCTTCTCCAACAAAGAAGCGCCAAGATTCATCTTGGGGCATTTTATCCCAAGCCTAAGAAGGGATAAAGCCAACTTCACACGCTGTCGGTTTAGTCTTTTCTCCGATTGAAGAAGACACCGAGTTAGATTCGGGGCATTTTATCCCTAAGCCTAAGAAGGGATAAAGCCAACGCCACACGCTGCGTCGGGTTTAGTCTTTCTCCCATTGAAGAAGACACCGAGTTCGACTGGGGCATTTTATCCTCAAGCCTAAGAAGGGATAAAGCCAACGCCTACCACGCTGCGCGTAGTCTATTCCCGCGATAAAAGACGGCCTACGATTCAACGCCGTAGCATTAAGTCTAAGAGAGTTTCATTCTTTAGCACAACGTTGTGTGTAGAACGGATTTAGATAATCTACATGCTAGCCCAACTCAAACGGTAGTTGGTAAAGGCTCATCAAACCCGAAGCTGGGGGTTAATAACTCCTAAAGTCAACGCCACACGCGTCGGGTTTAGTCTTTCTCCGATTGAAGAAGACACCGAGCTCACCGGGTATTTCGTCCTCAAGCCTAAGAAGGGACCGACAAATAAAAATCCTCTAGGCGAGGGTCACAAGCATCCTAGTTGTTAAAGCTTCAAACGAGACTCGCTATATGCAGGCCTCACCTCAATGCAGGTTTGCAATGAGGAGCGGAGTTCAATCGTAACACGAGGCTCGCACGAAATGAAGCTCAACAGCTATATGATGAGGTTCGCCCTCAACACTTAAAATTGACGAGGCTCGCCCCACAACATCAAAGTTTACGCAGACTCGCCCACACTATCAAAGTTTGGCGGTTCTCCATTCGCACTAAGTCCGCCAAGAAAGCCCTCTTGTCGACGAGGTTCGCCTAAGTAGCTTAACCTCGCCATTCAACCGAGGTTCGCCACAAAGCAGCGAACCTCGCCATTCAACCGAGGTTCGCAGGCGCAAAGGGAACTCGCCATTCAACCGAGGTTCGCCTTACCAGCGAACTCGCCATTCAACCGGTTCGCCACAGCGCGGAACTCGACATTTAACCAGGTTCGCTTACGAGGTGAGCCTCGACATTCAACCGAGATTCGCCAACGCAATGGCTTAAAACCCAACCATTTCATCCGAGGTTCGCTCTACAACAAATAAGCTCGCTATCCTACCAAAATGCATAAATGAATTAGCCGAGGTTCGCCAAGCCGGGCTCGTCAAACCGAAGTTCATCCAAGCAAATAACCTCGCCATTCAATCAAGGTTCAGCCGAATAAGCTCGCCATCTAACGGCTCGAGGCTCGCATAACAAAGAAGGGCCACGGCACACGATGTTCCACGGGTATCGCTATACCCACGACCACGCGAATTCAATCCACGTTCTGACGCATTATAGCACACCGCTTATGTGCTTAATTGTGATAAATAGTCTTGGACGACTATGGAAAAGGGACTTTGGGGAACTTTTTGAAAATTCCAGACTTGCTGCAAGAGAGATTGAGTTCTTCATCAATCATCAACAACTTTGTTCGATCGCCAACGGAAAGCCGGATCTCTCACGTGAGCATTGAGTGAAGTCTTCTTCGCCACCAAGAACCCATATATAAAGAGAAGTCAAATCAACCTCTCTTCCTCTCAGAATCAGAGAGTGTGATTGTAATTCTTCTTCAAATTCAATCAATACAAAACTTTTTCGACTCTACGTAAGATGAGCACCACAAAGGGGAGCAACCGCTCATTCCGATGAATTGGTGGTGGCCAATCGCACAAGATTGCAAAGGGGAACCGAGGTTCAAACCTTGGTCATCGATTCGATCGTAGGCACGAGGAGTTTCTCTCTCCGGGGCATCTAGCCCAGTTGAAGACACGAAGTGTCGCCGAAGTCTCATATGAGACTTCACCGCGGCTCGCTGAATCCTCTCCGAGCCATCCTCGAAAGCGAAATTTTGTCTCAAAGACAAGCTCCAAAAGTCAACCGCCGGGCTAAGAAATGGGTTGTTAAGCAGCCCAAGTCCACTTCGGATGTTTTAGCCGTTTTGGCTTCGGGCGCAGCCTCGCTTCTATGAGAAGACCGGACCTTCTAATGGTCCACTTTCGAGACGCATAGACAACGCCGACAGTAACCAAGCTCGCCGACGTCGCTCGAAGCTTTTGTCTCATGGACGGATTCCACTATCGTCCAAGAAAATCAACGAACCTCGCCATCATCGTGGGGTTCATTCAAAACAAGACGAAAGTCGCCTAATCAAACCTCGCCTACAAGACGAACGCCGCCCGGCTGGGCGAGCCTAGTCCAAATGACGAACCTCGTCGCTTCGCCCAAACCAGCGAAGCTCGCCAGCCGCGAACCTCGCCACAACGCGAGGTCCTCTCAAAGGAACGAAGCCGGCTTCTAGCAAATAACTCGCCTACAACGCGAGGTCCCCTTGAAGGACGAACTTCGTCTGAATGGCGAACCTCGCCAGCAACATGAGGTCCCCTTTAAAAGGGTCGAACCTCGCCAGCAACATGAGGTCCCCTTTAAAAGGGTTGAACCTCGTCCAAGCAATGAACTTCGCCAACATGAGGTCTCCTCTAAACAGGACGAACCTCGGCAGAACGGCGAACCTCGCCGACAAAATCAAAGAAAATGGCAACCTCGCCAGTTCGCCAAACTCGATCTAGGAAGCCTCTCATATGAGGCTCGCTGTGAGTCAACAGGGGAACACCCACTTCGATCTCCGCGATTATCTCACTCGCAAGCCGATGCTAGTCAAATGCGCCTCATTGCCGCCAGGAGAAGTTTATTTCGCGATACCAATGTTCATCGACGACGCCTTCGCTTTTGAGCGATTGTCCGACCCACAACCGTATCGAAGGCGGTTCCACCATAAAAAGCGAAAGCCCGCAATGGTCATGGAGTGACTATCAATATGGTGGGGAGAAGCGAGCAAGACCCCGATAGGCACCCAATCATCCGACGACAGTATTCCCGGTTAAGAGGCTTTAATCAATACTCGCATGCCTATCTAAGCACCGCCTTCGCACGGAAAGGCAATTCCACTTGACTATAGCCAATAATCGGGGTACTCAGAAGTTGAGAATTCGGCATTGCTACATCCCAACCTTCTAATATCGACTTCAGGATCGTGCCGTCCCTACAATGAACGAGAGGAAGAGATGACGAAGAATAGAAGAGCAACAGCTACTATTCTTGCGCAACAAGAATCCACTGCTTTAGAAATGATGATGGAGAAACTTCAGGGCAAGAAGAAGATGGACAAGGAGGATCCAAATCGGGCAAGAAGGCTATAACGCGGAATCATGACGCCCACTCAATGTCATCGAAGCGAATCAATCCGCCAAAAGAGCAAGATCATGTGTTGCGGATTTCCAAAAGCACCGGATGCTCAAACCCAAGGGCAATCAAAGGAGCCGGGGTGGCGGGCCATATCCTATAGAATGGGACGATGTCCCATATCCTCCAAATTCAAGCCACTTAACTTAGTGCGCTTTGACGAAAAGTTCTCCGCCACAACACATCTACTACTTCCAAGCACAAACCGGCATATAACGGTAATGATCCTATTATGACCCGATTATTCATTAGCACTCTTAAGGGAGTCGCCGAAAGTGGTTCCGTTAGAGCCCGGTTCTATCAACTCTGGAAAGATCTCAAAGGCTCTTTATGGCCCGATTTTTGATGATGACACCGAGGTGTCTATGGCCACTTTGTCGGGTCGAAAAGCAAAGAAGACGGAGTCCGCAAAGACGCTTGTCGTTTATTCGGACTGTTTTGCACTCCCTGACCAGCCTCTGCTTACATTCATCTGATGTGCGAGCCAACCTCTCATCAACATACTTTCTAAGATGGGTGCGCTTGAGGCATACTCTTGGAAAGAATTGGTGAGGCAAGGCTAACAAGTTGAAAACATGATTAAGAGGATCGAGGCGAGGAACCTCGTGACTCTCGCCTAAAAAGGGGTAACCTGTAATAATTTTACTCCTCAAAAGCAATCAAGGGGAAGGAGACTTTAGTCGGAAGCCCAACCTACTTCAAGATCCTTCAAGCGAATCAAACGCTTCGACAACCGCCCTCGAAGAAGTATGATTTTAAGGATGACCAGTTATCCCAATCCTCAAAACTTTACTTAAAATGAACAAGATCACGCTCCGAAATAAAGAAGCCTGAGGAAGCTTCAAGGACTGATGATCCAAAATATCGATGTACCATCGAATGGTACACCATCCGACGGGTCATGTTACATATTGAAGGACAAGATCCGTGTTGCTAGAAGCAGTGTTATGACTCAAGGAGGATCAAAAGAAGGTGTTCGCGAAACATGGGCCTCCAATTTGGCGATTTTGGAATTCCAAGTGCAGATGTAAACCGATCCATCAAGCGTAACAAAGTTGTGAACTTTGATCTCCGCCGCGGAAGCACAAGGTATGGTCCCTTACACTACCGAAAGGCTTAAATTATGTGGGTTCATCCCGACTTGTTATCGATGAACAATGGACTTCTTCAAAGTCAAAGGGAAGTCTTGTAACGCCACCTCAAGCCGAAAAGGAGCAAGTCAATGACTCTACCGAGCAACAAACCGCCTGGCCGCGACATCCTGCATCGGCAAGTAGCCACCCGAGGCGAAAAGAGTTCCTAAGGGAGTACCCCGGCAACCATGTAGCAAAGAAGGAGCCAGCCAGGGTCCAAGACAAGGGAGATCCGCTACAACAAAGCACTCGTGAAGGACATGCCCAAACTTCAAGGCTCCTTTCCACTCGACGGTTAACCCAACTCTCCAACATCCCGGGCGAATTACTTTATTTGAGCTCTGCCTCTCTCAATCTACCGTAGAATCATGAGAAGCGCCGGATAATGAAGCCGCCTCGCTCATTTCCTGAAGGACAATGTAGTTTGTGCCCAATGTTATCGTCTTCAAAGGGCCAATACCTTGCATTACTTTTTCATCGAGGACATGCAAGTGAAGAACCCAAAGCACGATAGGCCGTTGTACTTCACCGCTATATCGGATCGTCCGAATCAACCGAGCTCAAGTTGACCCGATCCGTGAGTATCATCCCATTGAGAATTATACAACATCTGGGATACCACGCACCGTTAGCAACAACCGACTACCATCTACGGCTTCAATGCTACAAATTTCGCCCTTGGGCAAGATCAAACTCAAATGCCAAATAGGAGATTTGAAGACGATGTTACCGCTATGTCATCGACGCGATACATCTTACAATTTGCTTTCGGGTCAACTCGATCCATGAAAATTTGATCGCCCCATCTACGCTGCATCAATGCATGAAGTATGTAGATGAAGAAGGGATGGTTAAAACATTGGTCGCGAAAGGCAACCATTCAAAGGTGTGGAGAATTATTTTACCTGATTCTCGCCCACTACCTTGAGGAAGGCCAAACCGATGAACCACAGATCGAGGACTATGACGAAATGAAGCTCGACATAGAGTCCTAACAAGGTGTTGTTTTCAATGATGTAAAACCCTTTGTAATCGATCCAATGATCCCGATGACTACATAGTCGCATTTTAATGAAAATTATGATTTAGCTTACGACCGTGTTAAAAGTCATAATCGACCATGTCGTAAATTCTTCCACTGCTGTATGTCAACTCCGTGATTGCACATGCCCATTCACCGCCATTTATGACAACTCAAAGGCACTTTAATTCTTCACAAGTGGTTTTTGTGATACCGCCCCTAATAATGGTCGAAGACATTATCTTTGGGCGTGTCAACAAACCATTGCAAGTCGAGGTGGAACAACCCCAAGCAAAGAAAAAGAACCCCAATTTTCATATTTCACGACCGCAACATCCGATGAAGAAAATGGGATATGACTTCCTTCACAAAGAAGGGTTAAATTACGAAAAGGTATCAAAACGCCGATCCGACCGCTTATGTCCCTAAGGCCACCGATGATTACTATCATAAAACTCGTAGGGTGGGATATGAGTCACCGCATCATGGCATGTTATGACCGAGGATGAGTTAGATCACTCATCTTCTCAAGCAACTTCTCGATTCTCGACGCCGATAGGACATGAATTTAAGTCCTTGATGGTCAATATGACCTCACCATCCAATAGAGATCCAAGAAGATGATCTCTACCGCTATTGAAGATCCAATGAGTCACACGGAATGCAATGGGAACATCGCTTTGAACAACGGAACCACCCATCGATGACAAAATAATCCAAATAAATATGGGGACTAATCTAATCCAAAACCCATATTCATAAGTTTATAGTTTGACTACAAGAAAAGGAGAGCCTTATCGCTTGGTACAGAATATATCGATGTCTTCGCATGGAGTTATGAAGATATGCCGGTTTAGACCCTCAAGTGGCCATGCATCGCCTTTAACATTAAGCAGGAGCTAAACCTCTAAACAACAACAACGACGCATTTTCCCTCAGTCATGAAAGCCATCGAAAGAAATCGAAGCCGATCAAGCGTGGTTCATCCGAAGTGCAAAGATCCCGACCGGGTAGCAAATATAGTACCGCGGGTAAAGAAAAACGGACAGATCCGACCGGCGCTGATTACCGAGACGTAATACCGCATGTCCGAAAGACGATTTCTACCAATTACTTCGACATTATCATCGACAACACATGTGGATTCGAGGATGTCTTTATGGATGGCTTTTCGTGGTACAATCAAATCAAAATGCACCCGATGATGAAAAGCACATCGCTCAACACCGCCGAATATATCATATACATGCCGCTTGAAAACGCAGGGCTACATACCAACAGAAGATGACTACTATTTTCCAAAACATTTACTAAAACAAAGGAGTGCTACGAGATGATTTAGTAGTCAAGAGTCGCGCGAAAAGTGATCACTTGCACTTAATTTAAAGACATTTGAGATAATGCGTCACATCGCTTGAAGATGAACCCGACTAAGTCTTTTCCGGGATGTCTAGTGGCAAATTTCTAGGGTTCGTGGTCACAAGCAGATGGTATCCGCTCTCGACTCTGACAAAGTCAAAGCTATCCAGAACTTCCACCTCCTAGAAGCCTCGAGAGCTTCGTGGTCTCCAAGGGCTTTATATTCGCAGATTCATTTCCAATTTATCTGGAAATGTCAACCCTTCTCAAGCTCATGAAGAAAGGTGTATCGCTCGCTTGGGATGAAGATTGCCTGGCATTCAAGAGATCAAAACATATCTTTCTAATCCCCAGTTGCACCTAAATCGAAAGCCCTTCCCCGATTTACATCCGATCTACGAGTATGCGTAGCGTGTCTCTTAGCACAGATCTACTACAATGGCCATGAACAAGCAGCCTATTACCTCGACGCCGTCGGGTCAATATCGATATCCTCCCATTCAAGGAATGTTTGGCTTTGGTCTTTGCCATCCAAAAGATGCGCATTACCGGGGACGCTATACACGCCATCTCTAGAATCGAATCCCCATACGGGTATTTATGACCCACCGCACGCTGAATGGCCGAATGGCTAGATGGGCATTGTTATTATCTCAGACGATATTCACTTCAAACCTCGTAAAGCGTGAAGGGTCAAGCCGTGTGACCTTATGGCTAACCATCCATTGAAAGGTAAAATCAATTGTATCAAGACATGCCCGATGAACCTTATGAGGCTAATTTGGTCTCTAAGGAACAGTATGGCGCTTGTTCTTCGATGGAGCCGCAGAGCACTCGATGGCCTCGCTAGTACGGAGTGGGGTGGTATTGATATCTCCACAAAACCACGGATACCGCTGAATGTGTCGTGTCGAACCATGCACCAATAACGAAAGTATAATGCGCTATTGATTGGTCTCGACATAGCCAAACATTTAGGCGCGGAAACACCTTGAAGCATTTGGGGATTCACAGCCTAATCGTGAAAACAACTAAGAGGAGAGTACGGAAGTCGCACTAAGACCTTATCCCTCATCATACCGCCGCGGACTTTAGTCAATCCTTTGGAAGCTTTTACATTGATCATGTGCCCCGCTTGCGTAACACTTATGCCGACAAGCGCATGCTCTTGCAATACGCTTAGCCCTGCCAGAATGCTACTCACAGGTTATTGTGTCTAGTCGGCAGCCTATTTCACCAAAATATGCATTAACCAAGCAAATAAGACTAACCTAAGTCACTTGAAGCACGACTCGGCGTTTCCGATCATCGACTATGTCTTGCATGGATATTGCCCAAGACATAAAAGAAAGAGAGTCAATTCGCCGACGCATCAAGATTTTACTATGATTCCCAATTACGCATTTATATAGAAGGTCGTGATGATGGGTTATCGCCCGATGTTTGTCAACTAAGGAAGCAGAGCAAGTCTTGAAAGAAGCTCATAATGGTGTTTGTGGAGCACACCACCGACCTAAGTTATGGACCGATTGCAGACTTGGGTATTATGGCCAACTATGGTAAAGACGCCAGAGCTTACGCTAAACGGTGCCATGCATGCCGATACATGCTAACTATCTTCATCAACCGAACACTTGCATCCCATCGCACGCCCCGCCATTCAAACATGGGGAATGGACATTGTTGGTCCAATTTCTCCGCTTCTTCAAAAGGACATCGCTTCATATTGGCGATAATCGATTATTTTCAAAGTAATGGCCATCCCATTGAGATTGGTCAAGACAAGTGATGTGATTAAATTTGTTAAACATCATGTCATATACCGATATGGTGTGCCCAGCATTGTCCACCATAATGGTCCACAATTTGTCAATATGCTTTCACGCTAAGCTTCGATAAATTCAATCCGAATTTAGCATCAACAAATTTTACTACCCACAATAACGGAAGTCGCTTTTAATAAGACGATCATCAAGATCCTTACTAAGATGGTTTCTTCAAATAAGAAGGATTGGGATGATAAGTTGGGACAAGTTTAGGGCACCGCGAAATTCTGTTCGCATTAATCAATCGAATGACGATCAAGAAAATCATCGCCGACGCTTTGAGGAACTTGAAATGCCGATGAGAAGCTACTACAGCTCAACAAAGATATCGAAGTTGTACCGCACTGATTTCTAAAGCATTTGACAAGAAAGTCCGAGGTCAGATTTTCAAGGAAGGCGACCTTTGTGCTCGCTGTCCGACTCGATGATCCTCAATTCTAAGAAGAAGGGGAAATTGAACCAAAATGGGAAGGACCATTCAGAGGGAGTCTGCATTCAATGGAGCCGCATCGCCTAACCAATCAAGAAGGCGACAAAATCATGATGTTTATCAACGGAATTTCAAGAAATATTACCCCTAATTAATTATCTTATTACTTCTAGGTATTGGCTTACCAAGTAATATTCCAATATTTTATATTCACAATATTCGCCGCTTACAAATGACGATTATTGTCCAATATTGGCCTACCAAGTGATGTGTCAATATTCTTACAATGTCCACCATTTCCCATAAGTGATGTTCATTATCCTATATTGGCCTACCAAGTGATGCGCCAATGTTCTAATTTCACCCCTATCGCTTCTTTCATCGAATAGCGGTCTACCATGCAGGTGCCTCTATTTCAACCATAGTCGCTATAATTCTATGTCAACGACTAACCACTCCCACATGGTCATTTCATTGAATGACTTTGTTCATAATCATTGTTGTTATACTTTCATGTCAATGAACAACATGATTACTCGACGCATCGCTATACTTTTATGTCATCGAATGATTCGATCACAACTTTCACACTATCTTATTCCTGTAATAGCCTACCATGCAATTTACCTTTATTCCAATCATAGTCGCTATACTCTCATGTCAATGAACTAATTTGACTACTCCCACATGATCATTCCTTTAAATGATCTGCTTGTAATCCTTGTTGTTATACTTTCACGCCATCAACAACTCGATTACTTTGATCACAATCATTATACTTTTATGTCAATCAATGATTCGATCATCCTCATATGATTTTATTCCTATTAATGACCTACTAGGCAATTTGCCTTTATCTTTTAATCCAACGCCTTGAACGGCTAAGGATAGAGGGAGATTTTAGCATTAAGCCTAAAAGAACCTCCTCAAAACTCATCATACCGAGGGGAGATGGCTAGTCCAGCTCAACCAAGAATCGGTAAAGACATACCAAGTCCGCTGATACGGAGTTTGCTAAAATTCCGTGTTGCAAATGCAAATTGCACAAGAAAACATTAAATGGACACCAAAGACTAAATTTTATAACAAAGTCAAGGGTACATAGATTACAAGTTCTCAAGGGTTTGGCGGATTTCGAGCAATCTTGACCATAGTTTCTTTGTGAGTTTACTTTAACCTCCTCCGCCGCTATGAAGATCGCCGCGTAAAGTACAGATCTCGCTCACAAAGCAGCTTTAGCCCATCCAGTCATTGATTCAACTTTGCATCAAGGCCTCGCGGTTCGCAAGATTGAGCTATCGAGTTTGATGTTTTTCAAGAGTGCCGCTAGCCCACTCGCCTCTGCCAATTTTGCTTGAATATCGACGAAAGTACTTTATAGAGTCAACCAGAGTTGTTGGTTACGCCGACGCCAAAGAACCCTTTCTTTTCATCATACGTAGATGTGGCCTTTTCAAAGAGCCGCCAATAGATCGCTTTTCTCGAAAGTAGTTGCGCTGGAGCTCAAATTGGGTATCATCTCTATTCTCCTAAGCCGCATAGCACGGTCCTCAATCATGGAACGAAGGGACCGGTCACTGCCTTTGCCATCCGCTGAAAGGGTCTCACTGCACTTATAAGTTCGTAAGGCAGCCAGAGTCAGAGCGCTGGTCGCTTTGCATCACATCCGTGAGAGGTTCCAATACAGCCTTGATCCAAGAAAGTCACCACCACGCCTAACACTTGAACAGAGACTCTTTAGGATGGTGAGGAAATTATGGCGATCATAGATACTCGTGATTCTTTTGACAAATCAAAAGAAGAGGGGTACAGCAGAAGGATTTGAACCCGACGACAAGCCGAGAACGGATCAAGGACTTCAATCGAAGGAGGGTGGCGACAGCCAAAGCTGAGGTCTCGTGCACAATCGCGTGGATCGCCGAATCATCATCTCGGCCCCGGGTTCTCGACTCAAACAACAAATATCACGGAGACTCTTCAAAGATCAACAGCATACTCTTGGCAAAGATCGAGGGCCTTCAAGAATGGGCTCAAACCGGTGGCGCCTCAATCAAGCTCTCCTACACGCTTGACTACACGCTGGTCCGAGGAGGCCCCGGTCTTTAGATCCTTGAGTGGTTGGCACCAAAGCTAAGGCCCTCCGTGTCTGCCGGGGTGGCTGGGGCACAGCCCAACAGTCGGGTCGGGCGAGGTAGAACTTTCAAGAGGATCCTCGAATATGTTCCGATGGTTCTCCAAAAGGAGCCAAATCTCCGTGTGTCTTCGACATGTTCAAATGAGTTTCTTCAAAACCAGCAGAAGAAGAGATGTTGCTACCAGACTATCTAGAGCTCATCTATATCCTACCGGGTCTCATGTGGGCCGGATTGACGTGATGGCTCTTGAGTCCCATGAGGGTCGGATTGGCGGAGGGCTCCATATCGACTGGGGTTTAGCCCCAAAGATCCGCTTCGCAAATACTCTTTAGTCCCTAATGCTCGCTGAAGTCCGCCTTCCTATAACGCCCCAATCAATCGTGAGCCCGTAAGAGTTGATGTTAAAGCCCGAATTTCTCGCTTGCCATGCAATGCCACTTTGCGCTTAACGCCGTCCGGATTGAGGGTCTCGCGAAGAGAAAACGAGCACCGTGCCGCCACCGACGGTCCAATACCAAGCCCTGCTCCTACAACTAAGCCGCAGCTCGCCGGATTGTAATTGAGGATTGATTACCGACATACTGGTCATACCCGAACCGACGAAAGCAAAGCGCAAGGTAGATAAGGCTCGCACGCGATATAGACCTAAACGCATACAAAATACCCCGCCGATGCTCATGAGCCATAAGAAGCAGCTGCGATAGAGTGGTATAACCCTCGGCATCGGGTTCATCCACTAAAGCTTGTCCATAGTGACCCCGTGAAAATGAGGGAGGCACCGCTAAAAGAATAACTCTTATAGTCCCTGAGAGCCACGACCGAAGCCATGTAATGCTTGGTCCAATCGACGCTTTCTAGCCTCCGATGAAAGGAGTAACTTGTCCCTCCACATGTGCGTAGGTGTACCCATAAGAGTAGGGCAATGCATGACTAACCACGCCATAAGATAGCGATGGTAATTCTACCCTTGGGTTCTCGACCATGGCGTAAGGCATAGCAAAGACGCCGCGAACCCGCAAAGGAATACCGCAATCATGGCAGGAAGAAGTGCATATTGACTGCGGCGCCAAGGCATGTGCCAGGAAAATCACCTCGATGCCAAGAGGGTCAAAGCCAGGATGACGATGTGTTTGAGCACAACATGAGGTATCGCTAGCACGCCTTCAAGAAATCGGCTCCCCGCCCGTAAAGATAAGTGTCAAATGTCGCCCTTCCGAAGCCATGCTCGCCCTGTTAGTCACATAGGACATCGAAGGTTACCGGCACAAGCCGTGACAGCACCCACCAAGAGGACCTGTGGGCACCATCGCATCTTTCTTATCATCTAGCCCCTCAAAGAGGTAGTGAGCCCAAATGTCGCGGACTAATGGACTTCTCCCCTTCTTATCGGCGCCGCCGCCTACATGTGCAAATATGATAATGGCACATCACTTCCCATAGGTCTCCACTACTTGGGGTGATCTCTTTCCAAATCAGCTTCTTTATACCTCGATGTACTCATACGGATACCTCCCATGAGGTAGTCCGTAATCTCGCCATCTCATGCAAAGCAATCCCCAACTCGCCATCCGGGTGAAGAAAGTGTGAGTATCAGATTATACAACTCCAAGATTCCAAGGAACTCTTGAGAATTGTTCCTCAAACCCAGCTGAGTTCCCGATAGAGCCCTAAGGCCAAACCTCTCCAACTCGCCACGATACTCTTCTAGAATGTATTCTGATGCGAGGCCACCATTGCAAGGACCCCATCGAGACCAACCAGAGTCCGGAATCCTTGGCGGGAATTGCCCTTCCGCTTTATGGAAAGCACGACCAAAGGTGTTGGCCGCGATAATGATTCACCAACAGAAGCTCCTTTGAAAAGTCCAGTTGTAGACCGCTACATGATGACCATGGCGGTCCACTTGTGCACCATCTCGAAAACGACCACACATTACTCCGCCTTGAGTGGGAGTTAGATCCCACCATCTTCCTAGGAGTAGAAACAAATTTTAGCTAAGTGAGTGAACAAACACGCTCCATTGCGGGCAAGAACATGTAGCGTGAGTTCACCACCCGAGCCACTTGTATGAACCCAAGTCCAATAGATCCGATCCTCAAGATCATCGCCAAACAAGAAGACAGCTTTATAATCTGGTCCTGCTGACGATTCCGTGAGGGGCATCTCAGAATCCAACGCCTAAATGTGGGTGTCGAGGGTTCAGAGCAGCTTCAATTCTTCTTCATTCCTATCCACAAATGCGTGAACGCTCATGAGAGGGGAGAGAAAGTCTCCGTTTTGAGCACCATTTGTTCAAAGCACCCCGCTGAGGGATGGGGGTAGAGGGATGCTCAACTACACAAAAGAAGAAGAAGTTAATCTTAGAGGCTTAAATCGCCACTTCAAAAGACAAAGTCATCTCAAGAGCTTAACCTCCAAACGCATCTAACTGCCATCAATGGGCTTAACTTCGCACAAACGAACCTCGCCAAGCTAGGCTCATCCAACAAGCAAGTTCTATTTAACGAGACTCATCTTCCTGTAAAACGAAGCTCGCCAAACGACTCGCTCTCCAGACAAACGAGCCTCGCCAAACGAGACCCATCCTAATAAGAAGACGAGCCTCGCTAAACAAGACTCACCATTCAAAGAGACGACTCACCAAACGAAGCCATCTAAGATAATCAAACCTCGCCAAACGTGACGAAGTTTCAAAACAGACCCTATGGGGATCTGAAAATCAAGAACCTCGCCGAGGTTTATCAGCCAAACGAGGCAAGCCTCGCTAAAACCGCCGGTGCAGCTTAGAAAGTTTATCTTTGAGATCGATCTCGCCTCCAGTGAAAATTATGTCACTAAATCAACTCTACCAGATTATAAAGGTCATGTCTTGGCGAAGCGATGCTCTTACTTTACCCGCGGAAAGCTGACGGCGGTGGAGCAGAGCCGTAAGTCCCAACGCTTTTGCCTTTGCCAAGAGCGGTTTTGGGGCCATTGCTTCGAAAGGCCAAGGAGGATTTCGTGATCTAAATTTGTGGCTTGAGGAAGATGAGCAGTGGGGAACTTTCTCATTCTTGCCATATATGGTCTCAAGAACCCAACCGACGGCCGAGATATACGCCCGCATCTCACGTGATCATCGGCGCGCAGATCTCTGGACGAGATCCGGGATATGACAAGTCACCGAAAGGGGCTAATCCCTAATTTGCCACGCGGATGCGGATTTAAAGAGAAATCGAAACTAAACGCCAAGGGTCGCGGAGTGCAGGTTCGTGGCCTTGCCCTCATACCAACTCCCGGCGAGGTTGGAGTGCGGTTCGCCAATAGCTATTAGAAAATTCAAAGTATTCCGCACCCCACACAACTGATTCAAGTCCGAAAACTTTGAAGGGGTCTTGTAGACAAAAAATCCTCTAGGCGCAGGGTCACAAGCATCCTAGTTGTTAAAGCTTCAAAACGACTCGCGCAGGCTCGACCTCAATACAGGTTTGCAATGAGGAGCGGAGTTCAATCGTAACACGCAGGCTCAGACGAAATGAAGCTCAACAGCTATATGATGAGGTTCGCCCCTCAACACTTAAAATTGACGAGGCTCGCCCACAACATCAAAGTTTACAGACTCGCCACACTATCAAAGTTTGGCTAAGTTCTCCATTCGACTAAGTCCGCCGCAAAGAAGCTCCTCTGTCGACGAGGTTCGCCTCAGTAGCTTAACCTCGCCATTCAACCGGTTCGCTTACAGCAAGGAACTCGCCATTCAACCGAGGTTCACAGATGCCAGCGAACTCGCCATTCAACCGAGGTTCGCCAAAGCAGTTGAACCTCGATTCAACCGAGGTTCGCTCATAGCAGTTGAACTCGACATTTAACCGAGGTTCGCCACAAGAGTGAGCCTCGACATTCAACCGAGATTCGCCAACGCAATGGGCTTAAAACCCAACCATTTCATCCGAGGTTCGTTTACAACAAATGGCTCGCTATCCTACCAAAATGCATAAATGAATCCAGCCGAGGTTCGCCAAGCAATGAAGCTCGCTTAAGAAACCGGTTCATCCAAGCAAATAACCTCGCCATTCAATCAAGGTTCATACAGAGCTTAAGCTCACATCTAACGGCTCGAGGCTCGCCATAACAAAGAAAGGCCACGGCCACGATGTACCACGCGGTATCGCTTATACCCACGACCACGCAGAATTCAATCCACGCTCCCACGCATTATAGCACACCGCTATGTGCTTAATTGTTATAAATAGTCTTGGACGACTATGGGAAAAGGGACTTTTGGGAACTTTTGGAAAATTCAGCACTTGCGCGCAAGAGAGATTGAGTTCTTCCTCAATCATCAACAACTTTGTTCGGATCACAACTGAAAGCCGATCTCTACGTGAGCATTGAGTGAAGTCTTTCGCCACCAAGAACCCATATAAAAGAGAAGTCAAATCAACCTTCTCTTCCTCTGTAACCGAGAGAGTGTGATTGTAATTCTTCTTCAAATTCAATCAATACAAAACTTTTTCGACTCTACAGGACTATCCAAGGTAACACGCTGCCTGCGGTCTCTTGCCCGTGAAAAGAGCAATGTAAGCCTATGCATTCATATCATAGCAACAAGTCTAGAAGAGTTTCATTCTTTTAGCATAACGCCACGTATGAACGGACTCGATAATCCGCGACGCTAGCCCAACTCAAACGGTATTGGTAAGGCTAATCAAACCCTGATGTAATGAGGGTTTGCCAAAAATCCTATAAGTATTATGGTTAATTTCATTATTTCCACGCGCAAAAAGAATCATAATAAATAATGAAAGGGATGGATCTTATTCATTTGAAGCAAATATAAAAGAGCTACAACCGCTTAAACATCGCCTATGATAAAGGATTTGTTGTTCGAATGGAGACACTTCACCATTGTAAGCCCGGGAGTTCTTCCCGCAACTCGCTGGCTCAAGGACTCCTCATGCGGTTCGTCTTCGGTTGCCTCCTCGAGCGCCTGGCCGCTTCGCCGCGACTGCTCCTTAGATGCATGTGAGGGCTCTTCCTTGTTGGCCTTGGCCACCCAAACCGGCCATCTTATCTTCCTCAAAGATGGAGCTCTCCGGAAAGCAAGATATCCTTCCGCACTCGCCACGATATCACCGATGTGGCTTAAGGAAGAATATGCTTCAAAGAATAACCGCCTCGAGCTGATCGCTAAGGTCTCTTTGCATCTGACCTCGAGCCCAAGAAAACACGAGCATCGCCATGCCTCTAAACGCCACCGAAAGCGTATATGTATGAGAAAGCCCCACTACCAAGCAGCCTCTTGGTGCCCTCTGAGTCGCCCCTCCGTGATGGGCGCAGGTCGCTAACAATGGCTCGAGCCAGCTGGTAACCATATCCCGTATCAAAGCCATCCGGATCAAGCACCTGAATTGATGAAGAGAAAGCCCGCCATGAAGGACCTTTTCGATCACGGTTTACCGTGAGAAAAGAATGAGCCGATTTCCAAACAGATAATAAGATGGGATGGATCTTCATCCAAAGATCAACGCCTCGCCGATCATGGAGTCGAGATGTAGGCTCGCGTAAGAAAAGAGGACTTTAGAATTTTTAGTAAAAATTGGCAAAGCTTATTTGGCTAAAAGCTTACCCGCCTCCTTCTGTAGCTTCAGAGGCTAGCGAAGTCTACCGTGAGGCGATCTATCGCTGATGTCATCAACCGCCAATAACCCTCGTGGTGCTCATCTATCTCAACTACCGCGTACCGATTCGAGAGAGGCGAAAGAGGAGTACCTACCGCTACACAAAGGGAATGTCTCACCTCTTTTAATTATAGTGGTATTGGCCAAACCCGGTCCTATAATTAATCAAGAGAAAGTTCATACCTTCTTCGTGGATAGTAGCTTCGCAAATCCTCACAAAGGGTATCTCCATCTTGTGACCAAGCGCCAGAGCAAGTCATCCATGGAAGTGTTGCCATATAAGCCGATCCCACCTAAATCTTCCATGGAGAATTCAAAAAAAGGCATTAGGAAGGCTAATGCAATTAAGGCAAACAATAGGTAAAGCTACATACCTCCTATAGTGGAGTTAGCTTGCCTAGTCTCTGCTTGTGCATTTGTCTCCTCGCAATCTCTAAAAGAGCAAAAAGTAAAGAGGCAATTAGTGGGGTACAAACTCGAAGTCATTCCATCTCGCATTCGCCACCCGTAAGAGGAATTATCGATGTTAGATGTACTGGTCCACGGATCGTCCTACATCGCCTCCTCCGCCATAGCTCCATACATTTGTTGAGTAAAACTTGGCTCAAAGATGAGCGTAACCGACTCAGCAGAATTGTGGGAGGAGAATCAAAGCCGTGATCATAATCCCTAAAACCCTCGCATGCAAATAAAAATGTCGGGCCTAAAAGCCGAAATTTTGTGTTACATCGCCTAATTGTTACCTCCACACCGACCGGATCATTACTAGTCAAGTCTATATCAAGGGACCGAGGATTCACGCCATTCTTATGGGCTAACCTCTTTCGCTTAACCCTTGAGAGGGTCGAAATTCTTCCTCTTCGCAGATTTTCCCGAAAATTCAATTGATGAGAAATCTAATGGAAAGGATGAGAAAACGAAAGGGAAAAGGAGAAGGTACCGAGGTCCTTCATGAGCCGCAGCTTGGTCCTCTCCTAAAGTAGCAAGCCGAGTTGTGGAATTCCTCCTCACCACTCTGGCCGATAAGATCACGCTCCTCGAAGCTTGAGCAGATTCCCAGCCGCTTGAGTACCGGCTCGAACGATGCTTCGCCTGTGATCCGAGATGGCCCTCACAGGATCGGTTCGCTGGCTACTAATAGCCAACTACAATGAAGGAATGTCGACTACCGACGGTCTCGAGCTCTCGAGACCAACCTAACACCGTACACCCCATGACGCTCCACAACCATGCTCAAGGCCATCCACAAGTCCACTCGAGTCCGGAGTCCGTTTGGGTTCCCAACATAAAGTTGGTCGTAAACCAACCGGGCGAAAGCAAAACGACAAAAATAAGGCTCATGAAGCATTCCTCACTTACCGGAAGGTGAGATACCTCGCCCGATATTCACTAACCAGCTTGAAATAGCCAATGTTAAGTGAAGTCCTGCGGTTCTTCGCACCTCCTCCGACCAAGGACTCACCATATTGACCGAGAATCGAGGAAAACATCCGAAAAGATCCACCCTTTGTGAATCGTGATCTGCTTGATCTCTCGCAAAACCACGCCTTCCATCTGCAACTCTACCAACCGAAGAAAGGAGTAGACGATCTGGAACCCGGCCGACATCATGTCCGACGATGAAGGACCAACCGTGTCATCAATAGGTATATGGGAGCTCTACTTGACGGAAGGGATACGGATGATGGCTCGCCCTTTCTCGGGTAAACGCCGAACTATATCGCAATCCACGGTGAATACCGCCACCATCAATGGAAGGAGAGAGAGTTCTTCTTGTAGGCGAAGTTGAACTGCAGGATAAAGGACCTCCAAAGGTAAAACATCATCGATTGATATGGAACCACACACTTTGAGCCGATTGCAAGATAGCGCTAGAAGAGTTGTCGGCTGGATAGGCTTCACCGCATGCCACGTAAAGGTCGCAAACTTGGTCCCCAAGGAAAGCTTCTTTGGCGAATCGAGTGTATAAGAGTTAGCCTCGACTTCTTGATCGTTCATTAACCTTCAAGGAGTGAGCGTGATAGTTCACATATTTCCCAGATTTGTCCTCCAAATGCCGAACAAGTAATTGGCTAACCGCTCGCACTCACCTCGCGATTTCCTCTAAGGTTCGATTGGGCCGAGCTATATGGTAATGACAAGTGAGATCCCATAAAGTCTTATAACGACGGCGCGCGCGTTCCTTCACCGCTCGCCTCGATTGAGGAAAAGTACTCGATATAGCATCTTCCCATGGGTAGACCGGAATACGTACATCTCATGCAAAGCCAACCCCAACTCGCCATGTTTGGAAAAACGATTCGAATTATAAAGCTCAATAAGGTAAAGAAATGGTTGACACCGATTGAAGGCCATACATAGTGGCACTAATCGCCAATACGTACCGCAAGCACGGTTCTCCATCCCATCTACCGAGGACGAAGCGGCCAGCGACCCACCCGCTTACATTTGACGAAAGTGTACCTACCGAAGAATCTATGATCGACGACGCGATCTCGCCCAATTTAGCAAGGCGATTCTTCAAAGTCGTAGGCAGAACAAAAAGCTCATCACGGGCGGTGTTCAAATTCTACAACCCTGTGGTGAAGGCCGATGACGCTGATTCCTGGAACCCGAACCTGCCGGGTAATAAACCCACAATGAATATGATCATGCTTCTGGCCGACGCCATGACATACCTGCGGTCACGATGGTGTCTAAGGTCGGTCAATGAGAGTTGACGAGGTATCCGGAATATACAAGGGCCTCCGCCGCCTTTGTTCAACCACCTCTCACTCTCGATAAGAGTCAGATCCCATCCTTAACCGAAGCCAATAGATAACTGCCTTCGCAGGTTCGTGAGCCGGTGTCCCTTACGAAGGGCATCGGTGACCAAACGTCGGAGAACGCGAACTTCCCTCAAATACTCGATCGCTCCGCCGATGTCCCCGGCGCAAATCGAGGCGCAGATAGAAATCGTGGTCATCACACATGGAATAATAGTCACTATGACGCCCATCGACCGCGAGGGTCGAAAAGCTCCCGAGGAATAATCAACCAAATCGAAAATACTCGCTAGTAAATGGCGCTGAATTCATCTTACATAGATTGAGTCACGACCTTATATCGGTATGACGATTTCATCCAGATAAATACCCGAGAACGATGAATATAGTCGGTAAACAAAGCGATAATATATATCCCGCTCTACGGGCAAGAGTAACGGTGGAAATCGCCCCGCTAAAACATCGAGACGGTGATTTTGAAGCCTCGATCCTCACGCAAGGAGAATCTCGCTTCTTCCCAATCGCTTCACAAAGGAGAACGGCTGGTCATAACGGTGTATTAACTGAAGCCTCGATCCTCACGGCGAGGATTTCGGCTTTCCCAATCGCCTCACAAAGGAGAGCGAAGCGGGGACATGACGATATACGCCGAAGATAATGTTGGCGCACCACCAAAAGAAGGAGGCGCAGATTCACGCCGGGCAGGCGAAGTCGACCTCTGAGCGCGATCCTCCCGACGACATCTAAACCGCAAAAGAAGACAAATAAAGTCGATATGCTCAAAAATTAGCTTAAAAGGCATCAAAGACGATCGGCAACAACCGACGCTACCGAACACCACTGTGCACACCAGGCGCTTAGCCAGGTTTTTCAGTCAGCGGGCTTAGGCGCTGCTCAGCAACTGGCGGCCTGTGTCTCCAGGCTGCCAGTAAATGCTTCAGTCGCGGCTCAGCGCTGCCAGTAAATACTTCAGTTCGCTTCAGGGCTACGTCGAAGGCCGCGGCTTCAGTCAGGTTCAGACGGCTGGACGCCGGCCACGGCTACCAGTATACTGTAAGCGCTTCACCGGCCACACCATCTGCCGCCACGGCTGGGCTGTCTGGATCGCCGCCACCATCAACCGCTCTCCGCCTCGATTGATTTTGCACCGCACACAAGAAAAGAAAAAAAAGAAGAAGAAAAAAGAAAAAGGACTTGTAAAGCTCTCGTGATGCATACCTTGTTGATCGAGGAAGAAAAGACGCACGAGAAGCAGATGAAAACAAGAGAGAGAGAGAGAGGTGGGGGCCGCCTAGGTCCAAGAAAGAGGCCTTGTGGGTATTTATAACATCCCCATATGCACCCAATCCTCTTGGAACAAGGACTCCTATTTGGCAAGAAGTAGGAATTCTAATTGGAGTCCAAATCAATTCTAATTAGGACTCTAATCAGCCCCCAATTAGGAGTCCTAATTGGAACCTTATCCTGATATCAAAACGCCAAATCAGTCCGCTGATTGGCTCCTACTCCTTCGCCAAGTTTGAAAGATTCTCAAGATTGATTCTGCTAATAACATCTTGTGAAGGCCCCCATCGACGCCAATCAACGCCTAATCCTACTCCAACTAGGATTACGAGTATAAACCGCTTCCCAATTTATCGAGAACCCTAAGAATATTTTCACACAAAATATTCTCGTGGATAACTCGATCGCGATTGCATCGACGCCGATCAACGCTACGCCTAATCCTACTCCAACTAGGATTACGTAGTATAAACCGTTTCCCAATTTATCGAGAAGTTCCTAAGAATATTTTCACACAAAATGTTCTCGGATAACTCGATCGTATGGATTGCATCGACGCCGACACCAAGCCTAATCCTACCCAACTAGGATTACGAGTATAAACCGCTTCCAATTTATCGAAGTTCTGAAGAATATTTTCACACAAAATATTCTCGTGGATAACTCGATCGCGGATTGCATCGACGCCGATCAACGCTCGCCTAATCCTACCCAACTAGGATTACAGTATAAACCGCTTCCCAATTTATCGAGAAGTTCCTAAGAATATTTTCACACAAAATGTTCTCGTGGATAACTCGATCGTATGGATTGCATCGACGCCGATCAACGCGTCGCCTAATCCTACTCCAACTAGGATTGCGAGTATAAACTGTTTCCTAATTTATCGAGAAGTTCCCGTAAGAATATTTTCACAAAAATATTCCTAGGGATAACTTGATCATGCGAATTGCATCGGCCGATCAGCGTCGCCTAATCCTACTCAACTAGGATTACAGTATAAAGCTGTTTCCCAATTTATCGAGAAGTTCGGAAGAATATTTTCACAAAAATATTCCTAGGGATAACTTGATCATGCGAATTGCATCGGCCGATCAACGCGTCGCTAATCCTACTCCAACTAGGATTGCGGTATAAACTGTTTCCCAATTTATCGAGTTCCGGAAGAATATTTTCACACAAAATGTTCTCGGGGATAACTCGATCGTATGGATTGCATCGACATCAACGCGTCGCCTAATCCTACTCCAACTAGGATTACGGTATAAACTGTTTCCCAATTTATCGAAGTTCGGAAGAATATTTTCACACAAAATGTTCTCGGGGATAACTCGATCGTATGGATTGCATCGACATCAACGCGTCGCCTAATCCTACTCCAACTAGGATTACGGTATAAACTGTTTCCCAATTTATCGAAGTTCGGAAGAATATTTTCACACAAAATGTTCTCGGGGATAACTCGATCGTATGGATTGCATCGACATCAACGCGTCGCCTAATCCTACCCAACTAGGATTACGGTATAAACTGTTTCCCAATTTATCGAGTTCCGGAAGAATATTTTCACACAAAATGTTCTCGGGGATAACTCGATCGTATGGATTGCATCGACGCCGATCAACGCGTCGCTAATCCTACTCCAACTAGGATTACGGTATAAACTGTTTCCCAATTTATCGAGTTCCGGAAGAATATTTTCACAAAAATATTCCTAGGGATAACTTGATCATGCGAATTGCATCGGCCGATCAACGCGTCGCCTAATCCTACCCAACTAGGATTGCAGTATAAACCGTTTCCCAATTTATCGAAGTTCGGAAGAATATTTTCACAAAAATATTCCTAGGGATAACTTGATCATGCGAATTGCATCGGCCGATCAACGCGTCGCCTAATCCTACCCAACTAGGATTGCAGTATAAACCGTTTCCCAATTTATCGAGTTCCGGAAGAATATTTTCACACAAAATGTTCTCGGGGATAACTCGATCGTATGGATTGCATCGACATCAACGCGTCGCTAATCCTACTCCAACTAGGATTACGGTATAAACTGTTTCCCAATTTATCGAGAAGTTCGGAAGAATATTTTCACACAAAATGTTCTCGGGGATAACTCGATCGTATGGATTGCATCGACATCAACGCGTCGCTAATCCTACTCCAACTAGGATTGCAGTATAAACCGTTTCCCAATTTATCGAAGTTCGGAAGAATATTTTCACAAAAATATTCCTAGGGATAACTTGATCATGCGAATTGCATCGGCCGATCAGCGTCGCTAATCCTACTCCAACTAGGATTACGGTATAAACTGTTTCCCAATTTATCGAGTTCCGGAAGAATATTTTCACACAAAATGTTCTCGGGGATAACTCGATCGTATGGATTGCATCGACATCAACGCGTCGCCTAATCCTACCCAACTAGGATTACGGTATAAACTGTTTCCCAATTTATCGAAGTTCGGAAGAATATTTTCACAAAAATATTCCTAGGGATAACTTGATCATGCGAATTGCATCGGCCGATCAACGCGTCGCTAATCCTACTCCAACTAGGATTACGGTATAAACTGTTTCCCAATTTATCGAAGTTCGGAAGAATATTTTCACACAAAATATTCTCGGGGATAACTTCGATCGTATGGATTGCATCGACATCAACGCGTCGCCTAATCCTACCCAACTAGGATTACGGTATAAACTGTTTCCCAATTTATCGAGAAGTTCGGAAGAATATTTTCACAAAAATATTCCTAGGGATAACTTGATCATGCGAATTGCATCGGCCGATCAACGCGTCGCTAATCCTACTCCAACTAGGATTACGGTATAAACTGTTTCCCAATTTATCGAGTTCCGGAAGAATATTTTCACAAAAATATTCCTAGGGATAACTTGATCATGCGAATTGCATCGGCCGATCAACGCGTCGCTAATCCTACTCCAACTAGGATTACGGTATAAACTGTTTCCCAATTTATCGAGGTGCCTGCCAGCCGAGGGAGGTTTGCCACTTTGTCGAGCCACCTCGCCAACTTGTCGAGGTGCTCCTACTGCCAGGTGGCTCGGCCAAGGGTCGAAACATTCCGCGATTTGTATAAATAGGGGGTCTTCTGAGGAGGTCGGATCTTAGGTCGGATTTTGGAGACTTTGAGGTCGGATTTTTGGGGTTTGGCTTGGATTTTGGCGGACTTGAAGAGCCCTCGCGAGATCTACTTACGACGCTCAGCAAAGCGCGAGCACAAGTCCAGCCAACGCCGATCTTCAATCAAAGGTAACCGAATTGGTCGAACTACAGATACCCTCTAGATTAAGCTTCGTCTTAATCTCGGGGATAGCTGTGATTTCTCCTAGTAGATCTCACTGCCTCCCACATCCTCTCCTTCGTGAGTGTGATCCCCCTCGCTTCCGCGGAAACGAGCCCCTTTACATCTGTAGTTCCAACCCGGTCCTACCGATCGGGATTGCGCGTGGTCCACGGACACAATAAGTCCCCAAGACAGCAAAGAATCCACGCAAGCTTGTGATCCGATATAACAGATCCCCGCGCTTGTTCACAAGGATAAAAGTTGTAATCTTTTGATTTTCATTGTAAGCCTTAAAATAAAGGCGATATTTCTCTTGAATTTTGTTGTAGGCCAAAAAGTAGCAAGTTCAAATCAATGACAATCATCCCAACTTTTACCACAACACCGAGTTCTATTAAAATTAAAATATGAAGGAATTTAAAGATCTCTTTACCACCAATATTTAGTTAAGACAGGATAAGAAGATGAGATGTAGAGATTTAATTTCAGTAAAAATCATATTAACTCAACTACAGTTCTTTATAAATTTAAATATGACCATCCACCATGGGTGAATTAGATAGTTGAGATGTTCCAATATGATCATGGTCTTGGGGTTTGATTCCAGACGAGGTTATCAGAAAAAAGACCAAATTTAAGGATCTCTTTACAACTCATAGTTAGTTAGTGAGATAGGATAAGAATATGGGATATATAGATAAGTTTTAGTAAAAAAATATTTTTCCCTAAAATGTTAAATCTTTACAAAGTTTCGGATAAGAATATGGGATTTGAAGAGTGGATAGATATAAACAGAATGGCTTAACACTAAATATATTTAGTTTAATTTTGACTAGTATTTTGGTGCACGCGATGCGTGCATGCTATGATACACACTTGTGCATAAATAATTGTTAACACCTTAATAATTAACATGCAAAGTTTGGGGTGATTATGAAATAATGGATGGTTTGTTAGTTATTAAATAGTGGAGTAGTAATGAATTAGATTGTTATTGCTTTTTTCCCCAAACTTATCCCTCCACTAAGTTGTAAATTATAGGGAGTTGTGTGTATAATTTTTGGGATATGAATGAATTTTTTTTAAAATGGTGACTAATATAGGGGCAGAACACTTTTGTATCACAGAAATGATGAAGTGTAATCCCACTCCAGAAGTCGACACGTGTCCCGAGTTAACTATGCACCAAATCGACTCGACCCTATGCAGGACGAGTCAAATAACGTTGTCACTTGATCCTTCCCAAGAAGGGCCGAGTCAAAAGGCGTTCTCACTCGGATCCTGCTATTAAGGCTGATTCCATGCCTCTTCATTTTGTAAGACCAAGTCAAAAATCCCTCAGTCCAAAATGACCGAATCAAGAGGCGTCTTTTATTGACCCTCTCGCAAAGCCGAGACGAAATGTGGTCATTCTCGAATCTCTCGCCGACAGCCGATCACCATCATATTAAATGCACGGTCGGAGCCATCATTACATCCACCTCAAAAATCTTAATGACTCATCGGACCTCGTCAGCACTTTACTTCCCCTGTCACCATCGCATTAATCACAAAGGTGCCGCAGTGACACCTGTAAAGTATCAGCCGAATAAGCTGACTGCTTGGACTCGGTCGAAGTTACACAATTTCCCTCCTGGATCTGCTATAAGTAGGTGCACTGCCTACTGCATGGAGGTATGCAATCTTTTGTAATTTAACACACAGTAATCATATTTTTCACCTCCACTTAAGATCAATGCTGATTTGACCATCGGAGGAACCCCCGGAGAACCCAACTCCAATCCTCTTACATATTGTTTGTGTGCGGGATCGAATCTTCTGCTCAATAATCAACCATCAAAGAAGACTGAGGAACCCTAAAACTCTCCATAATCCACACTAAATTTCCTTGTTTGATATCTGACATCAACAAACACCAAAAAAGAGCTTTCTTAAATAATAGAAGAAGCTAATAGATTTCAATTTAAACTAAAAAATCTAACTTGAAAATTTAAATATCTTTAATTCATTTTTTGTTTGCTCCTTTTCTTTTCTTTTTTCCTTCACATAGATTATTAGGATAGTGTTTATGTCAGAAAGTTAATTGTGTGGGTAAGTGGATATTTAGAGGAGTTTAGAGTTCCTTAATCTTTATTGATACCTGATCAATCAGAAGGAGTAGATTCATGCGTAGGTAACACCCATTAGAGGGCCGGAGTTGGTTGTTCCGGCATGTCCTCCGACGTTTAAGTCAGTGATAGATTAAACAAGTTTGAAAGATGCATAATCTAGTTTCAGGGTATTATACAACAATTTTTGTGTACCTTCGAATAGTGGAGATTGCTCACTATTTATAAAGGGTCGGTAGGAGCACGTTGGTAATTTGATCGGGTTAGTGCAGTTTGCTAATTAGACTACACCTCGCACGTGTCGGCAATCGGTTGAATGAGGCACCTTTATGTTTAATGCGACAGTGACAAAACAGCTAAAGTGCTGGTGTCGTCTGAGGAGTCATAACTTCGGCCCGAATAGTCATAATGACTCTAACCAACAATTAAATGCGATGGCGATTGGGCGACAATGTATGACTCTTGAAGCTGATAGGTCGTCTCGTCATTCAAGACATTCCTTAGCGAGGGCCCGAGTGGAAGACGTCTTTTGTTTCAGACTTGGGTTGCCAGAGAGATCGGCGATGCTCAC
Source organism: Asparagus setaceus (assembly GCA_012295165.1). Classification (NCBI taxonomy): domain Eukaryota; kingdom Viridiplantae; phylum Streptophyta; class Magnoliopsida; order Asparagales; family Asparagaceae; genus Asparagus; species Asparagus setaceus. Next base: position 27,101,015 of record CM022707.1, read on the forward strand.
ACCCGGGTCGGGCTTTCAAATTTATAGGACTCGGCCAGTTAATCAAGACACGTGGTCAACTCCCAAGAGTTTATTAGACTGAGTAATTCTCAGGATATAACAGAGAGATAGTTACAAGTCACAATTATTAGAGATAGGATTAGCAGATGAGATATAGAGAATAAATTTAACAGAATTTTGATTACTTCTCGTTTTATTTTTCTTTTCCTTTTTCTTTTCCTTTTTCTTTTTCCTTAAGTAGTGTGTTTTATAGATACTGACTATATAGATAGATTAGATTAGCAGTTAATATATATATATATATATATATATATATATATATATATATATATGAGCAAGGCTCTATGAACTTAAGTTCATAATGAATAGTCGTGCACCAACTTTTCTAACCACTCATCTTGCTTTGGGATCCGTGAAAGATATAAAGCCACTTTGAGATTTGTGCATCACAAATCTCAAGGCAAGATGAGTGGATAAAAAGTTAGTGCACCACTATTCATTATGAACTTAAGTTCATAAGGCTTATTACTATATATATATATATATATATATATATATATATATATATATATATATATATATATATATATATAGAGCAAGAGCTCTATGAACTTAAGTTCATAATGAATAGTCGTGCACCAACTTTTCTAACCACTCATCTTGCTTTGGGATTAGTGAAGATATAAAGCCCACTTTGAGATTTGTGCATCACAAATCTCAAGGCAAGATGAGTGGATAAAAAGTTGGTGCACCACTATTCATTATGAACTTAAGTTCATATATATATATATATATATATATATATATATATATATATATATATATATATATATATATATATATATATATATATATATATATATATATATATATATATATATATATATATATATATATATATATGAGCAAGGCTCTATGAACTTAAGTTCATAATGAATAGTGGTGCACCAACTTTTCTAACCACTCATCTTGCTTTGGGATCCGTGAAGATATAAAGCCCACTTTGAGATTTGTGCATCACAAATCTCAAGACAAATGAATGGATAAAAAGTTGGTGCACCACTATTCATTATGAACTTAAGTTCATATATATATATATATATATATATATATATATATATATATATATATATATATATATATATATATATATATATATATATATATATAAGCTTCAAACTTGTTTACTTATTAAGCGTGCTTCGTATCGTAAAGAGCACGTGATACACCGTGGCATAATAACTTACCGTACCCGATACGGTCACAGTCCTTTAAAAGCGACCTCGGTAAAAGAGTTTTCTCCCCTCGAGGCGAGAAAAATTATGCGATAATCATTTTTGTTTATGCATCTTGTTCCGCCCTTTTCTTTCTCTGAGACATAAATTGTCCTCGTTCAATTCAATGCTTGTTCTACAAGTGATCCGGTCCGATATCCCATAAACCTCCATTAAATCTCAACAACGAATCTCAAAACCCTAAAATCTCAACGAATCTCTCTCTGTCTCTCTCTCCAATGGAAGCAATGGCCATGGTGAGATCTCTCCTCTCTCCTCCTCCTCGTTCAACTCTCTCCCGCCCTTCTCCTCGCGTTTCTCTCTCAAACCCTAGGATCGCCGGCGTCGAGAAGCGTAGATGCTTGACGGCGACCCGATGTGCTGCCGATGGCCCTGATGTGGCTGTTGAGGAGAAGATCCCGATCGAGAAGCGTAAGCGATTTCCCTTTCTCTAAGTGTATGGAGTTTCTTTTAAGTTTTAATGTTCGTGATCATTTTGTGCAAATCACCCCAAAGTTCATGGGAGTTATATATAGAGCAAGGCTCCTATGAACTTAAGTTCATAATGAATAGTGGTGCACCAACTTTTCTAACCACTTATCTTGCTTTGGGATCCGTGAAGATATAAAGGCCACTTTGAGATTTGTGCATCACAAATCTCAAGACAAGATGAGTGGATAAAAAGTTAGTGCACCACTATTCATTATGAACTTAAGTTCATAGAGCCTTACTATATATATATATATATATATATATATATATATATATATATATATATATATATATATATATATAAGCTTCAAACTTGTTTACTTATTAAGCGTGCTTCGTATCGTAAAGAGCACGTGATACACACGTGGCATAATAACTTACCGTACCCGATACGGTCACAGTCCTTTAAAACGACCTCAGTAAAAAGAGTTTTCTCCCCCTCTGAGAGCAGAAAAATTATGCAGTAATCATTTTTTGTTTATGCATCTTGTTCCCGCCCTTTTCTTTCTACAGACATAAATTGTCCTCGTTCAATTCAATGCTTGTTCTACAAGTGATCCGGTCCGATATCCCATAAACCTCCATTAAATCTCAACAACGAATCTCAAAACCCTAAAATCTCAACGAATCTCTCTCTGTCTCTCTCTCCAATGGAAGCAATGGCCATGGCGAGATCTCTCCTCTCTCCTCCTCCTCGTTCAACTCTCTCCCGCCCTTCTCATCGCGTTTCTCTCTCAAATCCTAGGATCGCCGGCGTCGAGAAGCGTAGATGCTTGACGGCGACCCGATGTGCTGCCGATGGCCCTGATGTGGCTGTTGAGGAGAAGATCCCGATCGAGAAGCGTAAGCGATTTCCCTTTCTCTAAGTGTATGGAGTTTCTTTTAAGTTTTAATGTTCGTGATCATTTTGTGCAAATCACCCCAAAGTTCATGGGAGTTGTGTCAAATTTACCCTTTTTTTATTTCTTTTATGTAATGTGATGCTGATTAGTTTTTGCTTGATCTCGTGATTTGAAGAATACCCGTCATTTACGTCGGTCATGGACATCAACCAGATCCGCCAGATTTTGCCGCACCGGTGAGCTTCTCGATCTTGTTCTAGTTGAAATGTGAGAGAGATTGGGGCATCTTTTGGGCTTGATTTCTCTAAACTGCCTTAAATATTTGGATGTGGTGAAAAAACATATAATGAACTTATTATAGACTTTAAAAAAATCAGAAAAAGATGACGTAGTATGATAAAACTGTGTGTGTGGTAGCTTTATGATAATACTTGAAAGCCAATAGCAGTAATGTATAATGTGCACGGTAGTTTAGCAATTTTATCTGAAAACTCTTGGTAGTTTGTATAACATAAGAAAAGGTCATTATGTTTAATTTATGTGTACTATTCTGAAGGTTTGTATTGTGTTTCTTTCTGCTTGAAAGTTTTTGATATTTTTCCCAGTGGAAATAATTTATTGTATTTTTCCCTTAAGTTCTATAGTTTATGATAGTTTTGCGAAACCTTTTTTTTTTAAAGTTTGGTTTTGGGTGTGGATTTTAGGTTTCCTTTCCTTTTAGTGGATAGAGTGATCGAGTTTGAGGCAGGTGTGACTGCTGTTGGAATCAAGAATGTTACTATAAATGACAACTTTTTCCCTGGTCATTTCCCAGAGAGGCCTATAATGCCGGGTGTTCTCATGGTTGAGGTAATTTGTTTTCTTCGCTTAATGTTTCGTGCTTTCTTACCATTAAAAAAAATTCGGAGAGAAAGGATGGAGCATCACAGATTCCCCCAACCAGCTAAATTATGAAAAATTGGTTGTTACATATATGAAAGATTGAAACCATATTCCCAACTCTAAAAATATGGTTTACTTAGTTCTAAACATCATTTATCAAACAAAACACCACACCCCTGTACACCCCGGTATTAAAGACTAGCCATAGAAACATAACAGAAGCAGTACCAACAGAACAAGTATTTTCTACAAAAGTCCAATACAAAAGATTTCCAACTGCCGCTTGCAGTAGTCATCTTCAAAGGCTTTCGTAACATAATTGATTTGCGCCATTTGTTATTTTAAAAAGTATTCCTGTTTGAGATGTGTGCAGTATGCTCATCCTTGTAAGTCTCTCTGGTGATGATGATATGATCCATTTAGCAATTTCTTTGTTCTATTTGTCTTAGTTTTGTTTCTCTTCTTGATGGAAAAATGAGGGAAAATGGATTAAGACGGTTTGTTTATGTGGACCAATTAGGACAAGTGATAATATTATAATTAATAGAGAATGGACAACTAGAGTTAGGCCTAAGCTTTAAGAGGACTTATTTTGAAGTAACTAGTCAATGATTAATCTCATAAAGGAAGTATTCCTTCGGAGAACTGCATGGAAGAATATGGACTGTGTTGCCAATGAAAAAGTAGACAAGGAAAAAAACTCGTCTGGAACGTTCTGGACATGTGCAATTGGAGAAATAATATGTTTGTGAGTCAAGATGAGTGATAGGATAGTTGCCGATGAAAAACTAAGCCCGCAAAACATGAACTGAGGCAGTAAAGGAAAAGATATTGTAGCTATTAATTTAACAGAGAATACATAGTAGAACGTATAAAGAACAATTAACATAGTTGCACTGAAATGCTTGGTCAAAGGCTTTATTGTTCACTCTAACTTTAGAAGAATTCCATGTTTTGGTCATGTTTGAAATGCTCTGTGAGATTGAAAGTCCACCCCTTAACAAAGTTGAAAGGATGACTATATTAGGTGATATACGAGTTTGAAAGTCCGACCCCGTAACATAAATTTTATTTGAAGGATGACTATATTAGGTTGTATGCAATAAGCCTAGGAAAGTGCTTGTAGATACTTATCTAGTAAATAGTATATATATCTCTGATATAATTATACATCTCTTTGTGGACTTGGAGGCAAAAGGAATAAATAAATAAATCAGACCAGTGGGACATTACTAAACTCCTGATAATGTGTTGGAATGTGTTTTGAAAAATATGTTTATGATTTATGTGGTGCTTAGTAGAGGAGTGGAAGATCCAATGGGTTTCAATTTTGCTTTGTCTATTGCAGATGCAGCCTAAGTAGATTTTAGTAGCAAAGAAGCTATCAAGCCTGATCCAAAAGTAATTGGGCAAGGCTAGAGTTTCATGTTCAACATTTTGGAGTAATAATTCGAGTGTCATTAGACCTCCTAATATGTTTGTTTGGTACTGTCCACAAGTTTGGAATTTTAAGAATCCGTAAATCTTTGAGGCCCTAATAATACTCTCTTTGCTTAGTTAACTGCTGGTTAGTTAGAGTGATCATATGATTTAGTTTAAGCAAACTTACGGAGAAAACGTTTGAATACTTTCTGTTCTCATAGAACATTGACATCTGATCAACTTAGTTTAGCAGTTAGCATTTGTAAAGACCTTTGTTGTTTCTATAATACTATCCCAATCTTGTTTAGATTAATATCATATTTGCATTGAGCAGTAAGATCTCCTGGGGCTTGAACTGACCTGATTATCATTGTCAGGTAGAATAAGATAGTAACATCAGATTGGGATCAGCTATGTGATTCTACTTTTTAGCTTCCTATTGTTAACTATCACTGTCAAGATGAGTTATTTATTCATTTATTTATTTTAAGTAAATAAATATGCACATCCTTCAGTATTTATTGTTCTCTTTTTCATGTATGAAATACAGGCTTCTATGATTTATCGACTTAATTGTTGCTTGCATATTCTTTTATCACCTTCTTTTTCATAACTTGTTATAGTCAGTAATTCGATTTCACCCGCTGCCTCTGAACCTCTTTCGTCGTCTTCATCCCAATATGAAGTACCATAAATAAGAACTTCACTTGATTTCAAAAAATCTCCTTGTCAAAACTTTACTACTGGATTAGTGGAATATTAAAACAATAATGTTAGTCCCAAGCCTTTTATTCTAAACTCAAGTACTAGTAAAACTTCCTTTGGATGCAAAATGTGATGTGTTTTTATTGTGATCCAGGCCATGGCCCAGGTCGGAGGCTTGATAATGCAGCCATTAGTGGGGACGAATCTCGTGACAACTTCTTCTTTGCTGGCATTGACAAAGTGAGGTTCCGAAAGCCTGTGATTCCTGGAGACACCTTAGTCATGAGAATGACACTGGTCAAATTGCAAAGACGCTTCGGAGTTGCCAAGATGGAAGGAAAGGCATATGTGGGAGGTGAATTGGTATGTGAGGCTGAGTTCCTCTTGGCTATGGGAAGGGAGTCAAATGAAAGCTCTAAGTAGTCTCTGATTCTTGCATCTTTTGAAAAACTGTGTGAACTCAAAAAGTAAGAATTTCGTCTCTGTTTCATGTTTTAGGTTACTTAGTTATTGATTTGTTTCTTCTTGTATCTGAAACTTTGGTGCTGGATTGACTGCTTTATTTCTGTCCATGAATGTCTCCATGATATGGCAGTAGTTAGAACTGTTCCCTAGTTATTGTTATTTCAGTTCTAGTTCTGAGCAATCTGTATTTTTTTTATTTTCCCTCCAGGCACATATGAACATGCCGTTTTCTGTTTTATCATTTTGATGCTGCACAAATTTGACATGCATTAATTCATCTGGATATGTCTTTTTTGCTGTTTTCTTGTTTGCTACTCAGGAAAATGACCCTTTTATTTCGCGTCCATTTCACTTGTAGATTTAACATTGGTAGCTAGAAATTTGTACAGAGCAATAATTGTTTATCTAGTCATTTGTGCATTTACAGTAGATAAAGCTGCAGTCTCCTACAACTTTCTTTCATGTCAATGAATGATGATCAAAACTAATCAAGAAGACAAACATTGATCTTTCAATGGTTTCATTCAGATGAAATTAGCCATTGAAAGTGAAGATGTCACATGTTAGAATTTTAACATCAGGATAACATGGATCATTGCATCAGATCTTCTCATTTAATCCTGCTTCTCACATTCCCAACCAATGTGGCCAAGAAAACCTTCTTGGCTCTGGTTTTCTTCCTAAAAACTCATTTTTCCCTTCTTTGTTTCTTGACCTTTTCACTCCTTTTTTAAGACTTGCACGATAGAAACTCTCGAGAAAAAGTTTGCATAGGTATTTCAAAGGGTAAAAATATGGCAAGGGATTAACTCCCATCCCTTTTTTTGGCAGATAATTATCATCCCTTTGTTATTAATATTCCTGAGAGCAGTTACTCATTAAAATTATATTTTGTTTCAATTTTGTATCCGCTGACCAAGGTAACTGTCCAGACCCAGGACAAAACATAGAGCATATAACAATTCACATCGAAAGGTAGATAACCATTTTAGTAGACTTGGAAAAGAACATTAAAACTCTTTGTATATGCATAGTTTGCAATAGAAAATTTTGCTCGACATATTAAATAATAGGATCTTGGCGTGTAGTTTCTCATAGTAGTAAGACCGCCACTAGTAGAAAAATCACCATCCTTGATGGAGGATCCTAGATGGAAATTTTTCCATATATAATGCCCACATCCTAGATGGAGTATCCTAGACAGCGCTCCCTCTAGGATGAGCAAACTGGACGGAATTGTGCCCATCCTAGAAGGAATCTTCCGTGTAGGATGTGCATTTTTTTACTAATGTGCATACCTACTCTTAGTAAAAGTAATCATAGCTATTACTATTTCCTATCAAACAAATATGCTCCTACAGTTTCCCCATTTTATGAAGTCATCATATAACAAATTAGATATTGCACTAAATTTTCTCGGAACAGGGAATGAACCTAGATCCACCATATCCTGCCCCAGATTTTGCATTGATTGAGGGAACGAACAAAATCTGTATAAATGATCTTGGATCATGCACATTGTCACCATGAATCTGTATAAATGATCTTGGAACATGCACATTGTCACCATGAACCTCCTTTGAACCCTTTAAATTTTGGCAATTGCCCATTTTTCCATATAAACACATATTTACTACACTTTCTGTTCTCCCTTGTCACGATAAAGATATAGACCCTTTCCATTTCCTGTTCTTCGTTGTTACGTTGCAACATTTTCTTCTTTCTTCTTCATCTTCCACTAAGTTTCTATTGAGCATCCAAATGGCATATATGCACAGGCTTATGGGTTCTGTCTTCTGGTTGCTTAAGTGACTTATGCCAGATTTTCTCATTTTTCTCTTCGTCTCCATAATTATTTTCTGTAACAAATCTGATAGGTAAGTTGAGGTCAAATGCTACTTTCTCTTTTAGATCCATTTTTCATTTTTTTAAATTTCTCCAGTCCCCTCTTCCATCTTCAATCCTTGCATTTGTAACCAAGGAATGCTCCAAGGATGCTCCACGAGTTTGTTTTTGCTATCACAAGAAGGGTCTCTGATAACTTTATTTATCAAGATAGTAAACTGTGTTTGCAATAATCTTACTATTTACCCAACTCCAGTGTAAAGACTGTTGTAGTAGGCTACTGAAATTTAGTGCATGTTGAATTTATAATACCATTGTACAACTTGGATTCATTTTGATGGAAGAGTCTTTTGATATTGTAAACTTCTTTCTCTTATTCATCTATCATTCATATATTTGCATATTATTTGCTCAGTCCTGTGACTTCCTTATAATGGAATATGGCATGGATACTGTTGCCATACATTTTCTTTTAACTCTGTAGCCTTTCTTTATTTTGGCTTTAATGTTAAGAAATTTGCATAATCCTCACTAGTTATTTCTTCATAATGTACCAGAAGACCCAAGAGCTTGTCCACAAGCTCTGCCCTATATGATTCTTCTCTTGCCATTGTCTTGAGAAAATGCAAAAATATTGGTAAAGGCTAAAGACTGAAATGTACTGATGTAATCCAAAAGATACACAGTAAACCAAGTTAATTAGATAGAGACAAATAGAGATTGCCTCTGCTCCCTCAAGCAAGGAGCACACTTGTTTTACTTAAGACAAGGAACAAAAACAAAATAGAAGAAGACACCAGGTCCCTTAACCAAAGAGACCTACAATCCACTAGAAAACACCAGCATAACAAACAAAATTAGATAAAGACAGACAACATAACAAAACAAGGTTAGAATGGAAAACCCCACATTTTATTTTATTTATTGTTTGTTAACTTTTAGCTGTAGAGTTACAATGTTATTTAATTTAATTTTTGTTCCAATGTTGTCATTAAAAACTTTTATTTGAAGCATCGACAGGCAACATAAACAGTACAATATGATTATAGAACCTTTAAACTAATAAGCCAATTTATACATGAGAACTAACTGACATCATTGTAAGGAATACTAGATGAAATTGCTAGAAACAAACTTGTTTTGTAAACCAAAACAAGAAATTTAATATCTCTAGTTGAAAATTCTAGAACTGAAAACTTCTGTAGATGATGACAAAGCATGGAAGTATTGCTTCAGGATCAAACACAAACAACTCATCCAAACTAGAGTAAACTCCTAAATTACCAGAAACTGAATCAAATTCCTCTAAATTACCTTCTTCATTATTCTTCTTCACTCTCCCCGCAATCACTCTGCACACAAGCATTGCTCGTTCTTCTCCATCTTCTTCGATTTTAGCAGCATCGTGTGCTTGCCCACTAGTAGCCATTGTTCTGATCTTACCAAGCTCATCAAGCTTAAACCCGTCTTTTATAATGCTGCAAAGTTTGCAACTTTGAACTGAGATGCAGAGGCCAGTAGATCTGCTGTGACCGAGGAAGCAGCTGAAGGAGGTGCAGTAGAACCTTAGGAGCTCATTTCCATCTGCAATGCATCTTTGGTGCTTCCTTGTGAGCTTATTTGCTTTGGTTTTTATGGAGTCTCTGTAGGATTCAAATTCTGTGAGTGTTTTCTGAGAGTGTTGAATTTTGAGGATTCTCTCAATTTTGCATGTTGGAGGTTGTTCCTTCAGCCAGCTTGATTTGAAGATGATTTCTACAATTTTACTGCTGGTGTCTTCAGGTTTGAGTTCTGATACTGAATTAGGAAAATGAATGGGGTGAGATCTCAGATTGAAATAGTTGCTTAGATGTTAAAAATTGAGGAACATTGGCTAGGAAAAAACAAAAATAATTAAAAATACGGGATATATGAAAGATTTGATACATTGTTTTAGCTGTAAAAAAAAACAGTGGAAAGTATTGTACACTGTTGACAAGTAGTTTTACCATGGTAAAAATCTAAATAAATAGAGAGGAAGATTTCTAATGAACAAAAATTGATGGAGAATTGTATTACTTACGTGTGAAGTAAATTAGGTAATACAAACTAAAAATGAAAGAACAGGAAATTAGGTATGTGAAGTAAATTAGGTAATACAAACAAAAATGAAAGAACAGGAAACTGAAAGCAAGGATATTGATTGGGGACTGCTTTGTTTATGCCTAGAAAAATATTGCATTTAAAATCTGTTTGCTATTATTAGGAAGTAACAAACCATAAATTAACATGACATAAAGAGAAAGACAAAACAGAGATAAAAATTTTACCTGCATGTTTAACTGCTTGATGGACCTCTAAACTTACTGATTTTGTGAAAATCTCCCCACAATCAGAGCAAGGAAAGGCATTACTCCTAAGAGAAGGCACCTTTGAGACCCCATTTAACTCGTAACACCCCGAAAACTTCCTTAAATGCATTCCTCTAGAAGACCCACCAAGTGAAGATGAAGAAGATGAAGAAGCTATCGAAACCGATAAATTATTATTCGATGAAGAAGCAGAGAAAGAAGAGGAGGAAGAAAAAGTTCCTTCAACATTTTCACAATTTTCTTGCATCACCTTAGAGCTCTCTCTTGAGTTACAAAGAGAACTAGACCACCCTATTTTCCTCACTATTTTCTTCTTCTTCTTCTCAACTTCAACTGCAGTTTCATGATATTTGCATGAGAAGAAGCTTCTAAAGCCTTGCTTATGGCTTTTTTGAGAATTTCTATTGATGGGTTTTCTAGAATCCATTGATTTTGATAATGGAGAATAGAGTTGGATTGGAGCAGTAGAGATTTTGCTCCTCTCAGTGAGAGGAGGCATCTTTGAAATTTGTTGGGGAGAAGAGTGATGGGCTCTAGTGTAGTATATTGGTGACGCTGCAGAAGAATTTCCCCCTTTTTTTCACTTTGGGGTTTTAATTAATTTTTTGATTTCTTGCTTATTATAAAATCTTATCTTAAAAGGAGTTAGTGATAAAGAATGCGAGTGAATAATCATTTGGTCTTGAACAAAGATAGATACTCAAAAGTATCATCTTAATGATCTTGAAAATGAGTGATAAATGTCTAGAGTAATTAAGAATTGCATTGGGTCCCCAATAGACATAATTAGGCTCAATTAATGTGGACATATTAGCCCATAATTATCATCCCATGCGGTCAAGCATTCAAAGTTGGTTCCATGGTGGTCCCCAGAGTTTTGATCCTAACGAAGAACAAAATAAACAGAAACAAAAAATCTCTCAAATGATGAAGATAGATTTAATAAACATAATAATTAGGTGCGAGAACATAACAAAAATGGAAATTCCCTGTTGATTGGTTGGTGAGGGGGCAAAATATCACGAAAACAGACTACAGAGAGCCAAAAAAAACAAAAAAATATTAATGATGAAGCAAAATTTATAAGTGGCAGTACCCAAACCAGATACATGGTTGGCCAAATAGTGCTATACGTATGCATTTCCTGAACAAATATAAATATTTTTCCCAGAAGAAAAATATCTCAATCTGATTATCAACGTACATATCACTTAAAGATTTTTATGATTATATACATTAAAGATATTTTTATGCAAGCAACTTTCCAAGAAATGGAAAATTTAACAAATATCAAATTATGAGCATTATGTGTTTCTCCGTTTATAACCCTTAAAAAGTAGAAGTGTACTTAAAAATGAGATATTGTATACATATCTACATGTCCATCCATACTTCATCACTAAATGTATATATTGGTAATTTATTTACTCCAATGTCTCAGGTTCGACTCTCCTGAGAAGCACCCACGAGAATTTAATTTCATGACATACCCGAAGATAGCACCCGAGATAAATTTATTTATGGGAGGCCAGCACCCCGGGATAAATTTATTTATGGGATTCCTGTTTCACTCTATATAAATGGAGGGTTGAGGCAAATCAGCAGCAGATAGCTGCAAGTGTACAAGGATCCAAATGAATTTAATGCCTTTCGTAATCTTACAGGGTCAACCCTGGAGGGTTAAGGCAAATCAGCAGCAGATAGCTGCAATTGTACAAGGATCCAAACGAATTTAATGCCTTTCGTAATCTTACAGGGTCCCCCTCGGGGGTTGATTTGTTCATATAATGAGAAAATCATACAGAGGGCACTCTGTAGAAAACCAAATAGTGAGAAAGGAGGAGACTACACTTGTCCCCTATCAGTTTTATTTAGTGTAAACAATATATAAAATCTGTGTAAACAGTCATAAACAAGATATGTAATAAGTAACGAGGGCTTTGGTACTACGTTAGAGATTACTCCTAGTGAAGATAAAATGGAGAATCGTTAGAGATGATTTGGTCACTTTCAACCGAGACCATTAAATACACCGATTAGGAAAACTGATAAGATTATAATTAATTACAAAATGAGAACTAGATATATGCCCAAGGGAACTTAAAATGATTAATTTAATGGAAGAGGACTAGATATATGCCCAAGGGAACTCAGAATGATTAATTTAGTGGAAAAGCTTGCTCTTATCAAAGCTGAGTGAAAGAATATGATTCACGCAGACAATCCTTTTTGCGATAATGGTTTTTGTTGTGGTAGTGGAAAGAAACAATGAAACCAAATCAATGCAAACGGTACCCGAACCAATTGCAATAGAAAAGCATACATATGTTTCCACAAAATCTGGTTGAAAACACCAATGGTGAAAGTACTCAAACTTTCATTCTCATTTGAGTCTTTTCCTTCTTCTTCATCTCATGAACCATGTGATATGAGCCAGTGACACACTAATATACAAAAGAATAGCTAACATGTGAAAGAACTGCACCAATGTATTTGTTTCTTCAATTTTATTGGAAACAAGGATCACCAACTCTCACTGACTAGTTAGTGACTTCCACTTGAATCTCAAAGGAGACAGGAGTAGAGATTCTCTGTTTTTCTCCAAAGAAAGATAAAGGAGGCCAGCTTCCAAGAACAAAGATCAGAGACATGTGAGCAGTGAAAATTGTGGAATATATATGTGAGGAAAAAGGGGAAAAAAAATCCCCTAGAAGCAGTGCAAGGTTGATGTCAGACACTGGCCAAAACAAAGGAGAGCATCTAGAGCCTATTTAAAAAGCTAGATAAATTGAAGCCCATGAGAGAGCAGGTATTAACAATAATACGATACATATGTTTATTAAAGAAAATGTACCTTTAATCATAGATTAGCTTTATACTTGTAAACTCATACATATAGTACCAATGATCTTTCTCCCCAGCAGATAAACATGCACAGATGCCCAAAAGAAACCAACCCCTGATCCAGTTACTGATAATAGTAGTAGTTAGTTTGACATCGCAAACAGGCACCAGTATCTGAACAAACAATGAACTGTCCAATGCTGCGCTATAAGCCCACAGATAAACTCCGTAAATCACTACAAACATTTGAAACTGGCAAGATCTGATGTTGTTTTAGACGTAGAAGTTTTTGGATGATAATGTTTTATTCATTATTGTACTGGAACATCTTTTGCCAGGCATACAAACTTATACATATATTATCAAGGGCCATAAAATCAATACACATGGTAATAGGTATTACTGTTCTCCATTAAAGTACGCAGTATCAAACACCAGCCAATCAGAAGAAAAGGGGAGCTCGAACTCTGTCTGATACCAGTATCAAACACCAGCCAATCAGAAGAAAAGGGGAGCTCCAACTCTGTCTCGAGGTATCAGACGCAACTCTGAACCATGTTTGAGAAAGACATTACCTGTGTAAATATATAAAGTCACACTTAATCATTACAGGTCTGCTCATACTTTTGTGCATAGCACAAAAACTTTATTGTTGAAGTGAACTCAGCAAAAACCATTAACTATATCCAAGGGAATAGATCCGAGATGGGGTGAAGAGATGAAATACCGAGCAGATAACTAGCCAAACATATAAGTTGGGGTGAACCATTGAACAGAGGCAAACAATCCGAAGCTAATCTAATAAATGCATTAAAACAATGTATCATGTATGCATAAAATAAGTGGGTGAGTAAGTGGGTGGATGGGTGAGAGGGAGTTTCAAAACGGGGGATAATTTTGGTCGTAAATGTCACTTCTAAATGACTAGCCTTCAACATGGGACCAAAAAATATCAAAACCTATATGATGGAAAAAGATAGCTCAGAAGTATGGTCTAAAATGAGAGATTATGGTCCACCTACTAACACAAAGTCAAATATTCTTTCAACAAACAGTTAGTATATTACTACTCAATATCTTAATTGAGAAACAACCAACAATACCATGTGATAGAAGAAAGACTAGAAGAAAGACTAAGCATCAAACTTAAATCCACCACAAAGGAATTAACAAATCAAGAAGTACCTGCACTTTGCTGAGGGTTAATACCGACACCATCTGGAGAAGAGAGAAGAGCTCACAGGTTAATAAATAGCAACTTGGAAAAAAAGAAGAGATATAAATCTCATGAATTTGCAAGTAAATACACAAAAACTCATGTCATGATACCTATGAGACAAAATTACAATGGCCAAGCATTTCAAACTTCCATATGCAGGAAATAAAAATAAAAATCAATGCACTTTATGATCATAACTTAGTTGAGTTTGTGTCAGCTTATCAGATCAGGTTTAGCCTCTTAACATTTGGGTTTGGGTTGGATTTGTGTGAAATCCAAAATCCAAATTCAAATACATTATGGAAAACTTATAGTGATTCTGATTGGATCAATCATTTGGCTTTTTGTTACATCCAGAATATTAAATAGATTTATGAGGCACATACTGACCTAGGATGACTGTGGACCGTCAATCTAACACAATTCAGATTTATTAGGATCTTTAGTTTTTTTTGGTAGAGTTTAATTTTATTCTATGTAATTTTTTTACTTTGATAAAGATTTCTTTCGGATATGATTTTGATATCTTCTTCCACTTTAATTAGGAGTTTATTTGTTACCATATACAGCTCCAAAAACCACAGATTAACCACGTAATCATCCTCCAATAAAGTCTACAGCCTCTGCTACTCAAAACAACTCCACTCCAAATCAGAGTCCCCTTCTGATCCCCTTCATATACTATTTACGTGACATTTCAAATTTACTATATGAGAACTGAGAACTATCAAATTCTAGTTAAATGCTAATATTCATGTCTTCTTTTACTCTTAGATTTTTGATCTAGATGGTTTCTACCTAAAACAACTAGACTTAAGACCATCACAATACTATCAAAATATTGATGTTCTAATCTGAAGTGCAATTTAATTCAAGTGAATATATTTCTTGTTACGTTCTTATGTGTTTGGTAAAACACGCTATATGAAGTGCACATTGACATTTAAATATTATCAGAAGATTGGCAAAAAGGTTTAACGTATGGAAGTGATCATACCCAGATCTGATTTTGTTTTGGTTTAATTTAAAAGTCAAAACCACAAATATTTAATCGTTTGAATCAGGGTCTCGTGTATCAATTAGAGCCTTAATCAGCTCTCTCCAAAGATAAAGTGACACAACAGGTCAAGAAATTACCCATGTCCTATAAGGAAGGATTTTTTTGCTGTGCTTTAATCTTTTCAAATTACAATATTTGATTTGATACACGTAAGCTTTGGAAGCCAGGCAGCGGCAGAGCCACATATTGTCCAGTGGTGTCATAGCACACCACTGGATTGCCAACTTTTACTTGTATTTACAACTTAGAATATCATTAGAATTAGAAGTAAGACACCACTAAATTATACGAGGGCAGCACTGGAACAAAATACTGCAGGCAGGTATATATTATAGCAGTGGTATCCTGCCTAATGGGGTTGGGTTCGATTCTAGTTTGTGATCCTAACCAGCACTGTGACTTACCATCGTATGAGTATTCATGAATTATATCATAGTATAATAGAAACTAGCAACAAAAATAAGTGCAGATGAAAGGATAACCATAAGCAACTATATTCATGTGATATATGTAAATTCTTGGTGTCTGGTGCTCATTCTCCTTGCTCTCTTATTAGTTACATTTCATATGTGCTTCCACCTACTGAATTAGTTCACATGTCTATACAATATCAATGCTGAAATTAGGACGGTTTCAGGGAATGATAAAACCTATAATTCACCAAGCAAGTTACATGACGGTTTCAAGAAATTTCAAAGAAGTTGTATGCTTTTCCAAATGTCCTCCAAATATAGCAACAGAATAACAAGCAAAAGCTTAATAGTTTTGCTTCTGTACCTACATAAATACCCTGCTTAAAGTTGCATATTGGTTATTGGAAGAACCACTCGCCTTTGTAAATACTGAAACAAACAGTACCATCTCACGCATATTTTACCAGAACTCAAACCTAGTAATTTTGAATCATATCAATCCCCCACTGCCTTTGGTTAAAACAATAATTATAAGATCTATGATCTTAAGTTAACAGTGCAGTGATATCCAGAAGACTCCACATTTTCCCTCAGCAAGTACCAATTTTTACAACTTCATGCTAGACTAGGTTATTATAACGGAAGAAATGAACTACAACTCTATTTCTACAACATAATTATGATGAAAAGGACAGGAAAATTCACAAAACTACTAGGAACTATTGGAAGTCTTGCACAAAACTACCTTAACCTACTTTTATCAGAGAAAATACAACTTTCCAATTAACTGAAATATAGCACATACTAATTGCATGCTCCTTTTGTGATAATATCTAATAGTTCATGGTAGTTATCTGATGATAATGTAAAGTTCATGATATTTAGTTCCCGCGTAGTTTTCTGAAATTATGTGGTATTTTTCTGCCAATTCGAACGGTAATGTTTTCTCTAATAAAAAAAATAGTATTTTTATGAAGTTTGTGAAATTTACCCCTAACAATTCATATAAATACTTGCAAACCAAAATTTATAACTTTTTGGAAAATAAAATTTTAAAAGAAAGAGAAATCAGTACCATTGGTGATGATGGCGCTGGTCTGAGGAGGGACTTTAAACTCCTCAGCGGCGAATTTGAGCACCGCAGTGAACGGCGCCGCCTCTGGAACGCTGAAACTGAATCAAAATCGACGAATTAAAATCCCCAAAAAAAAAAATCGAGATTTTAAGGAAATGAAACCCTAGGGATTTGAGAGAGAAAGGGGGAAAAAGCTTACACTTTGAATGGGAGCTTAGGATCCGATGTTAGGGTTACTTTAAAAGACACCTTTCCACCCGTCGCCATTTTTTTATTCTCTCTCCTCTGAAGAGAAACCCTAGAGAGAGAGAGAGAGAGAGAGAGAGAGAGGATGAAGGAATAAGAGGAGATCACGGAATGCGCACATTTTACGCTCAGAGATTTGGGCTTTAGGCCCAAAATAAACATGGGCTTCAGGCCCAAATTAAATCTGATCTAATCGCATAAAATAGGGTTAATTGGAGTTGTACTTATCGATTAATCGGACATTCTTTTTATTTTATTTTTTGGATAAAAATTGGACATTCATATTCATGTAATTAATAATACTTAACTTTTTATTCACTTATAATGCTTTTCATTATTTTACATAATGAATTTAGCTCATATGACATAAAAGACTTGCTCATTTAGTATAACGGTTTTCCCTATGTATAATATCTAAATCATTTATGGAAATGAAATTCTATGACATATTAGACAATTTGTAATTGGCTAACTTATATTACGTTTTGTCATTTTATTCTTGAAAATATTAACTTGTGACGTATTGTGTGGGTTATATGTCTTCAAGATAAATGAAATTCAAATTACATAATTTCTCCATAAAAACGTAAAAATCTAGTTTTCATTCATTTCATGAGTATGCTTTGTCACGGCCCATCTAAAATAAATAAATTGAAACATGTAAGTTATTTTACACTATGTCAGAGAAATATGTAACGTGATTGAGGAAAAGAGTTAAAAGTGATTAGAGATTCAATTGGTATTTAATTACATAACCGGTCACCTAAAATAATTAGAACACACGTGTCAATGTCCAAACCAAGTGATAAAGGAACAGATGAGAGATCCAAATAATCCTTACAAATATGCATATTTATAAAAAAATTACCCAAATTCTAATAAAATGGACAGATTTACTTAAAATTTGGTAAATTTGAATAAAAGATAGATAAATTTATGAAAGCGTAGGCACTTAAAAAATTTAAGAGAGCCATGTTCATAGAATGCTCGACGTGTTACAATAATTAAAACTGACATGCTAATTGAATGGTAGACATATTAAAATAAAATATAATAATTAAAAATAGAGATTAAAATGAAAATTAGGTGTTTTAATTTTAAAATAGACATCTTGATAGAAAGGCTATCGATCTCAAAAGCTTCCAACTCCGGATCGAATACTTTCCAAGTCACTTGCAAAAATTTCTATCAAATGATAGGAAAAAAATTTAGGGCTATTTGATTTAGTCGTATTGGCCATTGTTATTTTGAATTTGCTTGGGTCAGAAAAAGAATTAAAATAGACAACTTTACATAATGGCAAACATATACATTACGTAGAGAAATTAAAAATCCTTACAAATTAAAATAGAAAATAGATAAGTACACAGAAAAATTATAGTTTAAAATAGAAAGTTGTATATAAGTTGATAACAAAGAAAAACAGATTAAATAGAGATAGCTAAACGTATAGAATATAGATAACTTTATAGAATGATAGATTAAGGCACGGTTGAGGGAAGAGAGAAAATATAAATTTGATATTTCTATGATAGCATTAATTCACAGAGAAAATATTGCTGATATCTAATATTGATGTTATCATTAGTTCGCCATGCTAGCTAAATTAAATAAAATATATAAGAAAGAAGTTAGAAAAAATTTGATGAAGTTAGAAAAATAAATTTTTAAAAGAAAAAGTTAGGAAAAAAAATCGATGAAGTAACTATTCTGAAAAATAATAATGGACTATCTTTTACCTTTAATTAGCTAATTTGGATGACATATGATCGAAAAAGTTGAGGAGGTTAAAAAGAATTATGTAAGGGCCATATGATGATATATTGATATAGGTATTTAACAATAAATAGTAGCACTAACAGGGGTTATATGTAATTAACTGTAGACTATTATCAAAAGGGCAAAAAGCTCACTACATGACATTATACCCTTCTCCTCATTTCGTCGTCTTCCATCTTTTCTTCTCATGGCTGCTACCTATCATGCGCCTCTCTGCTTATCGTGCGCCTACCCCATGGCGGACGACCCCTCAGCCTCTCACTCCCCCAATCCGACCAAAACCCATCTCCCAAATCACTTCCTCTCCTGCTCACGTGCTTTCAGGGCTCAATCCTCTCATTCTCAGCCCTTCATCCCGATCGAGAGGAGGAGGAGGAGGCCAAATGTCACGTGCGTGTTCTCAAATGCACGTAAGCAGAACCCTAATTTTTTCCCCCTCTATTGATTCTTTATGCGATCGTTCACTTTGATTATAATGTTCAGGGATTGATTAATCAAATAAATTGTCAAATTTTGTTTATCTTGATGCATAGTATGATCAAATTGTTCTTTTCGAACAAAAGATGGGGTTGAAATTTTTGCTCTGATTGTTTCAAACAAAGATACAACTACCACGTAGTGTTTATGAAAGAGTAAATGGTTAAAGAATAAAAAGACTGGATTTTGGGAATATTTCTTGGTGGTGGTATCTGAAGTTAAATGAGAAGCATATGCTTTATATACTAACGATCATTGCGAAAATTTTGGGAAGTGTAAGCATGTAGATTATTACTGCATACAATTTTATATAAGCCGATAAATTGGCACAATTTGGTTTCTGGCATGTGCTGACTTATTAGATTGTCTATATTGCTTTTGATTTTTAGAGAGAAATTGGTAAGGTTCTGGGAAATGGAGTTTAGGCGATTAGAGCTTAAAGGTATTTCTTAAAATGGAGGTATAGGTCATGCAAACTCCAGTTTGGATAGTTCTATTCTACCTCGAGTTCTCTGTACTCCAATTTATGATGTATTTGGCTTTGAGAAAAATGGAGGCATGAGATAACTTTGATATGACTTGGTTTTTAGTACCTTTACTTTTTTGTAGGCAAAATTATGAAACCTGAAGTTAACTATAGAATATTTTTCAAACACACTGTAATTGGGGTTTTAGATTTATGCTGCTCTACCTCCAATGTGCCCCAAGAAAATTATCCAGTGCATTTGTCTTTATGAATCTTTCATCATGTTTTGTGCATTTTGAGGGCAAGCCTTTCCAATTCCAACTAGTGTTGCCACTACACCTTAGCTCTAGTCCAACTGTTAGTAATCTTTTGCACAAAATGATCCAAGCATATCTTTGATACTGTGAGCAGCCAAAGTACTTCTTTTGGATTACATGCATGTTTCTTCCATAATATCTCGTAATCTTCCTTTTTGTACTTGCCCAAATCTTACTTTCCTTTAAACGTGTAGGAAATGTATGTTCATATTTGTACTAGCCCAAATCTTCTTTAATTGCCTGTTGCTCTAATAAATCATAAGTTGTTCCATGTATGTCCTGTCAATGGACTATTTTGATTTCAATCACGAACCTGAGTCAAAGGGTAACTAGAATTACTAATTATTTAACTATGTAGCTTGAGAAAACTAAGAGGAAACTTGTTTTGGAACATAGGTTCCATTAAAATGTTCGCCGAGCAGGTGGGGGGCAGTAAAGAGTTATTGTCAGGGAAAATAAATTCCTATGGAGAACCCTCTATAGGATATCATATAGGAAGGAAGGTGGGCGACACCTTCTCATCATGTGCTGCCTGATAGCACAGGGGGAGGGGGTGGGTTTTCCCTCTTTCAACATTAGCTGAACGATGCGACAGGCGTCACTCCCTCCTTCCTCCCTATATGATATTTTATGGAGCCTCTCCAGGATTTTTTCCCCCATTTCGAGAGAGTTGATGAAAAAAGTTTAGGGTCTCCTTTGTCATCTTTTCAATCACAACCTCTTTTAAGATCTGCCACCCGCTTGATGAAATAGAGCCTAAAATGCCAGACTTCTACTTATTCTCCTCAAAAGCCAGGTAATGATATTTTCGTGTCTGACCACTCATTTTTTGCCTGCATCTAAGGTTCAGGGTTACAGGAACCTATTTGGAATATGTTTATATGATTTAAGTGGAAGTTAATAGATATCAAGACTTTGAGGTGGGATTATTCTTGAATAAAGATTAGTCGACGGACTTTTTGTTGTTGTTGTTGGTGATTGACTGAATTGAAAAGTAGATCACCCATCCTTTGATGTAGTTAGACTGTTTCTCTGTTAATCTGTCCTGTGGCGGTGAAAGATTTGAGCTAACCACATATAATCAAATATCTAGTACTAAGAGGTAAAACATCATATAGCTCTTGACTGAGTGCGATATATGAATTGCCCTCTTACAGTAAATACATATTGAAAAGAAGGGTTCTATTTCAAATTAAAAGTTAATTAGAGAGTTGAAGAGGAGGTAAAGTAAGTAAGACGACAAAAGTAAGGAAGAAGGGAAAATGAAGAGAAGAGGGCAAGGAGGAAAAGGGATCGAGACAATCACATATTAATATAAAATGGTAGGAACAAGAATTAAGGTGACTAGGTACTACATGGTAATGTTGGGAAATAGGATATAAGAGATTGAACATCTTTTCTAACTATTTTCCACAATTTCACATCCTAACCAACATCAGAATAGTTGGTTTTATGATGCACTCTTGAATAATTCTCTTCCATAGGGCGAGTCTAGTATTGGTCTTTAGAGAGTTATGCGTGAAGAGAATGAACCCTAAGCTATTTCTCTAGTAGGAGTGATCGGCATGGAGCATTATCCGTAGGCACATAGTTTGATGTTCTTGCCTAGAGTAGTGGTCGTGCAGGCAATTGCTTTATGTTTATTCCTTCAGGTTAAATAAGCAAGGGCTATCTTGTCACCTTGGAAGTTGGAGTTGATGAATTCTTTTCTCTGTGTTAGAGACCCCTCTCAAAAATTTAATGTCTAAAGATATGAAACTAAACCCAATGTCAATGTCTCTGTTAATTTGAAGGTATTGATAGTCAGAATATTTGAGTTTTTGGCCTAGCTCAAGACTCTGTTGACATGAGGAACACTAAAATCAGTAGAGCTGTAAGTCTTCTCAACAAAATCTGAATTGCTAGGCTATCAATGCTCTCATGTTAATGGGAATATGACATCGAACATATGGTTCTAGATATAGCTCTAAACATCAGATTTTTATCTGTTTGTGAGAGAGGAATATGAAACTACACATGAAACATTAATCTCTTAAACTATAGAGATGAAACTATATACAAAGGCCCTTTTCTCTTTCCTTTAGATTTAATCTCTAAATATATAGATATGAAATCTAAATATATAGATATGAAACTATATACGGTATTTGATCTCTTTAATCTGAGGTTATGAATTAGCTTAACTGAAGACTTGGATGTAACACATAATTTGTAAGGCTCCAATTTGCTCCCTTAACTATCCCTTACCTCATATTGTGATTTTTAACTGTTTTTGGGCATCTAGTTTATCTATCATAATCTCGTTGTAAGATCATCCAAAACGTTGAACACTTATTAATGAATTCCTTTGTGACAGTACATTAGTTTGGTCCTTCCATTTTGGTCCAATGCATCAAAAGAGAGGAGATGTTGTACCTTTAGAGGCCGACTTGTCTAGCACCTCTTATACATCCGTAAATAATTTTCAATAGAGAAAAATGGAAGAGAATTACGTAAAGATTTTAAGGAAGACATACATTGCTGATATAAAGATGTTTGTCTAGGGCTAAAGTTTTATAAACCAGGTTAATCATCTATCTAAGAAGTGGAGAAGATACTTAATCTGAAATCTTTTCAAGCTCTAGCATTGTCGAAGCTTTATAAATAATAAATCATGATCACAGTTGACTTTCAATCATATATTGGGCTAGAAACATATAAAAGCTATGAGTGAACAACATCAATTCAACATTATCGATGAAAGATTAAAAAGCTGAAACATGTTCCATTGTATTGTAGTTATGAAGTTGGTATGCTTGTTTGCTGTGTAGAGTATTTATGCTAATATTTTTGTTATCTGGATACTGTACTTATCTGCTATAAATTATCTTGACATATTATTGCGATGGTGCACAATTCATAAAGACATAAGACCTGATTGAAGATCACGTTCTCTGTTGGGTCTCATTATCTCGATTACTTGTAACTATCCATGTACACGTTATGTTCTTGTTAGAGCACTGTCCATAAGATTCATCAATTCATCTTCGTATAATTTGGATGTGCGCCCTGCATGGTTTCATTTTCCTGTTTTTCTACTCTATGCTGTGGCTCATTTATCATATTTTTTTAGTGCCTACAATTTGGTATGCACCAAGTCCTGGTCAAGTTCAAGGAAACATTCACATAACTTTGTAGTATAAATAGTGTTTTTCGTGTTGTTCTGAGCTTCTTTTTCTCGTACCATCATGAATAATTACAACATCGACATTTTAGAGCCAACGCGAACAACTCACCAAGAATAATAAAAAAATAGAAGGCTATTATATTACCGCTGTTGAGTGACCATATGATGTCAAAACCTAATAGTGTTAAAGGGTATGAAAAGATACCACTCAAAGCCTCATCAAAAGTTCAGAGTTTTTGGTGTAGTGCAAGCTTATTTAAGATGGTGTAAGAACAATTCAACTTTAAATTTCAACAAACACAAATTTAAAGCAGATTTTAGAAAAGAATGTATTTGTATAAAATAGTCCATGTATTGGTCTCTGAAAAGGACAATCAAACCTTCGAGACTTGTGAGTGTAGAATTACAACTTTAAACCTCATTACAACTTCAATGTTTTGATGCAGTAGAAGAGACGAAGGTAGATTTCATAAAACTACCATGAACTACTAGTGATTTTGCACGAAAAATTTCACAAACTAGGTTTTTAGAGAAAAATTTTACAGACTTTCAAATCTGCAGCAAATTACCAGACTATAAAAAACTTACCCTTACACAATTAGCATTTAACAATATTCTCAAAATGTCTAAAATATCTCTAATAGTTAAGAACAGAGAGATGATAGGAGAGTAGTTTATAAAGTAAATAAGGCCAAAAGTGTCTGAAATATTTCATGTGTTTATCATGTGTCAACTTACAGTAATGTCCGTCAGTCATTTTAGTTTAGTGAAATTTTTTGGTACTTTTCTCTAGTAAAATTAGATTATAGTCATTTTAGTTTAGAGAAAAAAATTGTTGTACTTTCTCAAGTAAAAATAGGCTATGGTTTTTTTGTACAGAGCCCTAATAGTTCATGGTAATTTAGTGAATTTTAGGGCATGTTTGTATGCATGAAAGTAGCTATTAAGTAACTGAAGGAAATTGAGTCTAATTCTGCTATTTCTGAGCAAAACATTTATTTGTTTATCTGAAAAACCTATTCCGGTACTTTTTAAATGTAGATGCGGCGTCTATGTAACATCCCCATTTCTTAAAATTTTATCTGCCCCTCGAGGATAATAAATAGCTTTGAAGTAGCTGATGTGTGTATGAATTCATGAACAATCTGTTTTCTTATTAACCTCTCCCTTTATACTTATAATTAAATTCCCAAAAACTCCCTTTGTAATTGCTATACAAACAATAAAATGAATGATGAAGTATTATTTTGACTATTTCCATATAAAAAAATTACTTCCGCTCCTCTCCTTCTGCTTAATTTGGAAGTTACTTCTTTCATATATTTCTTCTTTCATATATTTCTTCCAATACCGTCGGCCAACAGGCCCTTAACATTGAAAAATAACACTTCTTTATATATCATTATACACTTCTAGAATATATTCTGATCAACTAGTGGGAAAATTACTTTGTTCAGCTGAAGTAATCACTGCCTGCTCTTGGAACCAACTGGTTCTCTGCAGCGACGTGCCAGTTGCCGTAGAGTTCTGGGCTTCTTGGTGCGGGCCCTGCAAGATGGTGACTCGTGTGATGGATGAAATAGCCCGAGAATATTCCGGAAGGATCAGATGCTTCAAGCTCGACACCGATGACTACTCGCAGGTCGCAGACTCTCATGGCATTGAGCGAGTCCCCACAGTTTTGCTGTTCAAGAACGGAGAACAGGTAAAGAGCATTACTGGTACTTTGCCCAAGTCTGTTTATGTGAATGCCATTGAAGAACTGTTATCTGATTAAGGGAATGGATCTTTGAGTTTTATTTGGATCCTTTCATGAAATTTTTCATGGACTGGGAAACCTTTTGAAGATATTGAATCCAATTCAACGATATTTATTATGTTGTTTGGATTCTTATATGGAATTATACTGTAAATTTCATTTTCATTACCAATTATCCATTGATATTGATGTGCCGATTCTTCAAACGATTGATGAAACCAAATTATAGTACTCGAACTTTGCATTGTTGATCTTAACTATTCTGGGAGTATTTTATCTCACTGTTATATGTTTCTCTGGTGTAAGAACAGATTATCCTGTATTTTTCAGATCAATTACAATAAAAAAATTCATTCAATTTTACCGAATGTTAACATTATTGTCTTAATTGATTCCAAACAAATTCTCTTAAGCGTATCTATAGTTCTCGTCTCACTAATTTGTACACGTAATGGTCTTTGTTGTACGTAACCAAACTGTATCAATTGATTCTCTCTCCTTTTATCACAGATAGAAGATACTCATTTCTCATCCTATCTCGAAATGTAGGTTCATTGTAAACCCTCATATTTATTCTACGCCGTTTCTTAAATGCTCAAAATTCAGGAGCATAATGTGGGACAATTTAGAAATAGAATGTCTCTTTGGGGTCAAAGTTCAAATTGAAACCAAAATTTAAAGGTACGCACATGTAAAATTTACATCATGAACAATATTATTCATCAAGAAATTAACGGATATCATATTATCACATACATAATGATGTGTCAAGTGTCGCCTTGAGCTTATCTCTTTTTCCCTTTTTTATTTGGCTTGAAATTGAGATGAAGCCCTGTTATTGTCATAAATCAAGGAAACACGTTATTCTCATTTATATTTGGTTGTGGCCGGAGCAATTTATTGTTTGTGCATGTTGCTTCCAGTTTCACGTTGGGTGTTTTATGGGCCCATTAAATAACCGGCCCATTCTATCACGGGCACCTTGTGCTACTTGAACTCAATTTAATTTAAAATCATGCTCATACGAATCTATCACTATTAGTAGGGGTAAGCTCACCGGAAATAATCAGATCCAATCAGAACATTGATTGATTTGGCTGGGCACTTGGGGTACCCGGTGCCGCGTATTTATTTATTTAGGATCAGCTGTAAAGCCCCGATCACCATCTACGACTCTACAGCGACGTGTCTTTGAGATATAGTCCTGTGTTATGTGGGCCCCACGAGTTACTTTATCCGATTGAGCAGCAGAGATGCTGTTCTGCAGAGGACAGCTGATCAGGGACCGGCTTCACTTGCACAGCTGGGAGCCCTGAGCACAGAGAAAAGAGGGCACGTGAGTGCCTCTGCTGCACTCTGTCCGCGATTGACAAATTTACACCAAAGACCTTGTCGTACTTCAGATTTGCTTCTTTGTTCCCATCTAATTAGATTTTCTTCCACTCAATATAACAATTTACAGATTTGCTTCTTGGTCCCATCTAATTAGATTTTCTTCCACTCAATATAACAATTTGCTCAAATGAACCGCCTCATTAATCTTTTAAAATCTAAACTCAGATAATAACAACATTCTCATTCAATATGGTAGATCATTAGTTCTTAATTTTTTCATTTATATATGTAACGAATATTTTTCAGGAGAGACAAAAAGAAATACAATGTTGCCAGCTTATTGATAATAACTGTTATCAACGACCAGAACCTTCATTTTCGAGTGTAAATAGCCCGGAATAGTATAACGGTAAAATAAAAAAATAATTATGAGAAGAAGATATGAAACTATTCATTTTGTCAGAATTAATAAGCTGCAAAAGATTTTGTAGGTGGTCTGAAATTGCAAATTACAGATTATCAGGGATTCTTATGTAAAGTTCTTCCCCGCCTTTAATTCTTTCTCCTCCCTCCCTCTCTCAGTCTCTCTCTCAAACGCACAGTTCTCAATGTCCCTCTCCTCCCTCCTCCTCCTCCTCCTCTTCCTTCTCATTGCTCCTCACACTCAAAACCCATCAATGCTAGCAAGAGCACAGGTAGAAGAAACCAACCTCACTCTTGAATGGCCCTCATCCACCCACTCCACGTACCCAGCTTACCCATTTGGAGCTGAGGAAGATGATGTTGAAGACCCTGAAGCATTTGGGTCTGATTCTTCCTCCATTAAGGACACAAGGAGATCACTATTTTGGTATCGAAAGCGCTCTTACATCTCCTATGGAGCTCTCTCTGCTAATAGAATCCCATGCCCCGCAAGGTCTGGGAGATCTTACTACACCCACAACTGCTATGGAGCCTCTGGGCCTGCTCATCCTTACTCTAGAGGCTGCAGCAGGATCACTCAATGCCGGAGGTGATTCGATACTATCCCATTTTGATTTGGTTCTATAAAGTATATGTTAGTGTGTTGAACGTTAGATGGATTATCTATGTGTTTTGATTGTTGGGTATTTTGGATAAAGTGTGTTGTTTGTTGTGATATCATGTCAATTTCTTGCAATTAGATGTTGTTGGTTAGTGTTAAAAGGAATGTTCTTTTGGTGGTGCTTGTTAGGATGTTATGTTGGTGTTTATGCATGTTGGTGTGCTTTTTGCATTGATCTCTATATTTTGTCTGTCTTTATTGAATATTTGATGTGCTTTGAGGCATTTGTGGAGGTTCTTGGTATCTTTGGTGTTATATGCACGTTTTTATGTGTGTTGATTATTGCGTGTCTTGATAAGTTGTGTTGTTTTGTTCTAATATCATGTCAAATTCTTGCATTATATGTTTTTGTTGCATTATGATATATCATATATAGGTGCTTTATCAAGTTTTGCATCTTTGGATCTCTTAACTAGGTGTTTAACTTAAATTAAAATTATGAAGATACTGTTACTATTTGGTGGTTGATTTCTTCTACTGAAACTTAGTAAGTTATGTTAGAATTAGAATAAAACCATTACAGAAACATATTTTTTGGGAAACAGTTGCTTACTTTATTAGACAAATCTTTTAGCTTATTTAAAAACTTTAGCTTACAGACTACATGGCTGCAACATAAGTTCTTTCATCTAAATTTGGGACAACATTAGGGATTATTGCCCTCTGATTTGAGCACTAAGGAGCAAAGGCTGAAACTATTGGACTCCTAACCACATGCTTTCCTCCAATCTCCATCCAGCTTAGGAACCCATAATTACCTATATAATCTCCCTCTATTGTCTTTCCTTCATCTACATTGTCTAAGTTAATTTCCACCTTCATCCAAAATTCCTGTTTGCTATCCTTTCCTTCAAAATAGATCACCTGAGGTTCAACTGTCACCTTCATCCCTTTCGTGCACTGATCATCGCCGATAACTGGTAGAATAACCCCAACGCTTGTCAAAACCTCTTGAAAACTTGGCTGGAATGGTTAGTTTCAAGGATAACGGCGAAAGAAGGGTAATTGAGATCAAGATTGGCCTTGCGCAAATATACCCAGGTCTCCTAGTAATAACTGCCATTTGTAAATTCGTGTAATTAAGCCCACAGAGAAAATCCATGTAGTCATCCAACCCGATATCATAAACTAAACCCGGATCCATCGCCTTATTAGGGTTTACATGCCCTGCACCAAAATCAAGAGGTGTTCCTGCTGTCCCTGTGGTCTGGTCTATAATTTGACCGGTATTGTCAGTTATATTCGCGTTGTCATCATCGCAGACCTAATGGCCGCTGAGCTCCAATTCGGGTGCACTGATTTCAGCATCGCTGCTATACCAATCACATGAGGTGAAGCCATCGATGTGCCTGATTCAAGAGCATAGTCTGTTATTAGATAGTCATCGCCTACTGGTGCAAATCCTCTATTTGGAACCCAAGCAGCCAAGATATTGACTCCAGGGCCAGTATATCGGGCTTTAATATCCCTGGGGTGATTCTGCTTGGTCCTCTGGATGAGAAGTAGGCAACCTGAGGAGCTGGTTTTGTGCCCAGTTCAGTCAATATGAATCTCATATCCACCGTTGACGTTGATCTTCCCATTACATATTTCTTTATAATGTCTCCGTTTTGTAACGTCACCGCTACATATGGCCTGTAGAAATCTTTGCGGTTTAAGAATTGTCCCATATCAGAAGCGAATATTGCTGCTTTGGCTCCTACTCTGTCAATCTCCATCATTTGAGTGTAGATGGTATCATTAACGGGTTCTGAGCAGAACACAACCTTTTCTGCCACTTCGGTTTGGTTTAGAGAAAGATAGCTGCAGGACTCTTTGCTGACATTTCCTTGGCCAAAATAAAGTGATACGTTAGATAAAAATATGTTCTCTGGGAACATTGATCGCCCTTGGATTGTTTTCTTGGTGTCACCTAGGGTTACTGTGGCAATGTAGTCTCGATCTATTGTCCCTGCACCGATCGATGTGAACCAAGGAGCACCGTTGATGACAGTGTAAGCATGAGGACCACCGTTACCAGCAGACACAGACACAAATATCCCCTTCTTCATCGCTGCAAAAGCTCCAATCGCAATAACGTCTTCATAGTAAGGAGTCTTGAAGAATCCGAGTGAGAGTGAAATTAGGTCAACACCATCTTCTATAGCTTGATCCATGGCAGCCAGCACGTCGCTTGATGCAGCTCCATAATCGTCGTTAAAGAAGACAGCCTTGTACATTGCAACACGAGCCATAGGTGCAATCCCCGTCATGGTTCCTTCAGCATAGCCAAAATAGCTCGCTCCATGAACGGGTCTCCCTGCTGCAGTCGATGATGTATGTGTACCGTGACCTAAGAAATCCCTAGGGGATTCATAATCTTGGCCCTGTGAAATGTTGAGGCCTTGATTCTTGAGTCCTTTGCTGAAAAACCGAGCTCCTATGAGCTTTCGGTTGCAAAGGGAAGAACTAAAGTCGGTTCCATTTTCACATTTCCCCTTCCATTTTGTGGGTATTGGTGGCATTCCCTTATCATTGAAGCTCTCACTCTCGGGCCAAATTCCAGTGTCTATAATCCCTATAATCATACCATCACCAAAATTTGAACTAGGCCATAGGCCTGATCCACGATTGAGACCAAGAAATTTTGGCGTGTGGGTTGTGTGAAGTTTGGCGTAGGAATCTGGCATCGCCGCAAGATGGCCTGGAATTTGTTTGAGATGTTGGAGTTGGGTGGAGGATAATACGGCGCTAAAGCCATTGAAGGCATGGTTATATGTATAGAGATGGGTAGGAGGAAGGGTATCGAGGGATTCTGATTCAGCTGATAGTGATGTGAGCATGGAAGTATACCAGTCTTCATGAGTCGAGAAGGGAGAAGGCTTTGAAGAGACATCCATTTGGATAATGTATGGTTTGTGATCATTGTGTGGTGTTGATGATGAGATTGAGATTTGAAGAAAGAAGAGGGAGATTATGAGGAGCTTCATTAAATGGAAGGTTTGATCCATAGTTAATGGTTGAGTTTGAATTGGAAAAGGGAGAATATATAACAGTGAGATTGCAAGGCCTGCAGCAAGAGCTGAGCATATAAATAACCGTCCAGTGACAGAACAGGCCATAATGCTTGAGTCCATGGAATTGTATAAGAACTTATTTTGTTCCATTTCCTGTATGAAAGCAAAAGGTGAAGCTGTGACAATAATGAGAAGCAACAAACTAGCAAGCAGACAGTCACATTGTAAGCTTTGGATTCATTGTTATCATTGGTATCTATGTTTCTCCTTGACTTCAGGTGAGGTTAAACAATCAAGAGTTTCTGATACAGGTCGGCTAACTATTCTAAGTGCCGAACACTTTAAGAATGAGAAACCTTAGAGCAGAGCCTGAACTATTACAGTGTAGAGGTCGATGTTTCACCCCTGACAGTAGACTAAATGAGGTTAGGCGCTGAACTGACATTGCTATAAGTGAACAATATATGAAAAATGTGATAAAGAGGATATCATAGCAACAAGATCTTCGGTCTTTGATTCATCCACAGCAAGAGTCTCGGATAATGCCAAATTAGTCCTTTGCTTGTTTTCTCCTAGAGATTAAGTATATAGAAGGGGTAATACTGGGCAGTAACCCCTGGCGATCACCTTGTATGCATTCAGATTTGAATGAATCTCATTCCATTGATGCATGCAGATTTGAATGAATCCCATTCCATTGATTGACTTGTGTGTTCGGCGAGTCGAACCCGAGAAGTCCGTAGAGCATCAAGTACATATAATTTTTTCTCTTGAGAGAGATTTTCAATGGGAAAGAAGCCTAGCTCGAGTTTGGGGAGCTTGAGCATGACTTAGCTTGATAAATGATGGTTTATTTTTATTTTTTATTTTTTGGTAAATGATGGTTTATTATGGCTAAGTGAAAAAGTTTGGAGTGAATTCTTTTCTCATATATATTGGGCTTAATATCAGAAAACCCCCCTTAACTTTGGGCGATTATCAGAAAAACCCCTTAAACTTTCAAAATATCGAAACTTAAGTTTAGTTATCGAAAACCCCTTTAACTTTAAGGTTTTATCACAAACCCCTAATGGTGTTATCCTTTATTATCCCAATTTTCAAATAAACAAAATACTCCCGATAGGGATTTCACCCATGCTGATAAAAATAATAATAATTTGGTTTAACACATCAACTGATTTCCGCAGATAAATTCTCTCGAAGTTTTTAAAAACTCTCCCATCAAAATTTCTACCGAGTACTTTTATTTCCGATAATTTGGAATAATCGTGGTAACACTGCTTGGGGGTTTTGTGATAAAACCTTAAAGTTAAAGGGGTTTTCTCATAACCCTAAACTTAAGGGGGTTTTCTAATATTTTAAAAGTTAAAGGGGTTTTATGATGATCGCAAAAGTTAAGGGGGTTTTCCGATTAAGCCTATATATTGATAGGAGAAAGATACGAAAGATACATGATATATATAGGTAGCTTATTGCCAACTATCGTAATCCTAAAACAAGGTAAAACTCTAACTACCAAATATACACCTATCACTATCCGTAATTATTTCTAACTAATTACAACAATTATATACTTTCCAATACCTCAAGTTGGCATGAGGGTCACAAATGCCCAACTTGTGTAGTAGAAACTGAATTGTTGGGCGAGCCTTGGTGAAAATGTTCGCGGTTGAACGCTGGATCGCTCATGAGCCGTTACAATATTCCCAGCCTGGAGTTGCGCTCTCACATAATGACAGTCTATCTCGATGTGTTTGGTTCGTTCATGGAATACAGGATTTGCTGCTATATGGATAGCAGACTGACTGTCACAAGATAACTTCATAGACCCTTTGTGATTTACCGTCAAGGACACTAATAGGGACTTCAACCAAATTAGCTCGCTAGTAGTCAGCCGCCATCGCACACAACACTCGCCTCATCAAGCTCGAGACACGGTGCTCGCTTCGCCTTCCGAGATAATGGCGATTGCCCAAGCTTGACGAAGTACCCGTCACTGCTCGCCATGTGATTGGGCAGCTTGCCTAATCAGAATCGTAGTAGGCGTACAACCTCAAATCACTGTCCGCATGTAGTAAAATCCCCTGTCCTGGATTACCCTTGAGATAGCGTACTACCCGCATGGCTGCCTCGAGATGTTTTTTGAGTATGCAGCGACCGGGACAACACATGCACTAAGTAAGAGATCTCTGGGCGAGTAATCGTCAAGTAAATTAGTCGACTAACTAGACGCCGATAAACCAAAGCATCCTTCATTTCTTCACCCTTTGTTAGCCAATCTCTATCCTCGCTCCATTGGAGAGTTGTTTACATCCAAGAAGACCACCGATATTATGTCCAATGCATATTTCCTTTGGCACAAAAGCCCTCGCTATGCATCTACCTCTATACCCAAGAAATACTTGAGTGCCCCAAATCCTTGATATGAAAACATTTCTTCATATAACTCTTAAAGTCTAAACATGCCTCCTAATCATTCCCTGTTAGTATGATGTCATCCACATATACTAACAATCCTGTGAAGACTTTGCCCTCCGATATGTGAATAATGTAGTAATTGGCAAGAGGCTGAACAAATCCATACCGCATTAAAGTTGTTGTTAACTTAGAGAACCAGTTTCGCGATGCTTGACGAAGTCCATAGATTGACTTCTGAAGTCGACAAACCTTGTTGTCTCCATCTGCTTTGAAGCCCAGGGGTAGCCTCATGTAAACTTCCTCCTCTAAATCACCGTGCAGGAAAGTGTTGTTCATATCCATCTGATGCAGTCCCCATCCTTTTGACACTGCTACCGCCAAGAAGACTCGAACTGATACAAACTTTGCTATTGGCGCGAAGGTTTCATGGAAGTCCAAACCTTCAATTTGGGTGAATCTCTTCGCCACAAGTCTGGCCTTGTAGCGCTCCACCGTTCCATCAGAATTGTACTTCACCTTGTAGACCCACTTGCAATCTATGGGTCTCTTCCTGGTCGGCTGGTTCTCCACCGTCCAAGTCTTGTTTGCTTCTAAGGCTACAATTTCTTTCGACATGGCGCCACGCCACTGTGCAATTCTCACCACTTCAGAATAGTTCCGAGGCTCTGTAGGCATCAAAAATTGCTGAAGAACCTCAAATATGACTAAATCATGAGAAGATCGAAGGACAACGTCATCGAAATCTCAAGAAAGCCCAATACTGGAAGATTGTGTCTCGCTACGCTGGCGAGACATTATGTGTGCCTCGCCACTAGCGAGACACTTGATGTGTCTCGCCGCGAAGCGAGACACTCGATGTGCCTCGCCACGAAGCGAGACACTTGATGTGTCTCATTGGCATGAGACATTTGTGTGTCTCGCCATAAGCAGACATTTGATGTGTCTCTCGACTAGCGAGACCTTACTTGTGTCTCGCCAAATACGGTGACACCCGTACTTAAAATGAGCTCAAGGGTCTAAATCAATGCCGTGGGGCCCACTTGACTTTATCAATGCAGAGACGCTCGACATCGCATAGCGGTTACACGCCGAAGATACCACTAGGCGTAATTTAGGCATTTAATCATGCCTAAAAAGCGTGGAAACCGCTATTGTACCGGGACGATATTGCCGCTTGTCACGGTGGCAGCCCATACTACTCGCCATGTAGGCAGTTTTACGAGGTACTGAAGCCGCCGCTTAACCGCAAATTTCCGCACTTATGACACTTGTGTTTCAAGAGGGCACGCTTCCCAAAGACTATAAATACCCTCCTACGCCCACTTGGGCGTGGGGTCCATCGAAAGGGAAAAATCGAAATCCAAGCTTCCGGAGTTCAAGAACACGATCCACGGAGATTCCTCGAGTTTAAGCCTTGACTTATTCTTGAGAAGAGTAGATATCTTACCTTGCTAAGATATTTTCCGGGTTCTTGTTTCCTTTGGCGGCACTAACTAAACCCCGCCGATTTGACGACGCCGCCGGTGGTCCACTGATTACTGCCCCCAAGACAGCAAAGTCCCACAAAATAAGAGATCTACACTTGTAGTGTCTTTAGTTCGAGTTTGAGAGAGAGTTATTTAAATTTCTTTGTAACGAAAATCAAAGTGTAATTTTCTTAAGTTTTGTAATGGAAACGACAAAGAAATCAACTTTCACCCAAACACGATGGCTAACACAAAGGGGAGCCAACGGTTCGAGCCCGAGATCGTTGTGTCGCAGCCTTTGCCGACGCCGACCTCATGGTTGATGGAATAGACTACTTCGATCAAGCCAAATTCAAGAATATCTCTCCTCTTCCTCATCAAAATCCTCCTCATCCCAAACATCTGAGGATCTCATCCCCTAAGAGGGAGGTTCGCTTCATGATGTGCAACGATCTTCGCTCGCTGCGACAGAGGCGATTTCCTCTCAACAAGATCTCAACCGATTCGACGAAGAGAGCTCGCCAAAGACGACGCCAAAAGATGTCTCACATTAGCCAAGGCCCCGAGTCAACGGATGGAGTTCACTATCGACTAAATCACATGATCAAAGGCATCAACAAACCGTAATCTCAACCGCCGCTCCTCCCAAAGAAGAATGGGTTCGCCAAAAGGCCCGATTGACAAGGAAGGAGCGCGCTTAAAACGCTGCACGCTTTGCTCGAAAGCACGCCGTTGTTCGAAGCGCTAAGAGTCAAAAGCAACCCAGAAACGGCTCAAAATCGCCAAGCATGGATCCCGGTCGACATCAAAATCGCTCAAGAGTCCGCCTCTCGCCAACAGCCACCGATAGCAACCGCCAAGGCCAACAGATAAACTCGAAGCCGCTTCGCCAACAGGTATAAACCGCCTCGCGCCACCAGATAGCCGAACCGCCGCCAAAAGCGGGCGCCTTCCATGCCTTGACAAAATGGGTTTTTCCGCCATTTCTTCCACTTTTCCTACTGAGGTATCAACCGTTAAGTCCGAAATCCACATTTGGTGTTCACGCTTTGGTCCACAATTGAGAACCAAAGTCAAAACACGGTAATGGAACGCTTGGGTCACCCGATCCATAAACAACGCATGTGGGGACCGCACTCCAAATTCCAAGTGATGTTCGAATGTGCCGAGCCATCCGACGCAGTCAAACCGAAGAATTTCGTTACGCCTCGCTTGAGCATCCCACAAGGTCCACGAAGTCCGCCGAGAAGAAGAAGTTGAGGCAAGTGACTCGAAAATCACGAGAGATAACCGCACCCTCGTGATTCATACGTAAGCAACTTCGATGACGGCTAAGCGACGGAAGTTGTTCTTAAGTCAAAGAGTCGACGCCCCAAAAGAAGACGCGGTCCTCCACTAAGGACAACGCTACACTTGGGGTGGAAGTGCAATTTGTAATAACCCACACCAACCATATCATCAGTCGGGGTAGCAACACACCTAAAGAGGATGATCGATGAAATAGATTGTTCTTGCTCGCGTGCAAAATTGATTAAGACGCCAGTATCGATGTGCCTGTTTCGAGTCTAACGCCACCCACAAAGAGCTTCAAGATTCGAACGGCTTTCCCTCGCCGAAGAACGAAAATCAAGCCACACCAAGACGACATCGAAGAAGAAGGAGATCATCCATCCAAATTGATGAGTTTCCGGCGACCATTAATATGGTGAACAAAGGAAAAGGACCGGCGACGGATCGCATCCGACACTCGCAGAGAAAGTCAACGACCGAGTTTCCCAGCCAGATGTCCTGCCATAATTGCGAGCTACCCAACGATCGACTATAGAAGGATGCATGAGGGAGAGTCATCCGATGATGAAGCTTCCGACATCAATTGGGCGATAGCTTCCGATGACACAATGTCAAGTGTTGGTTGTCATCCCAGAAGCTTTTACCATTACTCGATGTCCCGCTCACATGTTACAAGAAGCCTTAGCCAAGCAAAGAGAAGAGCTTAAGGTCAAATGAGAACGAGATGGAGCTAGCCATGCAACAGATGAGGGAGTTGCAAACCCAAACGGTTAACAACTCCGTCCACCAATGTACTGAACCAATGGACAAGGTGGAGTTACCCACCATAATATCAAGACAAGATTCGAGATTGACGAACACATTTACTACCGATCAACCTCCAAAGAAAGTCAGATCGGTGCTCAAGGTGGAAATGATCCAATTCTTCCTATTGGAAATAATCCAAAACAAGGGAGGATGATGGCTAAAGGATGAAAGAGCTTGAAGATAAAATCAATGCTTTGATGTCCACACAGAAGTCAAACGGACCTGTATCCCGTGTCCATATCCTAGAGAGTGGGATTCAATCCCTTACCCAAATTCAATTTGATCAACTTCACCATTTGACGGAGAGGGTCACCTTCACAACACCGATTTACTTCAAATCACATTTGGGGTAATCCTGAAACGAGCCTCGATGGTTCGGTCATTTGTCGGTACTCTTCATGAGTCGCCTTCGATTGGTATCGAAGACTCAAGGCCGAGTATTAACCTTTGGGAGGACATAGAAAATTTTCTCAAGAACTTCTTCGATGACGACATCAAGTCTCAATTGGAACTCTCCTAGACCGAAAGGGGAGACAATCGACACCTTCTAAGCGATTCAATAAAGCTATGAATGCGTGGGATCCACCATCAAGAGTTCATATTGAAGACTTGCCACAACAATCTTTCTATAGAATTGCCGAAGTCATGGGGTCGCCCCACCAACTACGTGGAAAGACCTAAAAATACAAGGAGAACAAGCCGAAGCCTCGAAGGAAGAAAGTCGAAGAGGCTAAAAGATGGTGACCCTCGTAAGTAAATTTTTCCTCTCGTAATAGAGGAAAGGCATCCAGGATCGCCGTTAGTCAAGCGCCGCAACAACGACCGCATCAAAAGCTTCTAAATCGAATTCCACAGACATACTCTTTCAAGGACGAAGAAGTTCCAATCATCTTCAAACACCTCCTTGATAACAACAAAATTAAGTTGCCTCCAATTACAAATCAAGAGGAGGCTAACAAAACTTCGACCCTAAATACCGTATGCACTCACAGAGGATCCTCCATCCTACAAAGGATTGCTTAGCTCTCAAGGCCATCATCCAAGCCTTGGTTGAAGGGCGCCTTAACCAAATAAGCTGAATCAAACCGACTCTGGCTGTGTATACGAGTATAAATCGCCCTCTCAGACTCTAACGTGTATATACTAGTATAAACCGCCCTCTCAGATCTCGATGTGTATAACAGTATAAACTCGCCCTCCAGACCAATGTATACGAGTATAAACCGCTCCCTTTCCTCGATGAATATAAGAGGTTAAACCGCTCTTCCTTCTTACTCACTCGAATGCCCAATTTTAAGAAAGCCGGGGTGGATAATCCATGAACGAGAGGTCCACTTCCACATTGAGCAATCAAACCTTCCTACGCTTAGGATTGTCTCAAAATTCCTATCCTCGGTCAAACCTTCCTACGCTTAGGACACACACAAAATCCCTCTCGATTCCTTCTATGAACGAGAGGTCCACTTCCAGATTGAGCGATCAAACCTTCCGGCAGTTAGGATTGTCTCAAAATTCCTATCCCGATCAAACCTTCCTACGCTTAGGATCATTTTTAATTTTCACTCCCACTTGGTCAAACCTTCCTACAGTAGGACCACGGTCAAAATCCTCTCGATTCCTTTTATGAATGAGAGGTCTACTCCAGAATGTGGTTCGCTACCAAGAGAAAACACAACAGTGGTTCGCTACCCCAAGAGAAGACACAACGGGTTCGCCCCCAAGAGAAAACACAATTCCACAAGCCTACGTGATTAAAATAGATATGACACACCTAAACTATGCTTTCATGCATGGATATTATCTCTGTCCCTTATCGAGATAAGTCGCTCTAACACACGCCGTAATCAATTCCCATTGATCAAGCCTACGTATTCAATAATATCGTATAGATGTCATTACCTAATGACACCTAAACTATGCCTTCATGCATAGGGATATTATCTCTGTCCCTTATCGAGATAAGTCCGCATCTAACACATGTCACGTAATCAATTCCCGTGATAATTGACCGAGCCTACGATTCAATATCGTAGCATAAAGTCTAAGAGAATTCACTCTTTAGCACAACGTAACATGTAGAACGGACTGATAATCTACATGCTAGCCCAACTGAAACGGTAGTTGGTAAAGGCTCATCAAACCGTTGATGGTCGAGGGTTTGCCAAAAATCCTATATCTATCATACAAGCAATAACTTGAGACAAATGGTTCACTCTTCCCGCCGAGGTCAAGCACTTTCTCCTACCGTGATTTTAATGCACTTTGTAACTCATTGCTAATGCAAATGTACCATTACATCGCCTCCCAAGCTCAAGCATGCTCGCATGCATTGGCGGTCCTTTGAGCGAGATTTCTCAGATTGCCCCCGCTTTCTTCAAGTGGGACACCTGAAATTACATATAGAAGCTTTCCGAATCGATATTCAAAACCGCACGACGCCTCAATGATTCTCAAGGCATTTCAATTATAACCCAAGTGGTGACTTTCAAGATGAAGATGATTAGTCCAAAATCGACTTACATTTCAATCAATCCAAATACAAATGCAACAGCCTATTGATCCCAAAGTATGGTCACGACGCCAGAGCCGTGATTCAAGAAACTGAAGCAAAACATGGGCCTCTTCTACAAAGTTCAACGTTGAACGTAAGCAAGGCGATCTTATCAAAGTATTCCGCACCCTTTGATAAAATACGAGGAGTCTCAAAACTTTGGAGGGGTATATCTGAGGCATCAAAAATTGTCAAGAACCTCAAATATGACTAAATCATGAGAAGATCGAAGGACAACGCCATCGAAATCTCAAGAAAGCCCAATGGGGAAGATTGTGTCTCTCGCTACGAGACTTATGTGTGCCTCGCCACTAGCGAGACACTTTGATGTGTCTCGGCCGCGAGCTTACTGTATGTGCCTCGCCACGAAGCGAGACACCTTGATGTGTCTCTCATTGCAGCAGACATTTTGTGTGTGTCTCGCCATAAGCGAGACACCTTGATGTGTCTCGCGACTAGCGAGACACTTACTTGTGTCTCGCCAACAAGACACCCGTAATACTTAAAATGAGCTCGAAGGGTTTAAATCAATGCCGGTGGGGCCCACTTGACTTTATCAATGCGAGAGACGCTTAGACACGCTAATGGCGGTTACACGCCGAAGATACCTACTGGCGTAATTCTAGGCATTTAATCATGCCTAAAAAGCAAGGAAACCGCTACAGCAAAGAAAGGACGATATTGTTCGCTTGTCGGGCCGAGGCAGTCATACCGCCGCCGCTAGCAGGTAAACTGCGACCGCCGCCAGGTGCAGCTTGGCGCCAGGCAGCTCGAGCCGCCAGGCTAATCGCAAATTTCTCGCACTTATGACACTTGTGTTTCAAGAGGGCACGCTTCCCAAAGACTATAAATACCCTCCTACGTCCACTGGGCAGGGGTCGGCCATCGAAGGGAAAAATCGAATCCAAGCTTCGGAGTTCAAGAACACGATCCACGAGATTCCTCGAGTTTAAGCCTTGACTTATTCTTGAGAAGAGTAGATATCTTACCTTGCTAAGATATTTGCTCAAGTTCTTATTTCCTTTGGCACTAACTAAACCCCCGCCGACGACGATCGCCGGTGGGTCACTCGCCCCCAAAATACAGGAAACCGATGCGGAACAGCTCACGACGTATTAGGTTGAGGAGAAATAACGAATAATAAAAATATTTCTTCTCAATCTAATACTGCCGCCAAGTAATCATAAAATACATCACCAATGCATCCCAATCACGGCCAGAAGAATAAATAATAATCCGAACCTAAGTACATATCACCGTAATAAAATAACATCCTGACTATAAAGAGTCCACATGTCTAACACAATACATGTAGCTAAAACTAGAGAAGCATAAAACAAATGTCAACCGAGCTAAAATGAAAATACCGAAAGAAGTCTAAGATTCATCAACTAATGAAAATAAGAAGGAAACTAAGCTTCAACTCGACCGCTACATCGTCGGAAGGTTCTCCGCCGAGGAAACTCGCCCGTGCATCTTCATACCGAACCGGTCATCTATATCCGACGACACCAAGAGAATGGAGTACGCCGTGTATAACACACCTGCAAGACCCCAATGCAATGACAAGATATAATAATAATGCAAATAAATACAATGATCAAAATGCGGGTGAATATAATAGGTGAAGTGATGCATGCATACAACTAAAGTCGACCATCTAAACAACCGGAAACTCGCATTCCAAACAACAAGAACGGGTAACTCACCATTCTCACACAGCCTCGCATCTACATCTCATTTAAAGTCAAGGTTCATATCAATCGGATAACCGACGGTTCATTATCCTCACGCGCATCCAATACCGGAACAACGAACGGTCAAAGGACTACACGCATCAGTTCCGCTTGTCCCGACACAAGTGACTCGTGAATACAACATGACCGCCACATGCTAAACGATTCACGGGCCCAACAAACCAACCCTGCGCGGGAAACAAGGTCACTTGGCACGGTCCGAAGATACATAAACGGCCACATCCGAATACATGAACCAAGACTTTCCCATCCCACGGTCTCGTAAATCAAGTCAACGATGCCGATATCAAACACGGTTCACCTCCTAAGCATGGTCAACACACCCATGTCACTAGGTCATGTTCATGACGATCGAATCCCTAAGTCATGAACGACTACCGCTCGACACAACAAGACTATGAATAATGCATTCAATATGGAATAACAACTCCATTACGCTAAATGTCAAGATCGTGTCATCATGAATAAGAAGCATGAATATCTAATATCAACCGCAATATGAAACAAAATAGAAGGAATTATTCACAAGACATGTCGAGGTTTTCTAACATAGTTCTCAGTTCTTTTCTAAATAATTTCTTTTAAAAATATTCTTCTCATTATAATTAATTCTAAAAATTTCCTATAAATATATTCTTTCTTCCAAACAACACTAAATTAATCTTAAATTAATTTTGACGTATCTATTCATCACAAAACATTGTTCACGTAATATACTCACGCAATAAAAGTGATAACTCGACAATTATCAATAACGACTAATCTACACATATAATGCAATAGTTTCATATGGAAATAAATTAAATTAACGAGATAACATAACATGTCATAATTTAAATTAATTCCAAAATTAATCTTTTATCAACATAATTTCCTTTAAAGTTAATTCTCTTCGTAATTATTCTAAACTAAAATGTCCGCTAATTAATTCTCCTTTCGAAGTATCTCACATTATAGCACGATAACATAAATCAAACAACCCACGCAGCTATCACACCAAACTAAGCACATAATAATTCACAATTAGTCTAAGAATATTAAGTAACAAGTCAAGGCAAGAGGGATCTTGCTCACGAGGATATCGTCGAATGAATCGACGGGCTCTACGCGATCATGGGCTTCAACGAGGCGACGAGGTGGGGATCATGGCAGGTCGGTCGCTGGCGCGGATGGCGGCCGCGGTGACGCGGTCTCGACCACCAGCGGGTCGACAGGTCTCGCCACGCAGCACCAGCCGCATGGTGGCGGGCGCCTGTGGCCGAGGGGAGGGAGAGGCTGGAGGTCGGGAAGGAGACTGAGGGCGGCAGAACCGGGCGGTCAAGCCGACGAGGTCCGAGGTCGGCGGGCGGATCACCGGCGAGGGCAAATGAGGAAGAGGAGGTCGAGGCGGAGGGAGGTGGCGGAGGGGGGTGGATGTGGAAGAGGGGGGAAATGGAGAGGTGGAGGAGGCGGTGGAGGAAATGGCGGTGGAGGGCCGGTGGAAATGGGACGGATCAAGGGAGGCGGTGAGGGATGCGGGGTGGGCGGCGCTGTTCACAATGGGTGGATCTGGGCACGAGAGAGGGAGAGAGAGAGAGAAAGAAAGAGAAGGAGAGAGAGAGAGAGAGTACGGGATGGGAGAGAGAGATGGGATGGGGTGTACGGGTTTGGTTTTGATTTTCAAAATATGTATATATATATATATAGCTAGGGTTAGGGTTAAGGGTTAGGCTATTATACAACATATAAAAAGAAATTAATTATTATAATGATAATTAATAAGAGTGATAATCATAAAAATTATCACACATATATATGTATTTTGTACGCTCAAATACCAAGCTCAAGTTTATAAAATCATAAATAATATCAATAATCAAGATTATGACTCGAAGTATTTATCTAAATTATTAAATTTATAATATAGCTAAATCATAAACATAAATATAAAACTCTATTTTGAATTGTGAGAATCTCGAAAATTTGAGAAAATATTAATAATACTTTTAGAAAATAATATTTAATATTAGAAGAGCAATATTAGAAGATAATTATCAAAAATATTAGGAAAATAATATTAGAAAATAACGTGATCGAAATATTAGAAAAATAATGATCGAAAATTCACTGCAGTTACATCCTACCCCTTAAAACAAATTCGCCCTCTAATTAAGACAACCCAAAGACAGAGATATGGATTAAGTGAAGGGTAATGAACCACAACCTAAAGTTAATAAATCTTGAAGCGATAATATAAAGAACAAAATTATGCTAACGATAACAAGTTAGATACAAACATAACAATTCAAGGCTAAAGACAACAAACAAAAAGTAAATGCAATATTTAATGACTAAAGTTAACAAACCCCAACATAAGGGTAAAAAATAATAATAATATATAAGACAAACAATTTAATGACTTAAGATGACAAACCTCGATGAAAATAAAAGTAAAGATAACATAATTAAGCGGAAGGGTAATAAACCCATCTTAAGAATAAGTCAAAAGTGGTAAGGACATAAGTGTCAAAATTTAACCCAAAACTATCAAATTAAAATAACTCAAATAATAAAAAAAATTATTTCCAAAAGGTAGCAAACATTGACCATAATATACAAAATCTAAAGTGTAAACAATATTAAAAGGACACAATTATGCTAAAGGTAACAAACTTCTACACAAATGTATCAGAGCTCAAAATAAATATCAGTTCTTCTAATGGTAAAATAAAAAAATAGACTCGACATCAAGGTAATAATTCTCAAAACTCGTAAAAGGAAACAAATATAAATAAAGGTAACGGTTATACAAGGTTCGTGTGACAAGACTCACCTTAAAGTTAACGAAAATTCAAAGTGAAAATAAATATAACAAAATATGCTAAAAGCATAAAGTTATAAAGAAAATATCAGTTCATATCTATAAGTAACAAAGTTTAAAGTGAATATAACAATTAATGGTTAAAAGTTATAAATTTCAACAAAAGTTCACAAGATAAAGGTAACGACTATGACAAATGATCTAAAAGACCAAGCGACAATTAAGCCAAAATCATAACCAAAGATAATAAATCTCAACTTAAGGATACTAAATCGACTTAATGATACCAAAATCTAAAATGGAAAAAATAAAAATATCATGCCGACTGTAACAAGCGTAGTAGACAACCATTCAATAAAAGAATTTATACCTAAAGGTAACAAAGTTCAAGACTAGTAATAGTTAATAGCTAGAGTTAACACAATCCAACAAGGTAATAATTCAAGGTTAAAGGTAACAAGGTTCAAATCAAATTTGATAAATTTTGACTCAAAGATAACAAATAGGAAATAAGCATCACGATTAAGCCAAAAGTTAATAGCTAGATGTAACAAACACCAACGTAAAGGTAAGTAACAATGCTTAACCGAAAGTGATAAAACTCAAAACAAAATGTATTTTATCTCAAAAGTATCAAATAAAAGAAAATTTAAAGGTAACACGATTAAGTGGAAGGATTATGGCAGAATGTACATCTCAACTTAAGGATAATAAAATTAAAAGGCGACAAAATAAGAACAACTATGCGTAATATAATAAGTTAGACACCGAGGTAGCAATTAAGCAACAGAGA
Source organism: Asparagus setaceus (assembly GCA_012295165.1). Classification (NCBI taxonomy): domain Eukaryota; kingdom Viridiplantae; phylum Streptophyta; class Magnoliopsida; order Asparagales; family Asparagaceae; genus Asparagus; species Asparagus setaceus. The sequence continues at coordinate 27,145,411 of CM022707.1, forward strand.
ATAATAATCGAGGGCAACATTGAATAACTAAAGGTAGCAACATCGCCAATACGGCAACAATCATAAATAAAGGTAACCAATTAGCTAAAAGGTTCATAGCTAAAATTGACAAACCAAGATGTAGAGATAAAATATAAGGGTAAGAAATTAAGGTAACAACTTACGCTAATAGTAACAAGTACACAAAGCCATCAATTAATCATATCATGTTTGTATAGCAATCAAGCATTATATCAATATAATGCGTAAAATATGTATATAGTACTTATAAATGCTAAAATAGTGTCACATATTCCGACCAAAATAAATAAAAATGTTGTAGCCAAAGAAAATCAATAAAATATATATATTGGAAATTAAATCATGCAAATCAATACAACATATCATTAAGCATATAAAAATCCATATTGCTGCAAAACACAATTCTCATCACCAACATACATAGAAAAATATATAAAATTAATAATGTTTATTAATTTTAATTGAACACCATTGTTTATCAAATTAAGGACGATATATATAATCAAACTAATTAAGATTTACACAATCAAAAAGTATTTACGTAAATCATATATATATGCATAAAATAAATTAAGTATATAAACGAATAATAACATAGTCTAAAAATATAATGATATAGCACTATGTGTGATAATTAAAATATTGTAATAACCAAAGACGAGGAAAGAGAGCTATAGGAAGAGTGTATAGTCGCAAACGATGGGATAACAAATAGTGAAAAGCTCCGGTCCAAAAAGTGATAAAGCAGAACGGAAGAAACAAGAACCTTGCCTAATCGCGACAAGATAAATAATGACTAAACTTAGTACTCATAAGCATGTCCTAGCATGGTTCTAGAGAAAAGACGAAATCAAATTCATTCGAGGGAGAACAAGGAAATCAAGTCAAAATCAAAGTCTAAATTGGGTAAGATAGAGACTAAAATATAACCTACAGGATAAGGGTCAAACATAGTCTTATGGATGAAATAGTGATACGCGGTCTAAATTATTTATCATATTCTTACCGTGAAAACTCTGAACCTGAACCGAGATTGTGACTAGACTCGAAAGCAGCCCCGATTCTGGTCCGACCGCACCACCACCAACCTCGCCACTCGGCCTCCAAAATACACGGAACGGATCGCGGAATTCCGCGACGTATTAGGTTGAGGAGAAATACGAATAATAAAAATATTTTTCTCAATCTAATACGCAAGCCGCCAAGTAATCATAAAATACATCACCACAGATCCCAATCACAAAGAAGAATAAATAATAATCCGTAACCTAAGTACATATCACCGTAATAAAATAACATCCCGTGACTATAAAAGAGTCCACATGTCTAACACAATACATGTAGCTAAAACTAGAGAAGCATAAAACAAATGTCAACTGAGCTAAAATGAAAATACTGAAAGAAGTCTAAGATTCATCAACTACTGAAAATAAGAAGGAAACTAAGCTTCAACTCGATCTGCTACATCGTCTGGAAGGTTCTCCGCCGAGGAAACTCCGCCCTGCATCTTCATATCAACCCGTCATTATCTATATCCGGACGACACCAAGAGAATGGAGTACGCCAGCGTGTATAACACACGGCAAGACCCCACAGGCAATGACAGTATAATAATAATGCAAATAAATACAATGATCAGAAAATGCGGGTGAATATAATAGGGTGAAGTGATGCATGCATACAACTAAAGCTGACCATCTAAACAACCGGGAAACTCTGGCATTCCAAACAACAAGAACTGTAACTCACCATTCTGTCACAGTCTCAGATCTACATCTCATTTAAAGTCAAGGTTCATATCAATCGGATAACTGACGGTTCATTATCCTCTACGCGCATCCAATACCGCGGAACAACGAACGGTCAAAGGACTACACGCTAATCGGTTCCTTGTCCGGACACAAGCAGACTCGTGAATACACAAGCATTAATCGCCACATGCTAAACGATTCACGGGCCAACAAACCGCCCTGCGCGGGAAACAAGGTCACTTGGCACGGTCCGAAGATACATAAACGCCACATCCAATACATGAACCAAGACTTTCCCATCCCACGGTCTCGTGTAAATCAAGTCAACGATGCCGATATCAAACACGGGTTCACTCCTAAGCATGGTCAACACACCCATGTCACTAGGTCATGTTCATGACGATCGAATCCCTAAGTCATGAACCACTACGCTCGACACAACAAGACTATGAATAATGCATTCAATATGGAATAACAACTCCATTACGCTAAATGTCAAGATCGTGTCATCATGAATAAGAAGCATGAATATCTAATATCAACCGTAATATGAAACAAAATAGAAGGAATTATTCACAAGACATGTCGAGGTTTTCTAACATAGTTCTCAATTAAGTTCTTTTTCTAAATAATTTCTTTAAAAATATTCTTCTCATTATAATTAATTCTAAAAATTTCCTATAAATATATTCTTTCTTCCAAACAACACTAAATTAATCTTAAATTAATTTTGACGTATCTATTCATCACAAAACATTGTTCACGTAATATACTCACGCAATAAAAGTGATAACCGCACAATTATCAATAATGACTAATCTACACATATATGGAAATAAATTAAATTAACGCATAACATGTCATAATTTAAATTAATTCCAAAATTAATCTTTTATCAACATAATTTCCTTTAAAGTTAATTCTCTTCGTAATTATTCTAAACTAAAATGTCAGCTAATTAATTCTCCTTTCGTAAGTATCTCACATTATAGCACGATAACATAAATCAAACAACCCACGCAGCTATCACAAATAAACTAAGCACATAATAATTCACAATTAGTCTAAGAATATTAAGTAACAAGTCAAGGCAAGAGGGATCTTGCTTTACGAGGATATCGCCGAATGAATCGACGTGGTTCTACTGGCGATCGCGGTCGCGAACGAGGCGACGAGGTGGGGATCGTGCAAGGCCGGGTCGGCGTGGATGGCGGCGGGCAGACGCGGCCTCATTAATGCAGCCGGGTCGACAGGTCTCTCGCCACGCAGCACGAGCGCATGGTGGCGGGCGTTCTTGTGGCCGAGGGGAGGGAGAGGTTGAGGTCGGGAAGGAGATCAGGGCGGCGGAGCCTGGGCGGTCGCCGACGAGGTCCGAGGTCGGCGGGCGGTGATCACCGGCCGAGGGCAGCGAGGAAGAGGAGGTCGAGGCGGGAGGGAAGGCGAGAGGGGTGGAGATGGGAGGAGGCCGGGAGGCGAGATCTGAGGGGGCGATGCCTTCCTGGCCATCCAGAATGGCTGGCAGGCGGTGGCGCGGGCGGCGCTATTCGCCACTGCGGATCTGGGCACCAGAGAGGAGAGAGAGAGAGAAAGAAAGAGAAGGAGAGAGAGAGAGAGAGCAGGGATGGGAGAGAGAGATGGATGGGTAAGGTTTGGTTTTGATTTTCAAAATATGTATATATATATATATATAGCTAGGTTGTTAAGGGTTAGGCTATTATACAACATATAAATTAATTATTATAATGATAATTAATAAGAGTGATAATCATAAAATTATCACACATATATATGTATTTTGTAATGCTCAAATACCAAGCTCAAGTTTATAAAATCATAAATAATATCAATAATCAAGATTATGACCGAAAGTATTTATCGAAATTATTAAATTTATAATATAGCTAAATCATAAACATAAATATAAAACTCTATTTTGAATTCAGAGAGAATCGAAAATTTGAGAAAATATTAATAATACTTTTAGAAAATAATATTTAATATTAGAAGAGCAATATTAGAAGATAATGACAAAAATATTAGGAAAATAATATTAGAAAATAATGATCGGAATATTAGAAAATACGACGAAAATTCACTGTACAGGTGGGTCCACCTGACACGCCCCCCAAGACAAGCAAAGTCCCACCTAAAATAAGAGATCTACACTTGTAGTGTCTTTGTTCAGAGAGAGAGTTATTTAAATTTCTTTGTAACTGAAAATCAAAGTGTAATTTTCTTAAGTTTTGTAATGGAAACGACAAAGAAATCAATTTTCGACCCAAACAGGCTCCACTTGTGATTTATTGCCGCCAAGAATATCTGATGCCTATGAGAGAATTTATCAAGTGTTACGTAATTAGCTAAGGGTTAAGGAGTACCTGAGAACCTTTCATGTCGCAGAGGCTTGAAGAGGGGGTCTATCTTTACTTTGGCAAGCTGTTCTTGATTTTGCCCAGTTCGATGCCCGGATACGATATCCTGATGCCCAGGTAAAAATGGGCTACCGGCTGATATAGATGGCCCGCCGTCTCTCTGTTCTGGACAGCCTTTCTGATCAATGTGTGCCGAGTACACGACGTAATCGTCTAGATGCACCAGTCTCCTGGTCATTCTTCTTTGCCTCTCGTGATCCTCTACACTGTTCTTCTGAACACTTTCATCTCGTGCTTCATTTGTACTCCCCCTTTCGTCCAGAATAGTGTCGATTTGTTCGCCTCGAGGCTAGGGTTCACCATCAATAGGTGTTTCGGGCTCTTGATCCTCATCGAATGGATATCCCGAAGTAACTTGTGCATCTCTTCTTTGTTCAACTTGGCCGATATCCTAAGCAAAAGGAAAGACATCCTCATGAAATGAAACATCTCGTGAAGAAAAGAAGACATTCTTTTCGAGATCGTACAACTTACAACCTTTCTTCCCATAAGGATAGCCCACAAAAACAACGCCTACTCCTAGCCCCAAATTTGTCTTTCTGCCTAGGGTTATTGTGAGCATAACAAAGACACCCAAAAATCTTAATGTGTCTATATGATGGCTTAGTATTAAATAAGATCTCATGAGAGGTGATTTTCCATGAGGTTTAGTGGTAGGAGTTCTGTTTATCAAGTAAGCTACTGTCAAGATGCATTCTCCCCAGAACTCAATGGCAGACACGCTTGAAATCGAAGTGCCCTCGCCACTTCTAAAATGTGCCTATGTTTTCACTCTACTCTCCCATTTTGCTGTGGTGTGTCAACACAACTAGTCTCATGCACTATTCCGTTGTTCATATAGAATTTTTGCATCGGTCCGTACTCAAACTCCAACCCGTTATCACTACGAATTCTTTTTACAGTTTTTGTAAATTGAGTCTTGACCATCATACAAAAATCTATTAGACATCTACTAGCTTCGCTCTTTTCTTTTAATAGAAAAACCCAAACAACATGACTACAATCATCCACAATTGTAAGGAAATAGTGGGCACCACAAGAAGAAGCTATACGACAAGAATCCTATAAATCGCAGTGTATCAAGTCAAAACAACTAATTGCATTATTGTTGCTAACAAGAAAAGAAGAGCGTGTCTGTTTCGCTCAATAACAAGTATCACATGCTTCATTATTCTTTGACTTAAAACTACTAATTTCAATAATAAAATGTAAATTCTAACTTGACTGGTGTCCCATCCGACGATGCCATACCGTGTAGGAGTCCACTCTTTCTGCCTTCATAGCCTTGTGTGACTCTGTAAGCTTGTAGTAGTAGACCCCCCCTTGCGGCTTACCCACTCCAATCAGGTTCTTTGAGGTATGGTCCTGTATCACACAAAGCTTATTAGTAAACGTCACTTGACAATTTAACTCACTTATGAGTTAGCATATAGATATCAGATTACAAGTTAACTTTGGAACATACAAAACGTCATTTAAAGTCAATTCAGGACTCAAAAAAATTCGACCAACTTTTGTCGTTGTAGTCTTTGTTCCATTGGGCAAGATAACCGACATGGGAACTGCCTCTTTAATGTCATATATTAAATCCAACCTTCCCGTCTGTTCGCGGGGAAAGTTGCTTTGTTATTCATTGTTATTTGAACTTGCTACGAACGTTTGTACAATAAAATTTAAACAAAAGAAAAATTGCCTTTTATTTTAAAGTACAATGAAAAGCAATTCAACTTTTGTATGAACAAGCTTCGGATCTCTATTATCACGGGATCACAAGCTTGGAGTTCTTTGCGTCTTAGGGACTTGAATCGTCAGTGGACCACCGCCAATTCGATCGGTGGAAACGGGGTTACGGAACTCTGAGCGTGAAGGGGCTCGTTCCGCGAAGGAAGCGAGGCGCCTAAGGGATCACACTCCAAGAGAGGATCGCCGGGGATCACACTCACGAAGGAGAGGATGGCGGGGCGGGTGAATCTACTAGGAGAAATCCTGGTATACGTAGGCGACCGGTCGCTTTACCACCTGCGATTGTAGATCGGCGTTAGGTGAACTTCGTGCTCGTGCTTTCCGGTTGTCGCGTCGGCGGCTCGTGGATCTCGCGAGAACTCTTGAGAAAATCCCAAAATCCGCTTACGAAAAATCCCGTTCCCCTTGGTGATGAAGACCCTATTTATAGAATAGGAAGCAAAGGGCCACAAGTGGCTCGGCCATACTAGAGCATCTCGACCAAGTTGGTGAGGTCTTGTTTTCGCGTTTTTCTCCGCCCGTTTAGCCCGTTTTCTCGGTCTTCGTAATTTTCCTCGGTGTAAAATTAGCTATTGTGTTTGAGTCTATATCCGATCAACTTTTAGAGCTCAATCGGTTCATTTCGTCGGCCGGACTAAGTCACGGTTGATTAGTCGTCGGCGTTTGAGTTTAGTCAACTGCCTCGTCGAACCGTCATCGGGTTTATTCCACGATCGTCGTTTTGTTGACTTCGTGCGCCTTGTCGACTCACTTCATGCGTTAAATCGACTGCTTTATGCGTTTTGCGGCGTAATCCGCGTCGTCGGCGATTAAGGTCGGCGTTGTCGGATGGGTGCGTGGTTGTCGATACCGTCCGCAGTGGCTTCGAATGCGATAAGCAATTTTCAATGCCTCTGAGATACCCCTCCAAAGTGTTCGGTCGGTCGATTTTTGATGAGTGCGGGACACTGAATATGATATTCACCCTTCGATCGGTGCGATAGGACGTGAATGACCTTGGCGTTTGATCTCTCCACTCCTTTCGGTCTTTCCGGTGCTTTGTAGGATTCTTTGAAGGTATTGCAGTCTTGCATTTTTTTGTCGACCGTTGTAGAATCTTGACCAGAAGTCGATAACTGAATTTCTTTTAAGATTAGGCTGCGATGTTGGTTCCTCAATCCTCTCGAGGTTCTCCGGTGCTTTGTAGGATGATTATTCTGATGCTTGCATTTATTGCTTGACCGTTGTTGGAATTTGACTGTGGCGATTAAATTCCTTGTTATTGACTTCGTGTTGGTGGCTGTCGTCCAATCGACCATCGAGATTCCTCCATTGATCGGAAATCCTTGGCGGCGTATTAATGGCGTAAACTATCCTTCACTTTCGGCGAGTGCAGGCGTTGACGGCGTCGCGATCTTCGTGGATCCGAAGCGTTGATCGTGAATCCTTGGCGGCGGCGTTGGTAAGTCGTTCTTGTATTACTCCTTGTTGGGTAGGATTTATCCCTCTTTGAGGTTCCACGATGGGAGAAGAGGGTTATCGAGTTATCCTTAAGAATATGGTAATATTCTCCGGGAACTTCGTTAAGAATTAGGAAATAGTTTATACTCGTAATCCTATTTGGAGTAGGATTAGGCGTAGCGTTGATGTCGATGTGATCCGCGATCGAGTTATCCTAAGAAATTTTTATGGAAATATTCTCGGGAACTTCTCGTTAAGAATTAGGAAATAGTTTATACTAGTAATCCTATTTGGGTAGGATTAGGCGGCGTTGATGTCGATGTGATCCGCTTGATCGAGTTATCCTAAGAAATTTTTATGGAAATATTCTTCCGGAACTTCTCGACAAATTAGGAAAGCGATTTATACTCGTATTCCTAGTTGGAGTAGGATTAGGCTGACGCTTTGATGCGTCGATGTGATCGCACGATCGAGTTATCCCTAAGAATATTTTTATGGAAATATTCTTAGGAACTTCTCGATAAATTAGGAAACGGTTTATACTCGTAATCCTATTTGGGTAGGTTAGGCTGACGCTTTGATCGTCGATGTGATCCGCTACGATCGAGTTATCCCTAAGAATATTTTTATGGAAATATTCTTAGGAACTTCTCGATAAATTAGGAAGCGGTTTATACTGTAATTCTATTTGGAGTAGGATTAGGCAGCGTTGATGGCGTCGATGCTATCCATGAGTGTTATCTGCCGAATAAACCTTGAGAATCTTTCCAAATATAGCGGAGGGTAGGAGCCAATCAGCGGACTGATTTGGCACTATTCTAACATCGGATAAGGTTCCAATTAGGACTCCTAATTAGGGGCTGATTAGAGTCCTAATTAGAATTGGTTTGGGCCCATTAGGAGTTATTATAAATACCCATGATCCCCTTTTCCTCTGACCTAGGCGGCCCCTTGGTGTTCTTTTCATCGTCTCGCCGTCTCGTCTCTCTCAAACAACGAGGTACATCTTGAGTATTTTACGCGCCCTTTTCTTTCTCTTTTTTTTCCTTGTGCGTGCGGTGTAGCGAGCGAAGGCTGATGGCGCTCCGTGGCCGGCGGCGCTCAGCGGCCGGTATTGGCCCGGCTCCGTGGCCGGTATTGCGAAACGGCGCCAGCGGCGGTGACGCAGCGCCGACACCAGCCAGCTGCGGTGGGAACACCGGCCGGCGATCTTTAAGCGGCTAGCGGCCGCCCGGCGCCAGCGGCGAGGCGCTGGGGCGACGCTGCCGAGCTTTAGCGGCGGCCGGCCGCCAACGAGCACTCGTCGGGGCTTCGGCGTCGGGACGGTGTAATTTATTGATGTCCTTTTGACACTTTATTTGTTGATTTTCAAGCGTGTATTTGACTCTATTTGTCTTCTTTTCGGATTTAGATGTCGTCCACGAAGATCTCGTGTTCAAAGTCGATCAACTTCGCATGCGGCGTGAATGCGCCTCCTTCTTTCGAGAGTCGCCCGGCGTTGTCGTCTTCTCATATATCTACCGCGTTGTATCCCTTGGCTCTCCTTTGTGAAGCGATTGGGAAGCGAAATCCTCCTTTATGGGGACGGCAGCTTGGTTGTGTACACTTTCGTTATGACCCGCCGTTCTCCTTTGTGGCGATTGGGAAGAGCGAAATCCTCCTTTGTGGGGACGGCGGCTTCCGGATTGGTTTTGCTTGGTCATCACCCCGTCGATATCTTTAGCGGGGCGATTTCATACCGTACCCTTGCTCGTAGAGCGCGAAATATATTGCCGCTTTGTTTCTGCGACTATATTTATCGTTCTCCGGTGTCGATCTGGATGAAATCGTCATACCGTTATAAAGTCGTGACTCAATCTATGTAAGATGAATTCAGCCTTTACTAGCGGATATTTTTCGATTTGATTGATTATTCCTCGGGAGCTTTTCGACTTCGCGGTTGATGGGCGCCATAGTGACTATTATTCCGTGTGGCGATCCAGCGATTTGTATCTTGCCTCAATTTGCACAGGCACATCGCCGAGCGATTGGTACTTGAGGGAGTTCCGCATCCTCGGACTATTGGTTACCGATCGCCACTTGTAAAGACACCGGCTCCGAACCTTTGCAAAAATAGATTATCACGTTGACTTCGGTTAAGGATCGGATACAACTTTTATTGAGAGTGGCGGTGGTTGAACAAAACGGCGGAGGTCCTTTATATATTCCCGGATACCTCGTCGGCTCTCATTGACCGACTTTAGACACCATCTTTGTGCCCGGCGGTATGTCTTGGCGTCGTAGAGAGCATGATCATATCCATTGTGGGTTTATTACTTTCGGCCGGTTCACGGTTCCAGCGAGGAATCGTATCGTCGACGCCGTCCGGAATTGTGGGGTTGGACACACCGCCCGTGATGAGCTTTTGTTCATGCCTCGACTTTGAAGAATCGCCTGCGCTGTTGGGCGAGAGATGCGTCATCTAGTCATAGATTTTACGGTTGGGTTCACTCATCAAGTAAACATTGGTGGGAATTAGCGACCAACTTCGTCCTCAACAGATGGGATGGAGAACCGTGCTGCGGCTTGTATTGTGATTAGTGCCACCATGTATGGCCTTCCAATCGGCTAACCATTTCTTTGCCTTATTTGAGCTCTACAACCCGATTCAAATACATTTTTCACCAAACCACAGTTGGGGCTAGCTCTACATGAGATGTACCGAATTTTCGATTTACCCATGGGAAGATCTTTGTATCGGGGTATTTCCCTTCCAATCGAGGAATTGAGTTGGTGAAGAAACACACACCGTCGTCACAAGGTTTTGTGGGATCTCACTTGTCATTACTATATAGCTCGGCCCAATCTAAACCTTAGCCAAAGGAAATTGCAAGTGAGTGCGAGGCGGTTTGCCAATTATTTGTTCGGCATTTGGAGGACAAATCGGCGAGGATATATGTGGTGTCACCTCACTCCTTGAAGGTTAATGAAGCGTCGAAGGTCGAGGCTAACTCTATCGGCTCCGACTCGCGAAGATGGTTTTCCCGGGGACCAAGTTTGCAACCTTTACGTGGCATGCGGTAAAGCCTATCAACGACAACTCTTCTAGCGGCTATCTTGCAATGCGGCTAAAGAAATGTGTGGTTCCTTATCGATGATGCTTTACCTTTGGAGGTCCTTTACCTGCGGTTCGACTTGCCCACAAGAAGAAACTCTCTCTCCTTCGGTGTGGTGGCCATATTCGTGAATTGCGGCATATAGTCGGCGTTTACTCGAGAAAGGATGAGCCATCATCCGTATTCCTTCCGTCAGTAGAGCTCCCATATACCTATTTGATGGCTTGGTGGTCCTTCATCGTCCGACATGATGTCGGCCGGGTTCCTGGTCGTCTACTCCTTTCTTGCGGTTGGTAGAGGATTGCGGATGGAAAGGCGTGGCTTCGAGGAGATCAAGAACGGTCTGATTCATAAAGGGTGGATCTTTTCGAGATGTTTCCCGATTCTCGGTCAATATGGTGAGTCCTTGGTCGGCGAGGAGTGCGAGAACACAGCGAACTTAAACTTGACATTGGTGTTTCAAGCGGCTAGTAAACATCGAGCGAGGCTATCTCATTTTACGAGTAAAGGAGGAATGCTTCATTGAGCCTTATTTTCCCTGTCGTTTTGCTCACCGGTTGATTCACGACCAACTTTATGTTGGGAACCGAACCAGCGGCTCGGACTTCGTGGTGGACTTGTGGATGGCCGAGCATGGTTGTGGGCGTCATGGGATGTCGGGTGCTAGATTGACCTCAGAGCTCGGGCCGTCGGTGGAGTCGACATTCCTTCATTGCGGTGGCTATTAGTAGCTAACGAGCGTCCTGTGGGAGCTATCTGGTCTGGTGGCGAAGCATCGTTGCGAGCCGACACTCGAACACCAAGGCGCCGTTCAAGCTGGAGGAAGCGCCGCCAATCTCATCATAAGCGAGGCTGAGGAGGAGTTCCACAACTCGATCTTTGCGACTTTAGGAGAGGACCAGCGGAGGCGCGGTTTATGAAAAGAACCTTGGTACTCTCTCCTTTTCCCCTTCGTTTTCTCATCCTTTCTATTGGATTCCTCATTTAAGCTGAATTTTCGGAAAATTTGTTGAAGAAAAATTGCGACCTTCTCGAGGGTTAAGCGAAAGAGATTAGCCCATAAGACCAGCGTGAATCCTCGATCCTTTGATATAGACTTGACGGCGATGATCCGTCGGCGGCGAGGTAATAATTCATCGTGATGAAATCTGAAATTTTCGACTTTTGGAGGCGGCGTTTCTCGTTTGCATGCGAGGGGCTTTAGGGATTATGATTACGGCTTTGATTTTCCTCACCACGGTCTAGGGCCGGTTACGCTCATCTTTGAGCCAAGTTTTACTCAACAAATGTATGGAGCTATGGCGGAGGAGACCAATGTAGGACTGATTCGAATCCGGTACATCTATCATCGATAATTCCTCTTTTAGATGGCGAATCACGAGGAATTAAGCGACTTCGAATTAGTACCCCCTCTAATTGCCTTTTAAACTACGCTCCTTTAGAGAATTCGGGGAGACAAATCGTGAACCGAGACTAGGCAAGCCAACCCCTTGTAGGAGGTAAGTAGCTTTACCTATTGTTAGTCTTAATTGCATTAGTCTTCCTAATGCTTCTTTGAACTTCTCAATAGAAGATTTACGTGGAAGGCTGGTTTATCTGGCAATACTTCCATGGATGACACCTTTCTGGCGCTTGGTCCGAGGATGGTGATACTCTTGGTGAAGATTTGCGAAGGTACCATCCACGAAGAAGGTATGAATTTTCTCTTGATTAATTATAGGATAGCCGTTTGGATACCACTATAATTAAAGAGGTGAGGCGTTCCCTTTGTGTAGTGGCGGGGACTCCTCTTCCGCCCGGCTGAATCGGCTACCATAGCGGTATTGAGATAGATGAGCACTGCGGGGCTCATTGCGGTTAACGATATCCGGCGATAGATATGCCTGGTAGACTCACTAGTCTCGAAACTACACCGAAGGAGGCGGGTAGAGTCCCCAATCGAATATGCATCCATTAGTTTTGGTTGAAGATTCTAAGGTTCTCTTTTCCTTTATGCGAGCCTACACCTACGCCTCCATGATTTGGCGAGGCTGATGGTGGGCGAATCCATCCGGCTTAACATTTGTTTAGAAGTCTTTCGTTCTCTTCTTTGATGAACATGGTGATCGATAAGATTCTTCGTGGCGGGCTTTCTCTCCATCGGTTTAGGCCATTGCTTGATCCGGACAGCCACGAAGCGGGATATGGGTTATCTGGTAGCTCGAGCCATTCTTGGCGACCTCGCTCATCACGGAAAAGCTTGAGACTACAAGAGCTGCTGCGTGGAGCTTCCTCATATGTAGGCTGCTCATCTTGACTTCGCGTTTAGAGCTGGCGCGATGCTGTGTTTTCTTGAGCTCGAAGTCAGATCTGAAGAACAGCGCCGATCAGCTTCGGGCTGTTATTCTTTGAGACCTATTCTTCCCTAAGCCATATCGGTGATGTTGTGGCGAGTCGCGGAGAGGATATCTTGCTTAGGGGAGAGCTCCATGCGAGATAAGATGAGTATCTTGGGCGGCTAAGGCCAACAAGGAAGAGCTCTGTTGCAGCGTCTAGGGAACTTCGAGCTGTCGAGCGGCTGGTTGAGCTCGAGGAGGCAGCCGAAGACGAATACCGATGAGGTCGCCCGGGGCTGAGTTGCGAGGGAACTCCACCCGGGCTTATAGTGATGAAGCTTCGAACAACAAATCCTTTGTCATAAACTTGGCGTTTAAGCGGTTGTAGCTCCTTCTATATTTATTTCAAATGAATAAGATTTATTCCTTTCATTGTTTATTATGATTCTTTTACTTAATGAAATAATTAACCATAATACTTATAGGATTTTGGCAAACCCTCGACCATCAGCGGGTTTGATTAGCCTTTACCAACTACCGTTTGAGTTGGGCTAAGCGTCGCGGATTATGCGGATCCGTTCCGCACATGGCGTTGTGCTAAAGAATGAAACTCTTCTAGACTTGTTGCTATGATATTGAATACATAGGCTCGGTACTCTTTACGGGGAAAGAGACCGCGGCAGCGTGTTACCGCGTAGACTCATCCCTTCTTAGGTTTAGGGATAAAATACCCGAATCAAACTACGGTGTCTTCTTCAATGGAAAAAGACTAAGCCGGCAACCGTGTGAGGCGTTGGCTTTAGGGTTATTAGCCAACCCCGACCCTCAGCGGGTTTGATGAGCCTTTACCAACTACGTTTGTGTTGGGCTAGCATGTAGATTATCTAAATCCGTTCTACACACAGCGTTGTGCTAAAGAATGAAACTCTCTTAGACTTAATGCTCACGATATTGAATACGTGAAGCCGTCTTTCAGGAGAGACTAACCCGGCGTGTTAGGCGTCGACCTATCCACTTAGGATTAGGGATCAAATTCCCGAAGAATCTTGGATTAAGGAGTTGATTGATGGGATTAAATTGGTGAGAGGAGGAACCAAGGGTTCGAGACATCCTTGGTCGGACGACTTGATCCAAACAATCTCGGCCATACCTTGATCGGCTACCTAAGATGAAAGATGGAACTAAAAGTGGGATCTCCAGAACCGAAAAGACTTCGGGCGACCTTGATTCGGACAACACGTGCGAAAATCGGCCTTATACCGGTCGGCTACCTAAGATGAAAGATGGAACTAAAAGTGGGATCTCCACTTTGAGAACGAAAAGACTGAGGCGACCGATTCGGACAACACGATGCGAAAATCGGCGCATACCTTCGGCGCTACCTAAGATAAAAGATGAAACTAAAAGTAGGATCTCCGCCGAGAACGAAGAGTTCGGCGACCTGGGCGGACAACACGAAAATCTCGTATACCTTCGGTCGGTAGCTACCTAAGATGAAAGATGGAACTAAAGTGGGATCTCCACTTTGAGAACCGAAAAGACTTCGAGCGACCTTGGTCGGACAACACAGTCACGAAAATCCCGTAGCGTACCTTGGTCGGTAGCTACCTAAGATGAAAGATGGAACTAAAAGTGGGATCTCCGCCGAGAACCGAAAAGACTCGAGGCGACCTTCGGACAACACAGTCACGAAAATCCGGCGCATACCTCCGGTCGAGCTACCTAAGATGAAAGATGGAACTAAAAGTGGGATCTCCACTTTAAGAACCGAAAAGACTTCGAGGCGACCTTGGTCGGACAACTGGTCACGAAAATCCGCGCATATCTTGAGTCGGTGCTACCTAAGATAAAAGATGGAACTAAAGTGGGATCTCCGCCGAGAACCGAAGAGACTTCGAGGCGACCTTGGTCGGACAACACGAGTGCGAAAATCCCGCATACCTTGGTCGGCTACCTAGAATAGGATCGATAGGACCTTTCCGTTCATCACGAAATGGATCTTACGCTTGGAGAGGAAGAATTTTATATTCTATCCCTGGCGTGAAAGGAATTTTGAGTGGGCCTCTTGTTCATAGAAGGAATCAAGAGGGGATTTTGGTGATGTACCAGAAAATTTGTAGACCTACCGTCAAGGAATTTGATCGGTGGGGGAAATTATGATGGAGGACAAATCTAGGGTTATCCTCAAGAAAAGTGGGTGAAACATCCCACGAGGAACTTCCCGTCGAAACGGGTTATCCTAAAGATACTAAGGGTAGTATTTCTTCAGGAACTTCCCATTTATCGGCATTAATTGCGGTCGCCATTTGGGTAATTAAGCGATCACACCATTAAGTGACCGTTTCTATTACAGCGGACCCTCCCATTAGGTTGAATTTACCTTTCTTTTGGAAGTGAGGATTATTGGTGTTTGACGGCGAGGGACCAAATCTCCTTCTTTGAAACTCCGTTGTCGTACTTTCTTGTTGAAAGCTCTCGACATCCTAGCTTGATAGAACTCAATGCATTGTTGAGCCTCGGTAGCTTCTCATCTAACATCTCAAGCTCTTGAGGCGTTTTTGATGTTGTTCTTGGTCATCATCTGTTGAAAGAGGCGTCGAAGTGGCCGAATCGGATTTCCAATGGGAGCGCTTCACGTGGAGCCGGAGAATGCGAGTGCGCTCGGTTGGCGTCGTCGCGGTTGTCGCGATATGCCCGAGTGCTTCTCGAGTTTATCATCCCAATCTCGCTTGTTATTTTTCACAAGCCGACAAATTTTGATGATTGTCTTGTTGAGCGCCTCGGCTAATCCATTTGCAGGATTATAGGCTGTTGTGAGGCGTCTTGTATTTTGAATTTCTAAAACGATGAAGGAATTGGCGATGAATTGGGGACCGTTGTCATGCGATCCGTCTTGGAACACGTGTCGGTAGATGACATGGTGTTTGATAAATTAATAGCGGTTTTCGCCTTTACTTCTTTCAGCGGGATTGCTTCAGCCCACTTAGAAGTAGTCGGTGATCGCTAGAATAAACCGATCGCCTTTGACCCGGGGAAAAAATGGGACCCTCGACGTCCATTCCCCATGTCTCGAATGGCGGGGATGTGGCGAAGGATCAGCTGCTCACGGAAGTGCATATAATTAGCGAATTTGACATCGCGTGGCATTTCGGCGTATCTGACTGCGTCGTTAATCATTATGGGCCAAAGTAGCCCATTCTCGGATTCGATCGTAGAGCTTGGGACCCGTAGTGCGCACCACATTAAGCCGTGTGCTTCGAAGGACCTCTTACCCTCTTTGTTTGAGAGGCATCGAATAAAGACCATCGTACCCTCGGCGATATAACATCACGGGTCCGGTGTTGTAAAAGAATCTTGGAGCTCTTGGCGGATTGACTCTCTCTCCCTTCGTCTTACGGCAAAATACCGTGCAAGGCGTGAGTCGATGATAGGAAGCGCCAATCTCGGGGCTCCAATTTTGTTTGGGTTGCATGTACCTCTTTGATAACTACCCTTTATCTTCTTGTACCTCATTATATATAGTGCGAAGAGTTGATCGTCTGACCGTAACTAGTTGCTCGGTCTTGGAAGGTTGTGCTAACGACATAGCTAGCGCCTTGATGCATCGCGTAAAGCGTTTGGAGGGATATATTCGATGAAGAACTCTTGAGCGAGTCCGCCATTTCGATTGCTACGATGATAAGGAATTAGATGGATTTCGACCGTAGTCTCCGGATGCGACTATCAATTGCGAATCGCCGTATGCTTCGAGATATTCGACCCCCAGCTCCTTGGCGAAACTAAGTCCAATAAGTAGCACATTGTATTCGGCCACATTATTAGAGCACGGTTCGGTGAGTGAATAAGCACGGGGCATGACATGACTCCCCGGGGAAATCAAGACAACTCCGACTCCAGCGGAGATTTTAGAACATCCAGGGGCACTTGCCACATTAGTGGCCTGAGAAGCTCCGTCAAAATACAATAGCCATATTTGTTGGTGCGATGTAGTGTTGACTTCCTGAACTTCATCCGGAAGATCATCATATAGCTCAACTGCGTCCGTTGTCGGGTTGGCAGCCAAGAGATCGCAAATCGCTTGTCCTTTGACCGACTTTTGTTGTTTGAAGTGCAAGTCATATTGGGACAAGAGCAAGGCCCATTTAGCCAAGCGCCAACTCATTGAGGCGGTGGGTCATAAATATTGAGACCAGTTCGTTAGAGAATAACATAAATCGTCGTCGACTAAATAGTGCGCATTTTGAATCGCGAACACTAATGCAAGGCAACGCTTCGACCATTGGGTATCGAGACTTCGGTAGCTAATATTAACTCGGGTAATACTTGCACATTCGTGACCGCCGTCATCGTCTGCTTAGCAGTAAAGCTTAGCAGTGATCCGTTGCCTTGGCGTAGATCGAAGCGGTTTTCGGACTGCGATGCAACAAAACGGGAGGTTTAGCGAGATCACGATTTGATCTCTTGAGCGGCTTTCGGCGGCGTCGTCCCAAATAAGCGACCGCCATTCTTGTTCAACTTAGAAGCGGTTGGCACTTCGGATAGGTTTGATATGAACCGTCGGATGTCATCGTCCTTATAACCCCGAGTTCTCTCAAATTTCTCGGAGGTTGCAACTATTGAATCGCCTTCACTTTGTCGGGATGGACATGGATGCCCTTATTAGTGGCGACAAAACCGAGGAACTTGCCCTTTGGACATCGAAGGAAGGGCTTGGCGATTCATCTTTAGTTGATGAGTTTGCATGAGCTCGAATATCGTTCTAAGATCTTTGATGTGATCTCCTTTGTCGGCTTTTCACGACCAAGTCGTCGGCGTAGCGATGGAGTTTTGAGATGATCTGAAAAATCTTAGTCATGCTTCATTTGGTATGTGGCGGGCATTTTTCGAGCCGAGCGGCATGGCCGTGTATAATATACCGATAAGCGTTCGAGCGGCTGTGTGTTTGGCGTCATCGGGGTGCATCTTGATCGATTGTAACAGAAACCATCCATGAATGACATTCTTTCAAATCCACCGCGTATTATCGACTATGACATCGGTGATTGGAAGGGAAAGTCATCCTTCGGGCAGCGGCGTTCAGATCTCGTAGTCGACCACAGACCCTAATCGAACCATTCTTCTTCGTGGCCGGGACTATATTAGCCACCCAATCCGGATGTTGAATTTCCTTGATGAATCGATTCTATGAGTTTCTTCACCGTCAGCGATTGCACGCAAGATCGTGGGCGAAACCGTCTTCTTGATTTGCTTGCCGGAGTTTGACATCCACCTTGATGTTGGGCGTGTCGCCCGCATTAGGGTCGAGTCTGGCATGTCCTCGTAACTCCAGGTGAATACATCGATATACTCCTGATTAGAGGCGATCAACTCTTCCTTCTCTTAGGGGAAAGTATTCTTGATGTTTATGAGCTTAGGATGCTCTTTGTCACCCATATTAACTGGACTACCTGGGTCCTTAGTGGGGGTTCTCTTTGTTGAATCTATCCCCAAGCTGCTCCTTGAGTTGATGGATCCATGGGTCTTCCCATGTTGGCATATCTTCATCATCCTCAATAGTGTAGGCATCAAAAATTGTGAAGAACCTCAAATATGACTAAATCATGAGAAGATCGAAGGACAACGTCGTCGAAATCTCAAGAAGCCCAACCGAGGGGAAGATTGTGTCGCTTCGGTCGCGAGACACTTATGTGTGCCTGCCACTAGCGAGACACTTTGATGTGTCTGCGCATGGCTTTACTTCGTGTGTGCCACCTCGGCGAGGAACACCTTGATGTGTCACCATTTGTTATGGGTACTTGTGTGTGTCTGCGCCGAAGCGAACACCTTGATGTGTCGCTATAGCGAACACTTACTTGCCTGCCAAATCTGAACACCGAGAATACTTAAAGCGAGCTCTTGAAGGGTCTAAATCAATCTTTGGTGGGGCCCACTTGACTATCGTAGCGAGAGAGCGTTGGACACTTTAATGTCGCGGTTACCGCTGAAGATCGCCCACTAGGCGTGATTCTAGGAGCATTTAATCGTGCCTAAAAGCGGAAAACCGTTCACGGCGGTGGAGGGGCGATCTTGCCTCGCCGGTCGGCGAGGCGTATCTTACCTACGCCGCCCGGCGGCCCTACTACCTACGCCCGATTGGCGAAGCGGCTTGCGCTGGCGGCTCGGTTGCCGCTAACAAATTTCACGCACTTATGACACTTGTGTTTACGAGAGAACACGTTTCCCAAAGATTATAAATACCCTCCTACGTCCACTTGGGCAGGAGGTCGGCCATAAGAAAGGGGCAATCAGAGATCCAAGCTTCAGGAGTTCATATCAAGAACACAATCCACGCGGAGATTCCTCGAGTTTAAGCCTTGACTTATTCTTGAGAAGAGTAGATATCTTACCTTGCTAAGATATTTCTGAAGTTCTTGTTTCCTTTGAAGCATCAACTAAACCCGTCGATTCGACGATCATTTTCGGTGGTCCACGGATTCACAGCGTCCGGCAGGGCAAAGTCCACAAAAGCAGGAGATCTACACTTGTAGTGTCTTTTGTTGAGTTTGTGAGAGAGTTATCTAAAATTTCTTTGTAGCGAAAATCAAAGTGTAATTTTCTCAAGTTTTACGACAAAGAAATCAACTTCGACCCAAACGATGGCGACCCGAGTGGGACCAGCGGTCTCGGCTTCGAGATCGTTGTTATGCGCTAACCTTCGTGATCGAGCCGACCTCATGGTTGATGGACTAGACTACTTCTTCGATCAAGCCAAGTTGAAGAATATCTCTCCTCTTCCTCATCAAGTCCTCCTCACCCGCAAACATCGGAGGATCTCATGCGCCTAAGAGGAGGTTAGTTACATTGTGATGCGTAGCGATTCGTTCACTTGCGGCGGCGATTTCCCCTCTCAACAAGATCTCAAGCGATGAAGAGGGCTCGCCAAAACGGCGTCAAAAGATGGCTCGTCAATTAGCCAAGGCCACGGAGTCGGCGGATGGAGTTCACTATCGACGAACTCACATGATCAAAGCGTCAACAAACTCACAGCTTCAACCCGTCGGCACTCACGCCAGGAAGAATGGATTCTTGTCAAAGGACCCAATTGACAAGGAAGGCGGCTCAAAGCGCCGTGCAGCGTTGCTCATGCGTGCCATTATTGCAAAGTAAAGTCGAAATCAACCGGGGAATCGACTCAAAATCACAAAATTGGGTCCGTCGACATCAAAATCGGCTCAAGAGTGCGCCTGCAACAATGGCAGAGGCGGTGTAAAGCGCCTCGCGCCACGATGCGAAATTTTGCCCACCATGCTGGCGGGCGATTAAGCTGTCTCCCTGAACGACGGCGCCCTGCATGCTTGGCGGTCTTCCATACCTTAAAATGGGCTTTTCGCCCTTTCTTCCACTTCCGGTGAGGTATCAGCGTTGAGTGAAATCGACAACCGGTGTTTAGTCGTCTTGGTCTGACCGGAAATAAAGGCAAGGTACCCGGTGAAAGCTTGGATTATCGGTCGAGAAAGAGTCTGAACAAGCTGGTCTCTAGAATTCCAATTGCATCTCGTTTGAGCATCCCACAAAGGGTCCGCGAGTCTGGCGAGAAAGAATAAGTTGAGGCAAGTGACTTCGCAAAATCACGAGAGATGACCGGATCCTCGTGATTCATCTGAAGCAACCGGATAGCGGCCAAGCGGCGGAAGTTGTCTCTCAAGTCAAAAGTCGGCGTCCCCAAAGAAAGCGTGTCCTCCAATTAAGGACAGCGTTACACGGGGGTGGAAGTGCAATTTGTAATAACCCACCAACCATATCATCAAAATGGGGGTAGCAACACCGAAAGAGACGATCGGCGAAATAGATTGTTCTTGCTCGTGTGCAAAATTGAAAGATGTGGTTATCGGGGATGTGCACATTACGAGTCGAGCGGCTCACCCACAAAAAGCTTGATGAGCGGCTTTCCCTTCGACAGCGGAAAATCTGAAGCCCGCGGTCAAGGCGGCGTCGAAGAAGAAAGAGATCGTCCATCGGTTTGATGAGTTTCGAAGTGACTATCAACATGGTGAACAAAGGGAAAGGACCGGCGACGGATCGAGATCGACTTCACTCACGGAGGAAAGGTTGGGTCTCGATTTCTCAAAGAATGTCGGTTACAATTGCGAGCTCCTCAGCGCGCTCGACTATAGAAGGATGCATGAGGAGAGTCATCGATGATGGAAGTTCCGACATCAATTGGCGATAGTTCAGATGACACAATGTCAAGTGTTGGTTGTCATCGAGCTTTACCATTACTCGATGTCACGGCTCAAATGTTACAAGAAGCCTTAGCCAAGCAAAGAGAAAAGTAGAAATGAAACAGAGATGGAGCTAGCCATGCAGCAGATGAGGGAGTTGCAAACCAATCGGTTGCACAACAACACAGGACGATCAACGCTGAATCCGGTCAACAAGGTGGAGTTACCCACCATAATGCTCATAATGTCGAAAACGGCGATTGGAGATTGATGAACACATTTATCGCGATCAACCTCCAAAAGAAATGCATTTGATGCTCAAGGTGGAAATGGTCCAATTCTTCCTATTGGAAGTAATCCAAAGCAGGGAAGATGATGGCGAAAGGATGAAAGAGCTTGAAGATAAAATCAATGCTTTGATGTCCATACGGGGAAGTCAAAAGGTGGTATCCGTGTCCATATCCTAGAGAGTGGGATTCAATTCCTTACCTTGAGAAATTCAATTTGATCAACTTCCGCCATTTGTGGGAGAGGGTCACCTACACAACACGATTTACTTCAAATCACATTTGGGGGTGATCTCGAAATGAGCCTTTGATGATTCGGTCATTCGTTGGTACCCTTGGCAGGCGCCTTGATTGGTATCGAAGACTCAAAGTAGGGAGTAATGTTGGGAGGACATGGAAAGCTTGTTCCTCGGCAACTTCTTGATGGCGACACGAAGTTTCGATTGGAACCCTCTTGGATGGCGAGAAGAATGGGAGACAATTGACACTTCGTTAAGCGTTTCATAATAAGGCCATAAAGTGCAAAGATCAATCAGGAATTCATATTGCGGGCGTGCCACAATAATCTTTCCATTGATCGTTGGAAGTCATGGGGGTCGTCCACCAAATACATGGAAAGATCGAAAATCTGAGGAGAACAAGCGAGCGTTTCCTCGGAAGGAAGAAAGAAAGAGCAAAATGGCGGTGATCCCTCAGTAAATTTTCCTCGTAATAGAGGAAAGGCATCTGTATTGCGTTAGTCAAGCGTCGCAACCACGATGGCAAAAGCTTTTAAATCGAATTCCACAGGACATACTCTTTCAAAGATGAAGAGGTTCAATCATCTTCAAACACCTTCTTGATAACAACAAAATCAAGTTGCCCCGATTACAAATCAAGAGGAGGTGACAAGACTTAGGACCCTAAATGCGTACGGGAGGATCCTCCATCCCTGAAGGATTGCTTAGCTCTCAAGGCCATCATCAAGCCTTGGTTGAAGCCGTCTTAGCGCTTGAAATAAGCCGAGAATCACTCAGAGCGGTATCTGAGTATAAGCTGCTCCCTTTCCTCGATGAGTACAAGAGGTTAAAGCTGCTTCTCTTTCTTACTCCAATAAGAATATGAGTATAAACTATTCTAAATGAATGCAGTCGGTTTACAAAGAAAGGGTGGATAATCCATGAGCGGAGATCCACTTCAGTTGAAGATCAAACCTTGACGGTTAGGATGGTCTCCAAATATGCTGCTGGTCAAACCTTCCTACAGTTAGGACCATGGTCAAAGTCCCTCTCGATTCCTTCCATGAGCGAGGTCCACTTCCACATTGAGCAATCAAACCTTCCTACAGTTAGGATTGTCTCAAAATTCCTATCTGGTCAAACCTTCTTACAGTTAGGACCCGCGGTCAAAATCCTCTCGATTCCTTCCATGAGCGAGAGGTCCACCTCCACATTGGCGATCAAACCTTCTTACGGTTAGGATTGTCTCAAAATTCGCTTTGGTCAAACCTTCCTGAGTTAGGACCACGGTCAAAATCCTCTCGATTCCTTCCATGAGCGAGAGGTTCACTTCGAGGATTGGCGATCAAACCTTAGATAGTTAGGATTGTCTCAAATATCACTTTGGTCAAACCTTCCTAGATTATGACCATAATCAAAATCTCCTCTCGATTCTTTCCATGAGCAGAGGTCCACTTCGAATGGCGATCAAACCTTGAGCCGGTAAGGATCGTCTCCAAATTCCTATCATGGTCAAACCTTCCCTACGGTTAGGACCACGGTCAAAATCCTCTCGATTCCTTCCATGAGCGAGAGGTTCACTTCGAGTTGGCGATCAAACCTTCGATAGTTAGGATTGTCTCAAATATACTTTGGTCAAACCTTCCTCTGATTAAGACCATAATCAAAATCTCCTCGATTCTTTCCATGAGCGAGGTCCACTTCGAGAATGGCGATCAAACCTTCCGACGGTAAGGATGGTCTCCAAATTCCTATCATGGTCAAACCTTCCTGAGTTAGGACCATGGTCAAAATCTTCTCTCGATTCCTTTTATGAATGAGAGGTTTACTCAAACAAAGGGTTCGTTTTAGCCCCAGAGAAAACACAAACAAAAGCTGCAATAGTGGTGATGTTTCTCAAGGCATTCAATTACAACTCAAATGATGACCTTCAAGATGAAGATGATTAGTCCAAAATGCGACTTGACATTTTAATCCATTCAAATACAAATGCAGCAGATATTGATCCCAAAGTATGGTCGGCTGACGTCGTAGCGAGGTTCAAAGCTGAAGCAAAACATGGGCCTCTTCTACAAAGTTCAGCGTTGAGCGAAGCAAAGGCATCTTATCCAAAGTATTCCGACCCTCGACAAAATCTGGAGGAGTCACGAAAACTTTGGAGGGTATCTGTAGGCATCAAAAATTGCGAAGAACCTCAAATATGACTAAATCATGAGAAGATCGAAGGACAGCGTCGTCGAAATCTCGAAGCCCAACCGAGGGGAAGATTGTGTCGCTTCTGATCGCGAGACACTTATGTGTCCTACGCCACTAAGAGACTGATGTGTCTGCGCCGCGGCGAAGACACTCGTGTGTGCCTACGCCCGGCGGGAACACCTTGATGTGTCTGTGCTTGAAACGTTTACTTGTGTGTGTCTCGCCCGGCGGAACACCTTGATGTGTCTCGCTATAGCGAGATTACTGCAATGCCTCGCCAAATCACGAGACACGAAATAAAAGCGAGCTCTTGAAGGGTCTAAATCAATGCTGGTGGGGCCCACTTGACTTTATCGGTGAGAGAGCGTTGAACACTTTAATGTGCGGTTACCGTGAAGATCGCCCACTAAGTGATTCTAGGAGCATTTAATCGTGCCTAAAAGCGGAGAAAACGTTACGGTGGAGGGGCGATATTGCCTCGCCGGTCGTGGTGACCCATCTTACCTCGCGCCCGGCCGACCTACTACCTCGCCCGGTGAAGGCGGCTTAGTGCGGCGGCTCGGCTGCAGCTAGCTACAAATTTCGCACTTATGACACTTGTGTTTACGAAGAGAGCACGTTTCCCAAAGATTATAAATACCCTCCTCGTCCACTTGGCGGGAGGTGGAAGCCCATAAGAAAGGGCAATCGAGAGATCAAGCTTAGGAGTTCATATCAAGAACACAATCCGCGGAGATTCCTCGAGTTTAAGCCTTGACTTATTCTTGAGAAGAGTAGATATCTTACCTTGCTAAGATATTTCTTTGAAGTTCTTGTTTCCTTTGGAACATACAAAGCGTCATTTAAAGTCAATTCGGGACTCAAAAAATTCGACCAACTTTTGTCGTTGTAGTCTTTGTTCCATTGGGCAAGATAACCGACATGGGAGGCCTCTTTAATGTCATATATTAAATCCAACCTTCCGATCGTTGCGGGGAAAGTTGCTTTGTTATTCATTGTTATTTGAACTTGCTTACGGCCGTTGGCCTACAATAAAATTTAAACAAAAGAAAAATTGCCTTTTATTTTAAAGTACAATGAAAGCAGTTACAACTTTTCTGTATGAACAAGCGCTCGGATCTCTATTATCACGGGATCACAAACGTGGGTTCTTTACTGTCTTGGGGACTTGAATCGTCAGGTGGACCACAGCGCAATTCGATCAGTGGAAAGCAGGGTTGCGGAACTTCTGAGCGTGAAGGGGCTCGTTTCACGAAGGAAGCGAGGCGCTAAAGGGATCACACTCACGAAGGAGAGGATGCGCCGGGGATCCACTCACAAGGAGGGATGTGGGGGCGGGTGAGATCTACTAGGAGAAATCCGCGGCTATTACGTAGTGACCGAATTAAACACCTGCGATTGTAGATCGGCGTTAGGTGAACTTCGTGCTCGCCGGTGCTTTCGGGCTGTGCGTCGGCGGCTCGTGGATCTCCGAGAACTCTTGAGAAAATCCCAAAATCCGACTTGAAAAATCCCGTTCCCCTTGGGTGATGAAGACCCCCTATTTATAGAATAGAGAGCTAGCCAGACCACAAGTGGCTCGGCCACTTAGCAGAACCACCTCGGCCCTTGGCCAGAGCATCTCGCCAAGTTGAGGTCTTGTTTTCGCCGTTTTTCTCCGCCCGTTTAGTTTTCTCGGTCTTCGTAATTTTCCTCGGTAATGCGTCGCTATTGTGTTTGAGTCTATATCCGATCAACTTTTAGAGCTCAATCGGTTCATTTCGTCGGCGGACTAGTCTGGTTGATTAGTCACGTCGGCGTTTGAGTTTAGTCAACTTCGCCTCGTCGAACCGTCATCGGGTTTATTCCACGATCGTCGTTTTGTTGACTTCGTCGCCTTGTCGACTCACTTCATCGTTAAATCGACTGCGCTTTATGCGTTTTCGCGTAATCCGTCGTCGGCGATTAAGGTCGCGTTGTCGGATGGGTCGTCGGTTGTCGATACCGTCCGCGAGTGGCTTCGAATGCGATAAGCAATTTTCAATGCCTACAGATACCCCTCCAAAGTGTTCGATCTCGATTTTTGGCGAGTGCGGGACACTTTGAATGATAACCCTTCACCCTTGATTGGTGCGATAGGACTTCGTGAATGACCTTGGCGTTTGATCTCTCCACTCCTTCGGTCTTTCCGGTGCTTTGTAGGATTCTTTGAAGGTATTACAGTCTTTGCATTTTTTTGTCGACCGTTGTCGAGATCTTGACGAAGTCGATAACTGAATTTCTTTTAAGATTAGCTGCGGTATTTGGTTCCTCAATCCTCTCGGGTTCTCCGGTGCTTTGTAGGATACGGGGGTTGTTACTGATGCGCATTTATTGCTTGACCGTTGTTGGAATTCGGCTGTAGCTGATTAAATTCCCTTGTTATTGACTTCGTGTTGGTGGCTGTCGTCCAATCGACCATCGAGATTCCTCCATTGATCGAAATCCTTGGCGGCGGCGTATTAATTGGCCAAACTATCCTTCACTTTCGGCGAGTGCAGCGTTGACCGCGTCGCGATCTTCGATGGATCGAAGCGTTGATCGTGAATCCTTGGACGGCAGCGTTGGTGGCGTCGTTCTTGTATTACTCCTTGTTGGGTAGGATTTATCCCTCTTTGAGGTTCCACGATGGGAGGCGAGGGTTATCGAGTTATCCTTAAGAAAATGGTAATATTCTCCAGGAACTTCTCGTTAAGAATTAGGAAATAGTTTATACTCGTAATCCTATTTGGAGTAGGATTGGGCGACGCGTTGATCGGCGTCGATGTGATCCGCTTGATCGAGTTATCCCTAAGAAATTTTTATGGAAATATTCTTCCGGGAACTTCTCGACAAATTAGGAAACAGTTTATACTCGTATTCCTAGTTGGAGTAGGATTAGGCGGCTTTGATGCGTCGATGTGATCATACGATCGAGTTATCCTAAGAATATTTTTATGGAAATATTCTTCGGGAACTTCTCGATAAATTAGGAAGCGGTTTATACTCGTAATCCTATTTGGAGTAGGATTAGGCGGCAGCTTTGATGCGTCGATGTGATCCGCGATCGAGTTATCCTAAGAATATTTTTATGGAAATATTCTTCGGGAACTTCTCGATAAATTAGGAAGCGGTTTATACTCGTAATCCTATTTGGGTAGGATTAGGCGGACGATCGTCGATGTGATCCGCTACGATCGAGTTATCCTAAGAATATTTTTATGGAAATATTCTTAGGGAACTTCGATAAATTAGGAAGCGGTTTATACTCGTAATCCTATTTGGAGTAGGATTAGGCGTAGCGTTGATGTCGATGCTATCCATGAGGTGTTATCTGCCGAATAAACCTTGAGAATCTTTCCAAATATAGTGGAGGTAGGAGCCAATCAGCGGACTGATTTGGCACTATTCTAACATCGGATAAGGTTCCAATTAGGACTCCTAATTAGGGGCTGATTAGAGTCCTAATTAGAATTGGTTTGGGCCCATTAGGAGTTATTATAAATACCCATGATCCCCTTTTCCTCGACCTAGGCGGCCCCTTGGTGTTCTTTTCATCTCGTCTCGCCGCGTCGTCTCTCTCAAACAACGGTACATGCGCGAGTATTTTACTTCCCCTTTTTTTCTTTCTCTTTTTTTTCCTTGTGCGTGCGGTGGCGCAAACACGAAGCGCTGATGGCGGCGCTCAGCGGCTGGCCTTGGCAGCCAGCTCGCGGCTGGCGGCCATGCGCTCGCTCACGGCCGGCTACCGAGCGCCAGCGCCCATGGCCGGCTTCTGCCGCCAGCCACCAGCGCCAGCTACGGCCCCAGAAGCGCCAGCGCCGGCTACTGGCGGCTAGCGGCTGATACCCGGCGGCTTGGCAGCTGCAGCAGCATATGGCAGGGCAGCCAGAATGCCATGGCAGGCCGAGCTTTCGCGGCCGGCGCCAACGGCAGCACTCGTCGAGGGCTTCGGCGTCGGGCGGTGTAATTTATTGATGTCGGGCTTTTGACACTTTATTTGTTGATTTTCAAGCGTGTATTTGACTCTATTTGTCTTCTTTTGCGGTTTCGATGTAGTCCGCGAAGATCGTGTTCAAAGTCGATCAACTTCATGCGGCGTGAATGCGCGCCTCCTTCTTTCGGTGTGCGGCGTTAGATCTTCTCATATATCTACCGTTGTATCCCGCTTGGCTCTCCTTTGTGAGGCGATTGGGAAGAGCGAAATCCTCCTTTATGGGGACCCGGCGCAGTTGTGTACTTTCGTTATGACCCAGCCGTTCTCCTTTGTGGCGATTGGGAAGGCGAATCCTCCTTTGTGGGGACCGGCCTTCCTGATTGGTTTTGCTTGGTCATCACCGTCTCGATATCTTTAGCGGGGCGATTTCATACCGTACCCTTGCTGCGTAGAGCGGAATATATTGCAGCTTTGTTTCTGCGACTATATTTATCGTTCTCGGTTATTCGATCTGGATGAAATCGTCATACCGTTAAGGTCGTGACTCAATCTATGTAAGATGAATTCAGCGCCTTTTACTAGCTGATATTTTACGATTTGATTGATTATTCCTCGGGAGCTTTTAGACTTAGCGGTTGATGGGCGCCATAGTGACTATTATTCCACGTGTGATCCGCGATTTGTATCTTGCCTCGATTTGCACCGGCACATCGCCGAGCGATTGGTACGTACTTGAGGGGAGTTCCGCATCCTCGGACTATTGGTTACCGATCGCCACTTGTAAAGACACGGCTCCAGAACCTTTGCAAAAATAGATTATCGTTACTTCGGTTAAGGATCGGATACAACTTTTATTGAGAGTGAGCGGTGGTTGAACAAAGACGACGGAGGTCCTTTATATATTCCCCGGATACCTCGTCAGCTCTCATTGACCGACTTTAGACACCATGCTGTGCCACGCCGTATGTCTTGGCGTCTGACCGAGGAGCATGATCATATCCATTGTGGGTTTATTACTCAGCAGCCGGTTCCTGGTTCCAACAGGAATCGTATCGTCGGCCTTCGTCCCGGAATTGTGGGGTTGGACACACCGCCCCGTGATGAGCTTTTTGTTCATGCCTCGACTTTGAAGAATCGCCTCGCTCTGTTGGGGCGAGAGATGCCGTCATCTAGTCATAGATTTTACGGTTGGGTTCACTCATCAAGTAAACATTGGTGGGGTCGCCTGACCAACTACGTCCTCAACCGATGGGATGGAGAACTTCGTGCTTGCGGCCTGTATTCAGCAATTCGTGCCACCATGTATGGCCTTCCAATCAGCGCTAACCATTTCTTTGCCTTATTTGAGCTCTACAACCCAGATTCAAATACATTTTTCACCAAACCGTGAGTTGGTGGCTCTACATGAGATGTACCGAATTTCCGATTTACCCATGGGGAAGATCTTTGTATCGAGTATTTCCCTTCCAATCGGGGTGAGTTGGTGAAGAAACACACACCGATCGTCACAAGGTTTTGTGGGATCTCACTTGTCATTACTATATAGCTCGGCCCAATCTAAACCTTAGCCAAAGGAAATTGCAAGTGAGTGCAGGCGGTTGCCAATTATTTGTTCCGGCATTTGGAGGACAAATCGGCGAGGATATATGTGGTGTCACGCTCACTCCTTGAAGGTTAATGAAGCGTCGAAGGTCGAGGCTAACTCCTATCGGCTGGCTCGCGAAGATGGTTTTCCCCGGGGACCAAGTTTGCAACCTTTACGTGGCATGCGGTAAAGCCTATCAACCGACAACTCTTCTAGCAGGCTATCTTGCAATCGGCTAAAGAAATGTGTGGTTCCTTACCAATCGATGATGCTTTATCTTTGGAGGTCCTTTACCTGCGGTTCGGCTTGCCCACAAGAAGAACTCTCTCTCCTTCGGTAATGGTGGCCAATATTCACGTGAAGCTGCGGCATATAGTCCGGCGTTTACTCGGAGAAAGGATGAGCCATCATCCGTATTCCTTCCGTCAGTAGAGCTCCCATATACCTATTGATGGCTTGGTCCTTCATCGTCCGACATGATGTCGGCGCGGGTTCCAGGTCGTCTACTCCTTTCTTGCGGTTGGTAGAGGATTGCGGATAGAAAGGCGTGGCTTTCTGGAGATCAAGAAACGATCTGATTCATAAAGGGTGGATCTTTTCGAGATGTTTCCCGATTCTCGGTCAATATGGTGAGTCCTTGGTCGGCGAGGAGGTGCGAAGACACGGCTGAACTTAACGACATTGGCACATTTCAAGCGGCTAGTAAACATCGAGGCGAGCTATCTCATTTTACGAGTAAAGGAGGAATGCTTCATTGAGCCTTATTTTCCTGTCGTTTTGCTCGCCCGGTTCGGTTCGACCAACTTTATGTTGGGAACCGAACGGCAATCTCGGACTTCGTGGTGGACTTGTGGATGGCCTTGAGCATGGTTGTGGGCGTCATGGGATGTACGGTGCTAGATTGACCTCAGAGCTCGGAGCCGAGGTTAGAGTCGACATTCCTTCATTGCGGTGGCTATTAGTAGCTAGCGAGCGAGTCCTGTGAGGGCTATCTCGGTCGGTGAAAGCATCGTTGCGAGCCGACACTGAACACCCAAAGGCGCCGTTCAAGCTCGGAGGAAGCGCCGCCAATCTCATCCGCCAAAGCGAGGCCGAGGAGGAGTTCCACAACTCGATCTTTGCGACTTTAGGAGAGGACCAAGCGGAGGCCGCAGTTTATGAGAAGAACCTTGGTACTCTCTCCTTTTCCCCTTCGTTTTCTCATCCTTTCTATTGGATTCCTCATTTAAGCGAATTTTTGGAAAATTTGTTGAAGAAGAATGCGACCTTCGAGGGTTAAGCGAAAGAGATTAGCCCATAAGACCCGCGTGAATGCTCGATCCTTTGATATAGACTTGACCAGCGATGATCCCGTCAGCGACGGAGGTAATAATTCATCGTGATGAAATCTGAAATTTTCGACTTTTGGAGTAGCGTTTCTCGTTTGCATGCGGGGGCTTTAGGGATTATGATTACGGCTTTGATTTTCCTCACCACGATTCTGGGGCCCGATTACGCTCATCTTTGAGCCAAGTTTTACTCAACAAATGTATGGAGCTATGGCGGAGGAGACCAATGTAGGACTGATTGGCCGAATCGAACATCTATCATCGATAATTCCTCTTTTAGATGGCGAATCACGGGAATTAAGCGACTTCGAATTGTACCCCCTCTAATTGCCTTTTAAGCACTACGCTCCTTTAGAGAAATTACGAGGAGACAAATCATGAAGCGAGACTAGGCAAGCCAACCTTGTAGGAGGTAAGTAGCTTTACCTATTGTTAGTCTTAATTGCATTAGTCTTCCTAATGCCTTCTTTTGGACTTCTCAATAGAAGATTTACGTGGAAGGTGGTTTATCTGACAATACTTCCATGGATGACACCTCTGGCAGCAGTCCGAGGATGGTGATACTCTTGGTGAAGATTTGCAGAAGGTACCATCCACGAAGAAGGTATGAATTTTCTCTTCGATTAATTATAGGACCGACCGTTTGGCCAATACCACTATAATTAAAGAGGTGAGACGTTCCCTTTGTGTAGTGGCGGACTCCTCTTTCGCCGCTTTCGGAATCGGCTACCACGGCTTGTTGAGATAGATGAGCACCGAGGGCTCATTGCGGTTGACGATATCCCGGCGATAGATATGCCTACGGTAGACTCACTAGTCTCGAAACTACACCGAGGCGGTAAGAGTCCCTCGAATATGCATCCATTAGTTTTTGGTTGAAGATTCTAAGGTTCTCTTTTCCTTTATCACGAGCCTACACCTCGCCTCCATGATTTGGCGAGGCTGATGGTGGGCGAAGATCCATCCGGCTTAACATTTGTTTAGAAGTCTTTCGTTCTCTTCTTTGATGAACATGGTGATCGATAAGATTCTTAAGTGGCGGGCTTTCTCTCCATCGGTTTAGGCCATTGCTTGATCCGGACAGCCACGAAGCGGGATATGGGTTATCTGGTGGCTCGGGCCATTCTTGGCGACCTCGCTCATCACGGAGAAAGCTTGAGACTACAAGAGCTGCGGTAGTGGAGCTTCCTCATATGTAGGCTGCTCATCTTGACTTCGCGTTTAGAGGCTGGCCGATGCTCGTGTTTTCTTGGGCTCGAAGTCAGATCTGAGAGACCAGCGCCGATCAGCTTCGGGCTGTTGTTCTTTGAGACCTATTCTTCCCTAAGCCATATCGGTGATGTTGTGGCGAGTGCGGAGAGGATAATACTGCTTAGGGGAGAGCTCCATGCAGAGGAAGATAAGATGAGTATCTTGGAACTGGCTAAGGCCAACAAGGAAGAGGCTCTCGCTGCCGCGTCTAGGGAACTCGAACTGTCGAGCGGCTGGTTGAGCTCGAGGAGGCGACCCGCGAAGACACTGAATACCGATGAGGAGTCCTTCAGGGCTGAGTTGCAGGGAGAACTCCACCAGGCTTATAGTGATGAAGCTCGAACAACAAATCCTTTGTCATAAACTTGACGTTTAAACAGTTGTAGCTCCTTCTATATTTATTTCAAATGAATAAGATTTATTCCTTTCATTGTTTATTATGATTCTTTTGCCGTCGAAATAATTAACCATAATACTTATAGGATTTTGGCAAACCCTCGACCATCAGCGGGTTTGATTAGCCTTTACCAACTACCGTTTGAGTTGGGCTGGCGTCGCGGATTATGGATCCGTTCCGCACATGGCGTTGTGCTAAAGAATGAAACTCTTCTAGACTTGTTGCTATGATATTGAATACATAGGCTCGGTACTCTTTACGGAAAGAGACCACCCGACAGCGTGTTACCGTAGACTCATCCCTTCTTAGGTTTGGGATAAAATACCCGAGAATCAAACTCAGTGTCTTCTTCAATCGGAAAAAGACTAAGCCGGCAACGCGTGTGGCGTTGGCTTTAGGGTTATGGCCAACCCGACCCTCAGCGGGTTTGATGAGCCTTTACCAACTACGTTTGAGTTGGGCTAGCATGTAGATTATCTAAATCCGTTCTACACACAGCGTTGTGCTAAAGAATGAAACTCTCTTAGACTTAATGCTACGATATTGAATCGTGAAGCCGTCTTTCGCGGAAGACTAACCCGGCGGCAGCGTGTTAGGCGTCGACCTATCCACTTAGGATTAGGGATCAAATTCCCCAAGAAGAATCTTGGATTAAGGAGTTGATTGATGGGATTAAATTGGTGAGAGGAGGAACCAAGAGGTTCGAGACATCCTTCGGTCGGACGACTTGATCCAAACAATCTCGGCGCATACCTTGATCGGCTACCTAAGATGAAAGATGGAACTAAAAGTGGGATCTCCACTCGAGAACCGAAAAGACTTCGGCGACCTTGATCGGACAACACGTGCGAAAATCGGCGCATACCTTCGATCGGCTACCTAAGATGAAAGATGGAACTAAAAGTGGGATCTCCACTTTGAGAACGAAAAGACTTCGAGGCGACCTTCGGTCGGACAACACAGTCGAAAATCCGGCGCATACCTTGATCGGCGCTACCTAAGATAAAAGATGAAACTAAAAGTAGGATCTCCGCCGAGAACCGAAGAGACTTCGAGGCGACCTTGAGGCGGACAACTGGTCACGAAAATCTCGGCGCATACCCGGTCGGTAGCTACCTAAGATGAAAGATGGAACTAAAAGTGGGATCTCCACTTTGAGAACGAAAAGACTTCGGCGACCTTGATCCGGACAACTGATGCGAAAATCCGGCGCATACCTTCGGTCGGCTACCTAAGATGAAAGATGGAACTAAAAGTGGGATCTCCGCCGAGAACGAAAAGACTTCGAGGCGACCTTCGGTCGGACAACACTGTGCGAAAATCGGCGCATACCTTCAGTCGGCTACCTAAGATGAAAGATGGAACTAAAAGTGGGATCTCCGCCGAGAACCGAAAAGACTTCGAGGCGACCGATTCGGACAACACGATGCGAAAATCGGCGCATACCTTCGATCGGCTACCTAAGATGAAAGATGGAACTAAAAGTGGGATCTCCACTTTGAGAACGAAAAGACTTCGGCGACCTTGATCGGACAACACGTCACGAAAATCCGGCGCATACCTTCAGTCGGCGCTACCTAAGATAAAAGATGAAACTAAAAGTAGGATCTCCGCCGAGAACGAAAAGACTTCGAGGCGACCTTGGCGGACAACACAGTGCGAAAATCTCGGCGCATACCTTGATCGGTAGCTACCTAAGATGAAAGATGGAACTAAAAGTGGGATCTCCACTTTAAGAACCGAAAAGACTTCGGCGACCTTGATCGGACAACACAGTCGAAAATCCGGCGCATACCTTCAGTCGGCTACCTAAGATAAAAGATGGAACTAAAAGTGGGATCTCCACTTTAGAACCGAAAAGACTTCAGGCGACCTTGATCGGACAACTGGTCACGAAAATCCGGCGCATACCTTGGTCGGCTACCTAAGAATAGGATCGATAGGACCTTTCCGTTCATCCGAAATGGATCTTGCGGCTTGGAGAGGAAGAATTTTATATTCTATCCACGGCGTGAAAGGAATTTTAGTGGGCCTCTTGTTCATAGAAGGAATCAAGAGGGATTTTGGTGATGTACGAGAAAATTTGTAGACCTACCGTCAAGGAATTTGATCGGTGGAAATTATGATGGAGGACAAATCTAGGGTTATCCTCAAGAAAAGTGGGTGAAACATCCCGAGGAACTTCCGTCGAAGCGGGTTATCTAAAGATACTAAGGGTAGTATTTCTTGGGAACTTCCCATTATCGGCATTAATTGCGGTCGCCATTTGGGTAATTAGGCGTCACGCACCATTAAGTAGACCGTTTCTATTACAAGCGGACCCTCCCATTTAGGTTGAATTTACCTTTCTTTTGGAAGTGAGGATTATTGGTGGTCGGCGGCGAGGACCAAATCTCCTTCTTTGAAACTCCGTTGTCGTACTTTCTTGTTGAAAGCTCTCGACATCCTAGCTTGATAGAACTCAATGCATTGTTGAGCCTCGGTAGCTTCTCATCTAACATCTCAAGCTCTTGAGGCGTTTTTGATGTTGTTCTTGGTCATCATCTGTTGAAAGAGGCGTCGCGGTGGCGGAATCTGGATTTCCAATGGGAGAAGCGCTTCACACCGTGGAGCCGAGAGAATGCGGGGTGCGCTCGGTTGGCGTCGTGCGGTTGTGCGATATGCCGAGTGCTTCTCGAGTTTATCATCCCAATCTAAGCTTGTTATTTTCACAAGCCGACAAATTTTGATGATTGTCTTGTTGAGCGCCTCGGCTAATCCATTTGCGGTGGATTATAAGGCTGTTGGCGAGGCGTCTTGTATTTTGAATTTCTAAAACGATGAAGGAATTGCGATGAATTGGGGACCGTTGTCATGCGATCCGTCTTGGAACACCGTGTCGGTAGATGACATGGTGTTTGATAAATTAATGGCGGTACTTCGCCTTTACTTCTTTCAGCGGGATTGCTTGACCCACTTAGAAGTAGTCGGTGATCGCTAGAATAAACCGATCGCCTTTGGCCAAACGGGGAAAAATGGGACCCTCGGCGTCCATTCCCCATGTCTCGAATGGCGGGATGTGGCGAAGGATGCAAGCTGCTCACGGAGGTGATGCATATAATTAGCGAATTTGACATCGTGGCATTTCGGCGTATCTGACTGCGTCGTTAATCATTAATGGGCCAAAGTAGCCCATTCTCTGATTCGATCGTAGAGCTTGGGACCGGTAGTGCGCACCACATTAAGCCGTGTGCTTCGAAGGACCTCTTACGCCTCTTTGTTTGAGAGGCATCGAGATAAAGACCATCGTACCCTCGGCGATATAACATCACGGGTCGGTGTTGTAAAAGAATCTTGGAGCTCTTCGCCGGATTGACTCTCTCTCCCTTACGTCTTCTGGCAAAATACCGTGCAAGACGTAGTCGATGATAGGAAAGCGCCAATCTCGGGGCTCCAATTTTGTTTGGGTTGCATGTACCTCTTTGATAACTACCCCTTTATCTTCTTGTACCTCATTATATATTGGTACGAAGAGTTGATGCGTCCTGACCGTAACTAGTTGCTCGGTCTTGGAAGGTTGTGCTAACGACATAGCTAACGCCGCCAATGCATCCGCGTAAGCGTTTTGGAGGCGCGGGATATATTCGATGAAGAACTCTTCGAACGAGTCCGCCATTTCGATTGCTACCTGATGATAAGGAATTAGATCTGGATTTCGACCGTAGTCTCCGCGGATCGCGACTATCGGTTGTGAATCGCCGTATGCTTGAGATATTCGACCCCGGCTCCTTGGCGAAACTAAGTCCAATAAGTAGCACATTGTATTGGCCACATTATTAGAAACGCGGTTGGTGAGTGAATAAGCACGGGGCATGACATGACTCCGGAAATCAAGACAACTCAGACTCGGCGGAGATTTTAGAACATCGGGGGCACTTGCCACATTAGTGGCCCGAGAAGCTCCGTCAAAATACAATCGCCATATTTGTTGGTGCGATGTAGTGTTGACTTCCTGAACTTCATCCGGAAGATCATCATATAGCTCAACTGCGTCCGTTGTCGGGTTGGCGACCAAGAGATCGCAAATCGCTTGTCCTTTGACCGACTTTGTTGTTTGAAGTGCAAGTCATATTGGGACAAGAGCAAGGCCCATTTAAGCCAGCGCCAACTCATTGAGGCGGTTGGGTCATAAATATTGGGCCGTTTCGTTAGAGATAACATAAATCGTCATCCGACTAAATAGTGCGCATTTTGAATCGCGAACACTAATGCAAGGCCTTCTCGACCATTGGGTATCGAGACTTCAGCGCCGACTAATATTGGCTCGGGTAATACCACTTTGTTAGTGACCGCCGTCATCGTCTGCTGCGAGTAAAGGCAACGAGTGATCCGTTGCCTTGGCGTAGATCGAAGCGGTTTTCGGACGCGATGCAACAAAACGAGGAGGTTTAGCGAGATACGATTTGATCTCTTGAGCGGCTTTACGGCGGCGTCGTCCCAAATAAGCGACCGCCATTCTTGTTCAACTTAGAAGAGCGGTTGGCACTTCCCGATAGGTTTGATATGAACCGTCGGATGTCATGTCGTCCTTGTAACCCCCTGAGTTCTCTCAAATTTCTCGGAGGTTGCAACTATTGAATCGCCTTCACTTTGTCAGGATCGACATGGATGCCCTTATTAGTGGCGACAAAACCGAGGAACTTGCCCTGGACATCCCAAGGAAGGGCTTGGCGGGATTCATCTTTAGTTGATGAGTTTGCATGAGCTCGAATATCGTTCTAAGATCTTTGATGTGATCTCCTTTGTCCGCGGCTTTTCACGACCAAGTCGTCGGCGTAGCATTGACCGTTTTGAGATGATCTGAAAAATCTTAGTCATGCTTCGGTATGTGGCGCGGCATTTTTGAGCCGAGCGGCATGGCCGTGTAGCAATATATACCGATAAAGCGTTACGAGCGGCTGTGTGTTTGGCGTCATCGGGGTGCATCTTGATCGATTGTAACACGAGAAACCATCCATGAATGACATTCTTTCAAATCCACCGTATTGTCGACTATGACATCGGTGATTGGAAGGGAAAGTCATCCCGAACAGCGGCGTTGGATCTCGTAGTCGACCACAGACCCTAATCGAACCATTCTTCTTAAGTGGCCGGGACTATATTAGCCACCCAATCCGGATGTTGAATTTCCTTGATGAATCGATTCTATGAGTTTCTTCACCGTCAGCGATTGCACGCAAGATCGTGGGCGAAACCGTCTTCTTGGTTGCTTGGCGAGTTTGACATCCACCTTGATGTTGGCGATGTGTCGCCACATTAGAGTCGAGTCTGGCATGTCCTCGTAACTCGGTGAATACATCGATATACTCCACGATTAGAGGCGATCAACTCTTCCTTCTCTTCGAGGAAGAGTATTGCGATGTTTATGAGCTTAGGATGCTCTTTGTCACCCATATTAACTTTGGACTACCTCGTCCTTAGTGGGGGTTCTCTTTGTTGAATCTATCCCCAAAGCTGCTCCTTGAGTTGATGGATCCATGGGTCTTCCCATGTTGGCATATCTTCATCATCCTCAATAGTGTAGGCATCAAAATTGTGAAGAACCTCAAATATGACTAAATCATGAGAAGATCGAAGGACAGCGTCGTCGAAATCTCAAGAAGCCCAACCACGGGGAAGATTGTGTCGCTTCTGATCGCGAGACACTTATGTGTCTGCCACTAGCGAGACACTTTGATGTGTCTGCCCGTGGCGAGACACTTCGTGTGTGCCTGCGCCGCGGCGAGACACCTTGATGTGTACATTGGGCTGCTTGTGTGTGTCTGCGCCAGGCGAACACCTTGATGTGTCTCGCTATAGCGAGACACTTACTTGTGCCTCGCCAAATCACGAACACCGAATACTTAAAGCGAGCTCTTGAAGGGTCTAAATCAATCTTGGTGGGGCCCACTTGACTTTATCGGTAGCGAGGCGTTCGGACACTTTAATGTCGCGGTTACCGCGGCGAAGATCGCCCACTAGGCGTGATTCTAGGAGCATTTAATCGTGCCTAAAAGCGGGAAAACCGTTACGGCGGTGGAGGGGCGATCTTGCCTCGCCGGTCGGCGAGGCCCATCTTACCGCCCGCCCGGTGGCGACCTACTGCCGCCTCGCCGATGGCGAAGCGGCAGGCGGCTTTCGGTACGCAGCGCTGCTTCAAATTTCTGCACTTATGACACTTGTGTTTTACGAAGAGACACGTTTCCCAAAGATTATAAATACCCTCCTCGTCCACTTGGAGGCGGGGAGAGCCATAAAGGGGCAATCGAGATCAAGCTTAGGAGTTCATATCAAGAACACAATCCGCGGAGATTCCTCGAGTTTAAGCCTTGACTTATTCTTGAGAAGAGTAGATATCTTACCTTGCTAAGATATTTCTTTGAAGTTCTTGTTTCCTTTGCGAAGCATCAACTAAACCGTCGATTCGACGATCATTTCGGTGGTCCACGGATTAGCGTCCCGACACGAGGCAAAGTCCACAAAAGCGGAGATCTACACTTGTAGTGTCTTTTGTTCGAGTTTGTGAGAGTTATCTAAAATTTCTTTGTAGCGAAAATCAAAGTGTAATTTTCTCAAGTTTTACGACAAAGAAATCAACTTCGACCCAAACGATGGCGACCACGATGGGAGCCAGCGGTCTCGGCTTCGAGATCGTTGTGTCGCTGACCTTCGGCGTCAGGCCGACCTCATGGTTGATGGACTAGACTACTTCTTCGATCAAGCCAAGTTGAAGAATATCTCTCCTCTTCCTCATCAAAGTCCTCCTCACCCGCAAACATCGGAGGATCTCATGCGCCTAAGAGGAGGTTAGTTACGTTGTGATGCGTAGCGATTCTCGTTCACTTGCGGCAGGCGATTTCCCTCTCAACAAGATCTCAAGCGATCGGCGAAGAGGGCTCGCCAAAACGGCGTCAAAGATGGCTCGTCAATTAGCCAAGGCCACGGAGTCGGCGGATGGAGTTCACTATCGAGGCGAACTCACATGATCAAAGCGTCAACAAACTCTGGCGCTTCAACCCGTCGGCACTCACGCCAGGAAGAATGGATTCTTGTCAAAAGGACCCGATTGACAAGGAAGGAGGCGCTCAAAAGCGCCGTGCAGCGTTGCTCATGCGTGCCATTATTAAAATCAGAGTCGAAATCAACGGGGAATCGACTCAAAATCACAAAATTTGGGTCGAAGTCGACATCAAAATGCGGCTCAAGAGTCGCCTCGCCAACAACATTAAGCGAGGCGGTGTAAAGCGCCTCGGCCGGTGAACGATCTGAGTGCCTCGCCAACAGGCAGTGTATTAAGCTGTCTCGGCGCCGGTGGCGGAACTACCCTCGCCAGCGGCGAGGCGATCTTCCATGCCTTAGCGAGAAAATGGGCTTTTCGCCCTTTCTTCCACTTCTCGGTGAGGTATCAGCCGTTGAGTCGGAAATCGACAACCGGTGTTTAGTCGTCTTGGTCTGACCGGAAATAAAGGCAAGGTACCGGTGAAAAGCGCTTGGATTATCCGGTCGAGAAGAGTCTGAACAAGCTCGAGTCTCTAGAATTCCAATTGCATCTCGTTTGAGCATCCCACAAGGGGTCCACGAGTCTGGCGAGAAGAATAAGTTGAGGCAAGTGACTCGCAAAATCACGAGAGATGACCGGATCCTCGTGATTCATCTGAAGCAACCGGATAGCGAAGCCAGCGGCGGAAGTTGTCTCTCAAGTCAAAGTCGGCGTCCCCAAAGAAGCGTGTCCTCCAATTAAGGACAACGTTACACTTGGGGGTGGAAGTGCAATTTGTAATAACCCACACCAACCATATCATCAAATTTGGGGTAGCAACACCGCGAAAGGGCGATCGGCGAAATAGATTGTTCTTGCTGCGTGTGCAAAATTGATTAAGATGTGGTTATCGGGATGTGCACATTACGAGTCGAGCGCTCACCCACAAAGAGCCGGTATTGAGCGGCTTTCCCTATCGACAGCGGAAAATCTGAAGCCCGCAGTCAAGGCGGCGTCGAAGAAGAAAGAGATCGTCCATCGGTTTGATGAGTTTCGAAGTGACTATCAACATGGTGAACAAAGGGAAAGGACCGGCGGCGGATCACAGATCGACTTCACTCTGGAGGAAAGGTTGGGTCTCAGATTTCTCAAAGAATGTCGGTTACAATTGCGAGCTCCTCAGCGCGCCGACTATAGAAGGATGCATGAGGAGAGTCATCGATGCGAAGCTTCCGACATCAATTCGGCGATAGTTCCGATGACACAATGTCAAGTGTTGGTTGTCATCGAGCTTTACCATTACTCGATGTCACGGCTCAAATGTTACAAGAAGCCTTAGCCAAGCAAAGAGAAGAGCTTAAGGCGAAATGAAACGAGAGATGGAGCTAGCCATGCAGCAGATGAGGAGTTGCAAACCCATCTGATTGCACAACAACACAGGACGATCAACGGCTGAATCCAGTCAACAAGGTGGAGTTACCCACCATAATGCTCATAATGTCGAAGACAGCGATTGGAGATTGATGAACACATTTATCTGATCAACCTCCAAAGAAACTGCATTTGATGCTCAAGGTGGAAATGGTCCAATTCTTCCTATTGGAAGTAATCCAAAAGCAGGGAAGATGATGGCGAAAGGATGAAAGAGCTTGAAGATAAAATCAATGCTTTGATGTCCATACGGGGAAGTCAAAAGGGCGGTATCCGTGTCCATATCCTAGAGAGTGGGATTCAATTCCTTACCGCGAAATTCAATTTGATCAACTTCCATGCCATTTGTGGAGAGGGTCACCTACACAACACGATTTACTTCAAATCACATTTGGGGGTGATCTCGGAAATGAGCCTTTGATGATTCGGTCATTCGTTGGTACCCTTGGGGCTGCCTTGATTGGTATCGAAGACTCAAGGCGGGAGTATTAATTCTTTGGGAGGACATGGAAAGCTTGTTCCTCGGCAACTTCTTCGATGGCGACACGAAGTTTCGATTGGAACCCTCTTGGATGGCGAGAAGAATGGGAGACAATTGACACTTTAGTTAAGCGTTTCATAATAAGGCCATAAGCTGCAAAGATCAATCAGAGAATTCATATTGCGGGCGTGCCACAATAATCTTTCCATTGATCTGTTGGAAGTCATGGGGTCGTCCCACAAATACATGGAAAGATCTGAAAATCTGAGGAGAACAAGCCGAACGTTTCCTCAGAAGGAAGAAAGCTGAAAGAGGCAAAATGGCGGTGATCCCTCAGTAAATTTTCCTCTCGTAATAGAGGAAAGGCATCTGTGATTGCTGTTAGTCAAACGTCGCAACCACGATCGAGCCAAAAAGCTTTTAAATCAGAATTCCACAGGACATACTCTTTCAAAGATGAAGAGGTTCCAATCATCTTCAAACACCTTCTTGATAACAACAAAATCAAGTTGCCCCCGATTACAAATCAAGAGGAGGTGACAAGACCGGACCCTAAATCTTGTCGCGTACCACGGGAGGATCCTCCATCCTCTGAAGGATTGCTTAGCTCTCAAGGCCATCATCAAGCCTTGGTTGAAGCCGGCGTCTTAACGGCGAAATAAGCCGAATGAGAAATCACTCCGACAGGTATACGAGTATAAACTGCTCCCTTTCCTCCGATGAGTACAAGAGGTTAAAACTGCTTCTCTTTCTTACTCCAATAAGAATATGAGTATAAACTATTCTAAATGAATGCAGTCCAGTTTTACAAAGAAAGGCTGGGGGTGGATAATCCATGAGCGGAGATCCACTTCAGTTGGCGATCAAACCTTCGGCGGTTAGGATGGTCTCCAAATTCTATCATGGTCAAACCTTCCTACAGTTAGGACCATGGTCAAAGTCCCTCTCGATTCCTTCCATGAGCGAGAGGTCCACTTCCACATTGAGCAATCAAACCTTCCTACGGTTAGGATTGTCTCAAAATTCCTATCTGGTCAAACCTTCCTCTGATTAGGACCACGGTCAAAATCCTCTCGATTCCTTCCATGAGCGAGAGGTCCACCTCCATTGGCGATCAAACCTTCTTACGGTTAGGATTGTCTCAAAATTCCTATCTGGTCAAACCTTCCTACAGTTAGGACCACGGTCAAAATCCTCTCGATTCCTTCCATGAGCGAGAGGTTCACTTCGAGTTGGCGATCAAACCTTCCGATAGTTAGGATTGTCTCAAATATCTGCTGGTCAAACCTTCCTGATTAGGACCATGGTCAAAATCTTCTCTCGATTCCTTTTATGAATGAGAGGTTTACTCAACAAAGGGTTCGTTTTAGCCCCAGAGAAAACACAAACAAAACTGCAATAGTGGTGATGTTTCTCAAGGCATTCAATTACAACTCAAATGATGACCTTCAAGATGAAGATGATTAGTCCAAAATGCGACTTGACATTTTAATCCATTCAAATACAAATGCAGAGATATTGATCCCAAAGTATGGTCGTGACGTCGTAGCGAGGGGTTCAAGCTGAAGCAAAACATGGGCCTCTTCTACAAAGTTCAGCGTTGAGCGAAGCAAAGCATCTTATCCAAAGTATTCGGACCCTCGACAAAATCTGAGAGTGCGAAAACTTTGGAGGGTATCTGTAGGCATCAAAAATTGTGAAGAACCTCAAATATGACTAAATCATGAGAAGATCGAAGGACAGCGTCGTCGAAATCTCAAGAAGCCCAACCGAGGGGAAGATTGTGTCGCTTCTGATCGCGAGACACTTATGTGTCTGCCACTAGCGAGACACTTTGATGTGTCTCGCCCTTGGCGAACACTTCGTGTGTGCCTGCGCCCGGCGAGACACCTTGATGTGTCGCTATAGCGAGACACTTACTTGTGCCTCGCCAAATCACGAACACCGAATACTTAAAGCGAGCTCTTGAAGGGTCTAAATCAATCTTGGTGGGGCCCACTTGACTTTATCGTATGAGAGGCGTTGAGACACTTTAATGTCGCGGTTACCGCGGCGAAGATCGCCCACTAGGCGTGATTCTAGGGCATTTAATCGTGCCTAAAAGCGGGAAAACCGTTCACGGCGGTGGAGGGGCGATCTTGCCTCGCCCGGTGGCGACCTACTACCTCGCCGGTGGCGAAGCGGCTTAGTGCGGCGGCTCGGTGCAGCGCTGCTTCAAATTTCACGCACTTATGACACTTGTGTTTACGAAGAGACACGTTTCCCAAAGATTATAAATACCCTCCTCGTCCACTTGGGCGGGAGGTCGGCCATAGAAAGGGCAATCGAGAGATCAAGCTTAGGAGTTCATATCAAGAACACAATCCGCGGAGATTCCTCGAGTTTAAGCCTTGACTTATTCTTGAGAAGAGTAGATATCTTACCTTGCTAAGATATTTCTGAAGTTCTTGTTTCCTTTGCGAAGCATCAACTAAACCCGTCGATTCGACGATCATTTCGGTGGTCCACGGATTAGCGTCCCGACACGAGGCAAAG
Source organism: Asparagus setaceus (assembly GCA_012295165.1). NCBI lineage: Eukaryota > Viridiplantae > Streptophyta > Magnoliopsida > Asparagales > Asparagaceae > Asparagus > Asparagus setaceus. The sequence continues at coordinate 27,189,049 of CM022707.1, forward strand.
TCCCACAAAAGCAGGAGATCTACACTTGTAGTGTCTTTTGTTCGAGTTTGTGAGAGTTATCTAAAATTTCTTTGTAGCGAAAATCAAAGTGTAATTTTCTCAAGTTTTACGACAAAGAAATCAACTTCGACCCAAACGATGGCGACCACGATGGGAGCCAGCGGTCTCGGCTTCGAGATCGTTGTGTCGCGACCTTCGCGGCGATCGAGGCCGACCTCATGGTTGATGGACTAGACTACTTCTTGATCAAGCCAAGTTGAAGAATATCTCTCCTCTTCCTCATCAAGTCCTCCTCACCCGCAAACATCGGAGGATCTCATCGCCTAAGAGGAGGTTAGTTACGTTGTGATGCGTAGCGATTCTCGTTCACTTGCGGCGAGGCGATTTCCCCTCTCAACAAGATCTCAAGCGATCGGCGAAGAGGGCTCGCCAAAACGGCGTCAAAGATGGCTCGTCAATTAGCCAAGGCCACGAGTCGGCGGATGGAGTTCACTATCGAGCGAACTCACATGATCAAAGCGTCAACAAACTCTGGCGCTTCAACCCGTCGGCACTCACGCGAGGAAGAATGGATTCTTGTCAAAGGACCCAATTGACAAGGAAGGAAGCGCTCAAAAGCGCCGTGCAGCGTTGAGCGAAGCAAAGCATCTTATCCAAAGTATTCCGGACCCTCGACAAAATCTGAGAGTGCGAAAACTTTGGAGAATATCTGTAGGCATCAAAAATTGTGAAGAACCTCAAATATGACTAAATCATGAGAAGATCGAAGGACAAGCGTCGTCGAAATCTCAAGAAGCCCAACACGGGGAAGATTGTGTCTGCTTCTGATCGCGAGACACTTATGTGTCTCGCCACTAGCGAGACACTTTGATGTGTCTGCCCGCGGCGAACACTTCGTGTGTGCCTCGCCCGCGGCGAGACACCTTGATGTGTCGCTATAGCGAGACTTACTTGTGTCTCGCCCTGGCGAACCCTTGATGTGTCGCTATAGCGAGACACTTACTTGTGCCTCGCCAAATCGCGAGACACCGAGAATACTTAAAGCGAGCTCTTGAAGGGTCTAAATCAATCTTTGGTGGGGCCCACTTGACTTTATCGTATGAGAGGCGTTGAGACACTTTAATGTCGCGGTTACCGCGAAGATCGCCCACTAGGCGTGATTCTAGGAGCATTTAATCGTGCCTAAAAGCGGGAAAACCGTTACGGCGGTGGAGGGGCGATATTGCCTCGCCGATCGGCGAGGCGCCCATCTTGCCTCGCCGCCCGTGGCGACCTACTACCTACGCCCGGTGGCGAGGCGGCACTGCGTAGGCAGCTCGAACTCTGCGCTTCTTTACAATTTCACGCACTTATGACACTTGTGTTTACGAAGAGACACGTTTCCCAAAGATTATAAATACCCTCCTCGTCCACTTGGGCGGGAGGTGCGACCATAAGAAAGGGCAATCGAGAGATCAAGCTTAGGAGTTCATATCAAGAACACAATCCGCGCGGAGATTCCTCGAGTTTAAGCCTTGACTTATTCTTGAGAAGAGTAGATATCTTACCTTGCTAAGATATTTCTTTGAAGTTCTTGTTTCCTTTGCGAAGCATCAACTAAACCCGTCGATTTGGCGATCATTTCGGTGGTCCACAGTTTGGCGTCCCGGCATAGGCAAAGTCCACAAAAGCGGGGAGATCTACACTTGTAGTCTCTTTTGTTGAGTTTGTGAGAGAGTTATCTAAAATTTCTTTGTGGCGAAAATCAAAGTGTAATTTTCTCAAGTTTTCGACAAAGAAATCAACTTTGACCCAAACAAATAGTAGCAGGATCAACTGAAGCCATATTTGACATTAAAGCCTTGAAAGCTTCTCCAAGGCTGGTGTCAGAATCCCAAGCCGAAGAATCGGGCGAATGTCGAGTCTCCCTCATTGGGTGGATTATTATTAATCGACCATGAGCATTCATCTTCGAGGAGGATTAGTATCCCAATCCTTCTAAATCGTAGTAGTTATCAGGCTTCCCTCTTGGGACATATCTTGCTTTAGGAGGGACTCGAGGACCTCGCCCAAAACATAGACCGTCCCCTTGTGTCAAGTTGTACCCCCACTTCTTCATGATACCCAGTGTTTCGGGACTATATCTGAATGTGTGGAGGATAGGCCCGTTGTCATCTTCATCTTCTTCTAAGAAATGATTAGGCGATGGAGCGCATCTCCTTTTAAGTAAACCAAGTCTTTTCACTACTTGATCTTAGGTGGGATGGCGAGTGTTGTCCCAAAGGAGTCTTGGAACTGTTTTTGTGTAAAGCAAGATGACCGAGTTGGTAAGTGCAACTACGGATGGTTGTATAAACTGTCATTACATCATTCAAAGACAAAGGGTACTCTAAATCGTCATTTATTGATTCATGGCAATTTGCCAATTACAATGTTCATCGGCGATTCTTCATCGTCAAGATTGATTACAAGGGGTACAATGCCATTTAAAACAAAACCACCACTATAACCAAGCCCGGCCGGTATCGGCTTCTTCACGCTGTCGTGCCTTGGGCGATGATTGATTTAGGACTCATTACGTAGAGGAGAGAATCGATAAAATAATTCTCCATCCTTAAGCGGTTGTTTGTCGCGACCACCGTCTTGACCTCATTATTAGTGTCTACATATTTGAGACAACGATGAAGAGTAGATGGGACTATAGCGTTCTTGTGGATCCAAGGTCGACCCAACAATAAGTTATAGGAAGTCTGCATCAATCACATAGCGGTGACTTGGACTTTAAGTCCCCATTTAGCACTTTATCCGGATTTTACCAGCGGCGAGACCGCTGGTGTTAAATCCGTGAATCCGCCGTGCTGTTGGCCTTGACTTCGCGAGGATTCAAGATGATACATGGTAGCGGGGCATGATGCTCCTGTGGAACCGGATCGACTTGGATCCGGTTAACTTCACTAGAGCCAATATACGGTGAAGTATAGCGGCCTATCGTGCTTGGAATTCCTTGTGCATATCCTCCTTTGTAAAAGTGATGCGAGGGAAAGTGTTTAGCATAAGGTTGCATTGTTGGGCGACTCTTACGGACTCGGCTTAATGCGTGTGAGGAAGACTTACGAATCGGCGGGGCTTCTTGAAGAGCTTCTCTTGTCTCTTTTGACAACCTAGCGGCTTCGTAAAGAGTGATTCTTGCGGAATATTAGCCAATTGGGCCATAGCGTCGAGCGATATAGGGAGTTGGAGCTTCCGGTTTGTCTCTTCTAATCGGGTGATTGAGCGAGGCTGCCGGGGCTGAACTTCTTGCGGTTGCCGTTGTGGCTTCTTTAGCGACCACCTGCTTTTTATCGCTTTCTCGGTGAATTGAGGTACCCCTACCGGCAGCGTCTTGGCATTTAGGTCGGGGACTTAGGGTACTTCGTATTTGTACTGCGTGTCGCTCACGGTGGCGTGGGCTTGGGTTCCCCTTGACTGGGCTGGAGCGTCGCTACACCTTTCGTCATCGCCCCGAGTGCGGAAGTAGCATGGCATGCCTTTCCCTTCCGCTTTGACTTTTTCTTGGATGAAGAAGAAGCTACCCATTGATCGTCTTCCAGCAGGTCTGGGTGGATCCACAGGACTTCGCCATTTGGGGCCGTATACGATAAAAGTCCTTTCTGGCATTGCTCGTGTGGGTCGTCATTCACCGTCTTCATTGTGACTTTGACCAGCGGTTTAGGTTCAAACCATGTCAATGGCGACCCAAAACTTATGGACACGCGTTAGCTCCGACCTTCTTTTCTTTGGGCGGCTTCATAGTGATGACCCTCGTCAATTAAAGCACGGATTTTATCCTTAAAGTGAAGCGAATTTAGTGGGGTGATGAGCGCCTGTGATCTGTAGCGATATTTTGGGTCGTTCGTCCTCATTGCTTCCTCTTGATTCTGAATCGGAGGGAGCTTGATCTTGTTATTTTCCACAAGATATTTGAAGAGACCGGGAATCTCATCGTCCCTAAAGGAATAGGACTTTGGGAATCTTGGCTCTGAGGCCTTCTGTTTGTGGCCACGATTGCCCTTTGTGATTGTGCTGTTGCGGCCCGTTGTTCTTCTTCTTCTTCTTTGGGGTTGGAGTTGAAGCGTTTGGTTATAACCGCCGTCTTGATGCAGTCTTTCCCTTTGCCACGTGGGACAAAGTTACGTTTCGGGGCTTCCGCTGTCGGCTGGCCTCTTTCCGCCTTTTTCCTCTTGAGGAACCTTTCGGCTTGTTCACCCCGGACCTTCAAGTCTTTCCAGGTATTAGACGGTGCAGTTCCCATTGCCTCGAGCACGTCTATCGACAAGTTATTGTGGCAGGTCTGGAGGATGAACTCCTCTGTTATGGGATCCCGGCAGTTCATTGCCTTGTTCCGGAACCGTTTGACAAAGATATCCACAGTTTCTCCGTCCTTCTGCTTTTCGTCGAGTAACGTTCCGATGGATACTTCGGTATCGTCATCGAAGAAATTGGAGAGAAACAGGGACTCCATATCGTCCGGTGATCTTGCTGCCTGACGGCCGGTACCAATCGGCGACTCCACGAAGGTGCCAGCGAATGGCCAGAACCATCGGGGCTCGTTGGAAATAACTCGAGTGCGACTTGAAATAAATCAAGTCTTTGCGTCGGGGAACCCTTCCGTCAAGCGGTGTGAAGTTTATTAAGTTAAACTTAGGCAGTGCGGGTTGATTCCCACTCCCTCGGGTATGGGCAAGGAATATCTGTCTTCTTCACCTCTTGGCGGAATCGGTGAGTTGATTTTTCTCTCGAGGTCTTTGATCTTCTGCTCTCATGGCGACCATATCTACATTATGCCCGTTGCGTGGTTCGGAGGTTATCATCCTCTTGTGCCTCCTCTGATGCGAATCGCTGATCATCTTGGTCGGCGTCGATCTTGTTTCGATTCACCTCGATGTTTTGTCAGGATTGGGATCGGTTGGTCATGCATTTCTCTCATCGTGCATGGCCAAATCCATCTCTAGCTTGAAGTTTTCCGTTGTTTATAGCGGCTTAGTCTGCATTTTAGCCACTTGATGCAATGCGATCATAAAGCGTTTCTTAGGGGCTCCCTTAGCTAGATCGGTATGATCGAGGCGATTGCGAACCAATATCCGACGCCATCCTCCTCGGGTATCCCTTTGAAGTTTGTGCATTATGCGGACCGTCCGGATAGTCGGACCCATAAGCGAGTTAGCCGTTAGATGCGGTGGGGATAGTCGTGGCAATGGTTCTTTCGGTCATGTTATTAGTGACCTCGGCAATTCATCCTCGGGATGTCATCCTTCTGGTCGCCTTGACCTAGGTCTCGGTGTTGGTGCTAAGCCTCTGGAAGGCCGATACCCTTTCGGAGTTTCTTGGCGGCAATTACACTCAGAGCACCGTTTTGATGAGCTTAGAGCACAAACATGGCGTGACGGTGGGAGAGCTCTTTGAGCCTTCTTCGTTACCCCGATGCCGTAGTATAACTCGCCGGCGCGGTCGGAGCAACCTAACGTGTGTTGGCATGATCTCACCGGTATCGCGTCCTCATCGTCGGATAAGCGTCTCCTTCGAGGGCGGGTCAATTCATGAAACTTCGAAAGTGACTTCGCCTAGACTTTTCGCCCGATGTGGTGAGAAGTCTCGGCGGACTCTCGGACCGATTTTCAATCCGATAGGAGGGCGAGTCTTCTTGTCCTTGTTGGGCGGATCGACCTCACTGATGAGTGACCCGTGATTATTTTAAAGGACCCAAGCGATCCTTGATAGTTGGTTTGGTGGTGGTGGCGAGTCGACTTATACGGTCGAATCTGAGCATGCTGACTTTGGCGCCATCGGACTTGGACTTTGGCGGGTACGCGCCTGCGACCCTCGGCTTAAGTGCGGGACGAGGAGCTGGAATGTTGGCGTCTTAGCTTTTGAAGCCGTGCGGTGGGGTTGGAGCAGATTAGTTTTGGGCCTCAAACTTGGTAGTATGTTGGCGGCTTCTTTACCACCTCCTTCTTCAATTCCGCGAGCCTGGCGCACCAAAGTTCGTGCTGCGCAAAGGAAGCGCGGCGCTTCGGATCGCTCTGGCGTGGAAGCGGTTCCGCGACGCGGACCCACTCGTTGGTTGGCGGCTTGGATGGGCGTCGATCCCATGAGAGTGGAGCCTCTGCGTAAATCTGGATCTTAGATCCGCCGTAGCGGACCCCATCCATGGATTACGCGGCTTTGGCATGTTTGCGCCATGCTTTGTCGTCGCCTTTGGCGGCTTCGCTTGGAGAGTCGCGGGCGTCATTGGCGTTCATCTCGGCGCCGTTGTAGTCCGGACTTGAGGCAGAGGGATTTCCGCTACTGCGGCCCGAGGTTGGACTTCGCCGTCTGGGGCTCTACATCGGAGGCCCAGGGTTCTCCTTGCGGCGGAGACCTTTTGGGCGGCGGAAGCTGGATCTGGAGGGCGAGATAGATACTCCTCGAACTTCTTACGGTCGAACTTCGAACTTCGACCTCTTCCTCCACGGGATAGGAATCAGCGGTGCGGCATGGCGACCTCCGATCTGAGCGGTGGCTCCAGCTAATGATTCGCCGGCTTGTTGGAGGGAAAGTTGCTTTGTTATTCATTGTTATTTGAACTTGCTTACAGCTTCGTTGGCCTACAACAAAATTCAAACAAAAAGAAAAATCGCCTTTTATTTTAAGGCGTACAATGAAAACAGAAGATTACAACTTTTTCCTGTATGAACAAACGCTCGGATCTCTATTATACGGGATCCTCGCTTGTGGGTTCTTTGCCTATGCCGGGGACTTGAATCGTCCGTGGACCACCGCGCAATTCGATTCGGTGGAAACGGGTTACGGAACTTCTGAGGCGTGAAGGGGCTCGTTTCCGCGAAGAAGCGAAGGCGCTAAAGGGATCACACTCCGCGAAGGAGAGGATCGCGGGCGGGTGAATCTACTAGGAGAAATCCTGGCGCTATTACGTAGCCGACGAATTAAACACCTGCGATTGTAGATCGGCGTTGGTGAACTTCGTGCTCGCCGGTGCTTTCCGGGCTGTCGCGTCGGCGGCTCGTGGATCTCGAGAACTCTTGAGAAAATCCCAAAATCCGGCTTACGAAAAATCCGTTCCCCTTGGGTGATGAAGACCCTATTTATAGAATAGGGAAATAGCCGGGCCACAAGTGGCTCGGCCACATGGCCGAGCCACCTCGGCCACTTGGCCGAAGTACCTCGGCCAAGTTGGCTGAGGTCTTGTTTTCCGCCGTTTTTTCTCCCGCCGTTTCGCCGTTTTTCTCGGTCTTCGGTAATTTTCCTCGGTGTAAATTAAGCTATTGTGTTTGAGTCTATATCCGATCAACTTTTAGAGCTCAATCAGTTCATTTGCGTCGACGGACTAAGTACGGTTGGTTCCGTCTCGTCGACGTTTGAGTTTAGTCAACTCGCCTCGTCGAAATTCGTCATCGGGTTTATTCCACGATACGTCGTTTTGTTGACTCGTACGCCTTGTCAACTCACTTCATCGTTAGTCAACTTCGCTTTATGCGTTTTCGCGGCGTAATCCGCGTCGTCGGCGATTACGAGTGGCGTTGTCGGATGGGTGCGTCGGTTGTCGACCCGTCACGAGTCGCTCACGAATGCGATAAGCAATTTTCAATGCCTACACCGTCATATGGTTTGACGCCCCACTGTCAAGTATCCAAGACAGTGTTTCGAGAATCTTACCAAACAACTTCTCAGAACTGTCATTGGGCCGATCCAAAAACGTCAGCAGTCATTGAAACTGCTCATTTGACAGACCCGGTATAGCGTTCTGATTGGCTGCATCACTAGTGATCGATCCCGAGGTTTGATGAACATGAGCCGCCATGGCTTGACCCCGTCCAGTGTTCCAATTTTGTTGGTCTCGACCATGTCCGCCTCCGATTTTCCCACGTCCGTGGGCCTTTTCGGTTGAACCAGGATGGATAGCCGATCAACTCGTAGCATTCAGACACCTCGTGTCCCAACTTCTTACAGTTCGAGCAAAACTTTTCATAATATTGTTGTTGGGGAAGAAGCTGAAGGATTTGATGGATGGGTTTCAGGGGTTGAGGGCGAGGATGGCGGAGGAGTACAAGGAGACCGTAGGAAGAAGGTATATATAGTTGAATTTATTAAAGCTCTTTTTTTTAATGTTTGTTTTCACCAATCTGTAATCAGTGGCGGAGTCAGGATTTTGTCATCATTATTGTACTTGGAACATACATTCATAAATTTTCAACTTTACCCCTTTCAGTGGTGTCCTAGCCAAACTCCAGTAATGTCTAAGTAATAAATACGAGTAAAAATAAATAAAAATATGTATAAACTAGCCAATCAGGCCAGAAGTGTCTTGTGACGCAAGTGGACACCATATTGCTCGATCACTGGCGATTACAGTAAATTTTTTATCTTATAACTGTTTCCCTTGTAAATTTTCGGCAGGTACTTCACCGTGACTGGAAAACAGGCAGATGATGACACGATAGAGTCCATGATATCGTCAGGTGAGAGCGAAAACTTCCTACAGAAAGCAATCGGGGAACAAGGCAGAGGCCAAGTAATGGACACAATAATGGAGATCCAGGAGCGACACGATGCAGTGAAAGAGATCGAGAAGAGCCTGATGGACCTGCACCAGGTGTTCCTTGACATGGCAGCACTGGTGGAGGCACAGGGGCACCAGTTGAACGATATCGAGAGCCACGTGGCCCACGCGAGCTCGTTCGTGAGGAAGGGGCGG